>OW203761.1:62741929-62866185 GCA_934045905.1 Leuctra nigra | reverse complement strand
TACCTGACATTAATGCAACCAGTTGCAATGTAAATAAACACAGTTTCTTATGAATCCAGCTGTCAACGAGATGAGATATCTCGCCTGAAGGTTGCTTGTTTGAATCCATAGAAACCCAGGAGTACCTGACATTCATGCAACCAGTTGCAATGTAAATAAACACAGTTTCTTATGAATCCAGCTGTCAACGAGATGAGATATCTCGCCTGAAGGTTGCTTGTTTGAATCCATACAAACCCAGGAGTACCTGACATTCATGCAACCAGTTGCAATGTAAATAAACACAGTTTCTTATGAATCCAGCTGTCAACGAGATGAGATATCTCGCCTGAAGGTTGCTTGTTTGAATCCATAGAAACCCAGGAGTACCTGACATTCATGCAACCAGTTGCAATGTAAATAAACACAGTTTCTTATGAATCCAGCTGTCAACGAGATGAGATATCTCGCCTGAAGGTTGCTTATTTGAATCCATACAAACCCAGGAGTACCTGACATTCATGCAACCAGTTGCAATGTAAATAAACACAGTTTCTTATGAATCCAGCTGTCAACGAGATGAGATATCTCGCCTGAAGGTTGCTTGTTTGAATCCATACAAACCCAGGAGTACCTGACATTCATGCAACCAGTTGCAATGTAAATAAACACAGTTTCTTATGAATCCAGCTGTCAACGAGATGAGATATCTCGCCTGAAGGTTGCTTGTTTGAATCCATAGAAACCCAGGAGTACCTGACATTCATGCAACCAGTTGCAATGTAAATAAACACAGTTTCTTATGAATCCAGCTGTCAACGAGATGAGATATCTCGCCTGAAGGTTGCTTGTTTGAATCCATACAAACCCAGGAGTACCTGACATTCATGCAACCAGTTGCAATGTAAATAAACTCAGTTTCTTATGAATCCAGCTGTCAACGAGATGAGATATCTCGCCTGAAGGTTGCTTGTTTGAATCCATAGAAACCCAGGAGTACCTGACATTCATGCAACCAGTTGCAATGCAAATAAACACAGTTTCTTATGAATCCAGCTGTCAACGAGATGAGATATCTCGCCTGAAGGTTGCTTGTTTGAATCCATAGAAACCCAGGAGTACCTGACATTCATGCAACCAGTTGCAATGTAAATAAACACAGTTTCTTATGAATCCAGCTGTCAACGAGATGAGATATCTCGCCTGAAGGTTGCTTGTTTGAATCCATAGAAACCCAGGAGTACCTGACATTCATGCAACCAGTTGCAATGTAAATAAACACAGTTTCTTATGAATCCAGCTGTCAACGAGATGAGATATCTCGCCTGAAGGTTGCTTGTTTGAATCCATAGAAACCCAGGAGTACCTGACATTCATGCAACCAGTTGCAATGTAAATAAACACAGTTTCTTATGAATCCAGCTGTCAACGAGATGAGATATCTCGCCTGAAGGTTGCTTGTTTGAATCCATACAAACCCAGGAGTACCTGACATTCATGCGACCAGTTGCAATGTAAATAAACACAGTTTCTTATGAATCCAGCTGTCAACGAGATGAGATATCTCGCCTGAAGGTTGCTTGTTTGAATCCATACAAACCCAGGAGTACCTGACATTCATGCAACCAGTTGCAATGTAAATAAACACAGTTTCTTATGAATCCAGCTGTCAACGAGATGAGATATCTCGCCTGAAGGTTGCTTGTTTGAATCCATAGAAACCCAGGAGTACCTGACATTCATGCAACCAGTTGCAATGTAAATAAACACAGTTTCTTATGAATCCAGCTGTCAACGAGATGAGATATCTCGCCTGAAGGTTGCTTGTTTGAATCCATACAAACCCAGCAGTACCTGACATTCATGCAACCAGTTGCAATGTAAATAAACACAGTTTCTTATGAATCCAGCTGTCAACGAGATGAGATATCTCGCCTGAAGGTTGCTTGTTTGAATCCATACAAACCCAGGAGTACCTGACATTCATGCAACCAGTTGCAATGTAAATAAACACAGTTTCTTATAAATCCAGCTGTCAACGAGATGAGATATCTCGCCTGAAGGTTGCTTGTTTGAATCCATAGAAACCCAGGAGTACCTGACATTCATGCAACCAGTTGCAATGTAAATAAACACAGTTTCTTATGAATCCAGCTGTCAACGAGATGAGATATCTCGCCTGAAGGTTGCTTGTTTGAATCCATACAAACCCAGGAGTACCTGACATTCATGCGACCAGTTGCAATGTAAATAAACACAGTTTCTTATGAATCCAGCTGTCAACGAGATGAGATATCTCGCCTGAAGGTTGCTTGTTTGAATCCATAGAAACCCAGGAGTACCTGACATTCATGCAACCAGTTGCAATGTAAATAAACACAGTTTCTTATGAATCCAGCTGTCAACGAGATGAGATATCTCGCCTGAAGGTTGCTTGTTTGAATCCATACAAACCCAGGAGTACCTGACATTCATGCAACCAGTTGCAATGTAAATAAACACAGTTTCTTATGAATCCAGCTGTCAACGAGATGAGATATCTCGCCTGAAGGTTGCTTGTTTGAATCCATACAAACCCAGGAGTACCTGACATTCATGCAACCAGTTGCAATGTAAATAAGCACAGTTTCTTATGAATCCAGCTGTCAACGAGATGAGATATCTCGCCTGAAGGTTGCTTGTTTGAATCCATACAAACCCAGGAGTACCTGACATTCATGCAACCAGTTGCAATGTAAATAAACACAGTTTCTTATGAATCCAGCTGTCAACGAGATGAGATATCTCGCCTGAAGGTTGCTTGTTTGAATCCATACAAACCCAGGAGTACCTGACATTCATGCAACCAGTTGCAATGTAAATAAACACAGTTTCTTATGAATCCAGCTGTCAACGAGATGAGATATCTCGCCTGAAGGTTGCTTGTTTGAATCCATACAAACCCAGGAGTACCTGACATTCATGCAACCAGTTGCAATGTAAATAAACACAGTTTCTTATGAATCCAGCTGTCAACGAGATGAGATATCTCGCCTGAAGGTTGCTTGTTTGAATCCATACAAACCCAGGAGTACCTGACATTCATGCAACCAGTTGCAATGTAAATAAACACAGTTTCTTATGAATCCAGCTGTCAACGAGATGAGATATCTCGCCTGAAGGTTGCTTGTTTGAATCCATACAAACCCAGGAGTACCTGACATTCATGCAACCAGTTGCAATGTAAATAAACACAGTTTCTTATGAATCCAGCTGTCAACGAGATGAGATATCTCGCCTGAAGGTTGCTTGTTTGAATCCATACAAACCCAGGAGTACCTGACATTCATGCAACCAGTTGCAATGTAAATAAGCACAGTTTCTTATGAATCCAGCTGTCAACGAGATGAGATATCTCGCCTGAAGGTTGCTTGTTTGAATCCATACAAACCCAGGAGTACCTGACATTCATGCAACCAGTTGCAATGTAAATAAACACAGTTTCTTATGAATCCAGCTGTCAACGAGATGAGATATCTCGCCTGAAGGTTGCTTGTTTGAATCCATACAAACCCAGGAGTACCTGACATTCATGCAACCAGTTGCAATGTAAATAAACACAGTTTCTTATGAATCCAGCTGTCAACGAGATGAGATATCTCGCCTGAAGGTTGCTTGTTTGAATCCATACAAACCCAGGAGTACCTGACATTCATGCAACCAGTTGCAATGTAAATAAACACAGTTTCTTATGAATCCAGCTGTCAACGAGATGAGATATCTCGCCTGAAGGTTGCTTGTTTGAATCCATACAAACCCAGGAGTACCTGACATTCATGCAACCAGTTGCAATGTAAATAAACACAGTTTCTTATGAATCCAGCTGTCAACGAGATGAGATATCTCGCCTGAAGGTTGCTTGTTTGAATCCATACAAACCCAGGAGTACCTGACATTCATGCAACCAGTTGCAATGTAAATAAACACAGTTTCTTATGAATCCAGCTGTCAACGAGATGAGATATCTCGCCTGAAGGTTGCTTGTTTGAATCCATACAAACCTAGGAGTACCTGACATTAATGCAACCAGTTGCAATGTAAATAAACACAGTTTCTTATGAATCCAGCTGTCAACGAGATGAGATATCTCGCCTGAAGGTTGCTTGTTTGAATCCATAGAAACCCAGGAGTACCTGACATTCATGCAACCAGTTGCAATGTAAATAAACACAGTTTCTTATGAATCCAGCTGTCAACGAGATGAGATATCTCGCCTGAAGGTTGCTTGTTTGAATCCATACAAACCCAGGAGTACCTGACATTCATGCAACCAGTTGCAATGTAAATAAACACAGTTTCTTATGAATCCAGCTGTCAACGAGATGAGATATCTCGCCTGAAGGTTGCTTGTTTGAATCCATAGAAACCCAGGAGTACCTGACATTCATGCAACCAGTTGCAATGTAAATAAACACAGTTTCTTATGAATCCAGCTGTCAACGAGATGAGATATCTCGCCTGAAGGTTGCTTATTTGAATCCATACAAACCCAGGAGTACCTGACATTCATGCAACCAGTTGCAATGTAAATAAACACAGTTTCTTATGAATCCAGCTGTCAACGAGATGAGATATCTCGCCTGAAGGTTGCTTGTTTGAATCCATACAAACCCAGGAGTACCTGACATTCATGCAACCAGTTGCAATGTAAATAAACACAGTTTCTTATGAATCCAGCTGTCAACGAGATGAGATATCTCGCCTGAAGGTTGCTTGTTTGAATCCATAGAAACCCAGGAGTACCTGACATTCATGCAACCAGTTGCAATGTAAATAAACACAGTTTCTTATGAATCCAGCTGTCAACGAGATGAGATATCTCGCCTGAAGGTTGCTTGTTTGAATCCATACAAACCCAGGAGTACCTGACATTCATGCAACCAGTTGCAATGTAAATAAACTCAGTTTCTTATGAATCCAGCTGTCAACGAGATGAGATATCTCGCCTGAAGGTTGCTTGTTTGAATCCATAGAAACCCAGGAGTACCTGACATTCATGCAACCAGTTGCAATGCAAATAAACACAGTTTCTTATGAATCCAGCTGTCAACGAGATGAGATATCTCGCCTGAAGGTTGCTTGTTTGAATCCATAGAAACCCAGGAGTACCTGACATTCATGCAACCAGTTGCAATGTAAATAAACACAGTTTCTTATGAATCCAGCTGTCAACGAGATGAGATATCTCGCCTGAAGGTTGCTTGTTTGAATCCATAGAAACCCAGGAGTACCTGACATTCATGCAACCAGTTGCAATGTAAATAAACACAGTTTCTTATGAATCCAGCTGTCAACGAGATGAGATATCTCGCCTGAAGGTTGCTTGTTTGAATCCATAGAAACCCAGGAGTACCTGACATTCATGCAACCAGTTGCAATGTAAATAAACACAGTTTCTTATGAATCCAGCTGTCAACGAGATGAGATATCTCGCCTGAAGGTTGCTTGTTTGAATCCATACAAACCCAGGAGTACCTGACATTCATGCAACCAGTTGCAATGTAAATAAACACAGTTTCTTATGAATCCAGCTGTCAACGAGATGAGATATCTCGCCTGAAGGTTGCTTGTTTGAATCCATACAAACCCAGGAGTACCTGACATTCATGCAACCAGTTGCAATGTAAATAAACACAGTTTCTTATGAATCCAGCTGTCAACGAGATGAGATATCTCGCCTGAAGGTTGCTTGTTTGAATCCATAGAAACCCAGGAGTACCTGACATTCATGCAACCAGTTGCAATGTAAATAAACACAGTTTCTTATGAATCCAGCTGTCAACGAGATGAGATATCTCGCCTGAAGGTTGCTTGTTTGAATCCATAGAAACCCAGGAGTACCTGACATTCATGCAACCAGTTGCAATGTAAATAAACACAGTTTCTTATGAATCCAGCTGTCAACGAGATGAGATATCTCGCCTGAAGGTTGCTTGTTTGAATCCATAGAAACCCAGGAGTACCTGACATTCATGCAACCAGTTGCAATGTAAATAAACACAGTTTCTTATGAATCCAGCTGTCAACGAGATGAGATATCTCGCCTGAAGGTTGCTTGTTTGAATCCATACAAACCCAGCAGTACCTGACATTCATGCAACCAGTTGCAATGTAAATAAACACAGTTTCTTATGAATCCAGCTGTCAACGAGATGAGATATCTCGCCTGAAGGTTGCTTGTTTGAATCCATACAAACCCAGGAGTACCTGACATTCATGCAACCAGTTGCAATGTAAATAAACACAGTTTCTTATGAATCCAGCTGTCAACGAGATGAGATATCTCGCCTGAAGGTTGCTTGTTTGAATCCATACAAACCCAGGAGTACCTGACATTCATGCGACCAGTTGCAATGTAAATAAACACAGTTTCTTATGAATCCAGCTGTCAACGAGATGAGATATCTCGCCTGAAGGTTGCTTGTTTGAATCCATAGAAACCCAGGAGTACCTGACATTCATGCAACCAGTTGCAATGTAAATAAACACAGTTTCTTATGAATCCAGCTGTCAACGAGATGAGATATCTCGCCTGAAGGTTGCTTGTTTGAATCCATACAAACCCAGGAGTACCTGACATTCATGCAACCAGTTGCAATGTAAATAAACACAGTTTCTTATGAATCCAGCTGTCAACGAGATGAGATATCTCGCCTGAAGGTTGCTTGTTTGAATCCATACAAACCCAGGAGTACCTGACATTCATGCAACCAGTTGCAATGTAAATAAGCACAGTTTCTCATGAATCCAGCTGTCAACGAGATGAGATATCTCGCCTGAAGGTTGCTTGTTTGAATCCATACAAACCCAGGAGTACCTGACATTCATGCAACCAGTTGCAATGTAAATAAACACAGTTTCTTATGAATCCAGCTGTCAACGAGATGAGATATCTCGCCTGAAGGTTGCTTGTTTGAATCCATACAAACCCAGGAGTACCTGACATTCATGCAACCAGTTGCAATGTAAATAAACACAGTTTCTTATGAATCCAGCTGTCAACGAGATGAGATATCTCGCCTGAAGGTTGCTTGTTTGAATCCATACAAACCCAGGAGTACCTGACATTCATGCAACCAGTTGCAATGTAAATAAACACAGTTTCTTATGAATCCAGCTGTCAACGAGATGAGATATCTCGCCTGAAGGTTGCTTGTTTGAATCCATACAAACCCAGGAGTACCTGACATTCATGCAACCAGTTGCAATGTAAATAAGCACAGTTTCTTATGAATCCAGCTGTCAACGAGATGAGATATCTCGCCTGAAGGTTGCTTGTTTGAATCCATAGAAACCCAGGAGTACCTGACATTCATGCAACCAGTTGCAATGTAAATAAACACAGTTTCTTATGAATCCAGCTGTCAACGAGATGAGATATCTCGCCTGAAGGTTGCTTGTTTGAATCCATACAAACCCAGGAGTACCTGACATTCATGCAACCAGTTGCAATGTAAATAAACACAGTTTCTTATGAATCCAGCTGTCAACGAGATGAGATATCTCGCCTGAAGGTTGCTTGTTTGAATCCATACAAACCCAGGAGTACCTGACATTCATGCAACCAGTTGCAATGTAAATAAACACAGTTTCTTATGAATCCAGCTGTCAACGAGATGAGATATCTCGCCTGAAGGTTGCTTGTTTGAATCCATACAAACCCAGGAGTACCTGACATTCATGCAACCAGTTGCAATGTAAATAAACACAGTTTCTTATGAATCCAGCTGTCAACGAGATGAGATATCTCGCCTGAAGGTTGCTTGTTTGAATCCATACAAACCCAGGAGTACCTGACATTCATGCAACCAGTTGCAATGTAAATAAACACAGTTTCTTATGAATCCAGCTGTCAACGAGATGAGATATCTCGCCTGAAGGTTGCTTGTTTGAATCCATACAAACCCAGGAGTACCTGACATTCATGCAACCAGTTGCAATGTAAATAAACACAGTTTCTTATGAATCCAGCTGTCAACGAGATGAGATATCTCGCCTGAAGGTTGCTTATTTGAATCCATACAAACCCAGGAGTACCTGACATTCATGCAACCAGTTGCAATGTAAATAAACACAGTTTCTTATGAATCCAGCTGTCAACGAGATGAGATATCTCGCCTGAAGGTTGCTTGTTTGAATCCATACAAACCCAGGAGTACCTGACATTCATGAAACCAGTTGCAATGTAAATAAACACAGTTTCTTATGAATCCAGCTGTCAACGAGATGAGATATCTCGCCTGAAGGTTGCTTATTTGAATCCATAGAAACCCAGGAGTACCTGACATTCATGCAACCAGTTGCAATGTAAATAAACACAGTTTCTTATGAAACCAGCTGTCAACGAGATGAGATATCTCGCCTGAAGGTTGCTTGTTTGAATCCATACAAACCCAGGAGTACCTGACATTCATGCAACCAGTTGCAATGTAAATAAACACAGTTTCTTATGAATCCAGCTGTCAACGAGATGAGATATCTCGCCTGAAGGTTGCTTGTTTGAATCCATACAAACCCAGGAGTACCTGACATTCATGCAACCAGTTGCAATGTAAATAAACACAGTTTCTTATGAATCCAGCTGTCAACGAGATGAGATATCTCGCCTGAAGGTTGCTTGTTTGAATCCATACAAACCCAGGAGTACCTGACATTCATGCAACCAGTTGCAATGTAAATAAACACAGTTTCTTATGAATCCAGCTGTCAACGAGATGAGATATCTCGCCTGAAGGTTGCTTGTTTGAATCCATACAAACCCAGGAGTACCTGACATTCATGCAACCAGTTGCAATGTAAATAAACACAGTTTCTTATGAATCCAGCTGTCAACGAGATGAGATATCTCGCCTGAAGGTTGCTTGTTTGAATCCATACAAACCCAGGAGTACCTGACATTCATGCAACCAGTTGCAATGTAAATAAACACAGTTTCTTATGAATCCAGCTGTCAACGAGATGAGATATCTCGCCTGAAGGTTGCTTGTTTGAATCCATACAAACCCAGGAGTACCTGACATTCATGCAACCAGTTGCAATGTAAATAAACACAGTTTCTTATGAATCCAGCTGTCAACGAGATGAGATATCTCGCCTGAAGGTTGCTTGTTTGAATCCATACAAACCCAGGAGTACCTGACATTCATGCAACCAGTTGCAATGTAAATAAACACAGTTTCTTATGAATCCAGCTGTCAACGAGATGAGATATCTCGCCTGAAGGTTGCTTGTTTGAATCCATACAAACCCAGGAGTACCTGACATTCATGCAACCAGTTGCAATGTAAATAAACACAGTTTCTTATGAATCCAGCTGTCAACGAGATGAGATATCTCGCCTGAAGGTTGCTTGTTTGAATCCATACAAACCCAGGAGTACCTGACATTCATGCAACCAGTTGCAATGTAAATAAACACAGTTTCTTATGAATCCAGCTGTCAACGAGATGAGATATCTCGCCTGAAGGTTGCTTGTTTGAATCCATACAAACCCAGGAGTACCTGACATTCATGCAACCAGTTGCAATGTAAATAAACACAGTTTCTTATGAATCCAGCTGTCAACGAGATGAGATATCTCGCCTGAAGGTTGCTTATTTGAATCCATAGAAACCCAGGAGTACCTGACATTCATGCAACCAGTTGCAATGTAAATAAACACAGTTTCTTATGAATCCAGCTGTCAACGAGATGAGATATCTCGCCTGAAGGTTGCTTGTTTGAATCCATACAAACCCAGGAGTACCTGACATTCATGCAACCAGTTTCAATGTAAATAAACACAGTTTCTTATGAATCCAGCTGTCAACGAGATGAGATATCTCGCCTGAAGGTTGCTTGTTTGAATCCATACAAACCCAGGAGTACCTGACATTCATGCAACCAGTTGCAATGTAAATAAACACAGTTTCTTATGAATCCAGCTGTCAACGAGATGAGATATCTCGCCTGAAGGTTGCTTATTTGAATCCATACAAACCCAGGAGTACCTGACATTCATGCAACCAGTTGCAATGTAAATAAACACAGTTTCTTATGAATCCAGCTGTCAACGAGATGAGATATCTCGCCTGAAGGTTGCTTGTTTGAATCCATACAAACCCAGGAGTACCTGACATTCATGCAACCAGTTGCAATGTAAATAAACACAGTTTCTTATGAATCCAGCTGTCAACGAGATGAGATATCTCGCCTGAAGGTTGCTTGTTTGAATCCATACAAACCCAGGAGTACCTGACATTCATGCAACCAGTTGCAATGTAAATAAACACAGTTTCTTATGAATCCAGCTGTCAACGAGATGAGATATCTCGCCTGAAGGTTGCTTGTTTGAATCCATAGAAACCCAGGAGTACCTGACATTCATGCAACCAGTTGCAATGTAAATAAACACAGTTTCTTATGAATCCAGCTGTCAACGAGATGAGATATCTCGCCTGAAGGTTGCTTGTTTGAATCCATACAAACCCAGGAGTACCTGACATTCATGCAACCAGTTGCAATGTAAATAAACACAGTTTCTTATGAATCCAGCTGTCAACGAGATGAGATATCTCGCCTGAAGGTTCCTTGTTTGAATCCATAGAAACCCAGGAGTACCTGACATTCATGCAACCAGTTGCAATGTAAATAAACACAGTTTCTTATGAATCCAGCTGTCAACGAGATGAGATATCTCGCCTGAAGGTTGCTTGTTTGAATCCATACAAACCCAGGAGTACCTGACATTCATGCAACCAGTTGCAATGTAAATAAACACAGTTTCTTATGAATCCAGCTGTCAACGAGATGAGATATCTCGCCTGAAGGTTGCTTGTTTGAATCCATACAAACCCAGGAGTACCTGACATTCATGCAACCAGTTGCAATGTAAATAAACACAGTTTCTTATGAATCCAGCTGTCAACGAGATGAGATATCTCGCCTGAAGGTTGCTTGTTTGAATCCATACAAACCCAGGAGTACCTGACATTCATGCAACCAGTTGCAATGTAAATAAACACAGTTTCTTATGAATCCAGCTGTCAACGAGATGAGATATCTCGCCTGAAGGTTGCTTGTTTGAATCCATAGAAACCCAGGAGTACCTGACATTCATGCAACCAGTTGCAATGTAAATAAACACAGTTTCTTATGAATCCAGCTGTCAACGAGATGAGATATCTCGCCTGAAGGTTGCTTGTTTGAATCCATACAAACCCAGGAGTACCTGACATTCATGCAACCAGTTGCAATGTAAATAAACACAGTTTCTTATGAATCCAGCTGTCAACGAGATGAGATATCTCGCCTGAAGGTTGCTTGTTTGAATCCATAGAAACCCAGGAGTACCTGACATTCATGCAACCAGTTGCAATGTAAATAAACACAGTTTCTTATGAATCCAGCTGTCAACGAGATGAGATATCTCGCCTGAAGGTTGCTTATTTGAATCCATACAAACCCAGGAGTACCTGACATTCATGCAACCAGTTGCAATGTAAATAAACACAGTTTCTTATGAATCCAGCTGTCAACGAGATGAGATATCTCGCCTGAAGGTTGCTTGTTTGAATCCATACAAACCCAGGAGTACCTGACATTCATGCAACCAGTTGCAATGTAAATAAACACAGTTTCTTATGAATCCAGCTGTCAACGAGATGAGATATCTCGCCTGAAGGTTGCTTGTTTGAATCCATAGAAACCCAGGAGTACCTGACATTCATGCAACCAGTTGCAATGTAAATAAACACAGTTTCTTATGAATCCAGCTGTCAACGAGATGAGATATCTCGCCTGAAGGTTGCTTGTTTGAATCCATACAAACCCAGGAGTACCTGACATTCATGCAACCAGTTGCAATGTAAATAAACACAGTTTCTTATGAATCCAGCTGTCAACGAGATGAGATATCTCGCCTGAAGGTTGCTTGTTTGAATCCATACAAACCCAGGAGTACCTGACATTCATGCAACCAGTTGCAATGTAAATAAACACAGTTTCTTATGAATCCAGCTGTCAACGAGATGAGATATCTCGCCTGAAGGTTGCTTGTTTGAATCCATACAAACCCAGGAGTACCTGACATTCATGCAACCAGTTGCAATGTAAATAAACACAGTTTCTTATGAATCCAGCTGTCAACGAGATGAGATATCTCGCCTGAAGGTTGCTTGTTTGAATCCATAGAAACCCAGGAGTACCTGACATTCATGCAACCAGTTGCAATGTAAATAAACACAGTTTCTTATGAATCCAGCTGTCAACGAGATGAGATATCTCGCCTGAAGGTTGCTTGTTTGAATCCATACAAACCCAGGAGTACCTGACATTCATGCAACCAGTTGCAATGTAAATAAACACAGTTTCTTATGAATCCAGCTGTCAACGAGATGAGATATCTCGCCTGAAGGTTGCTTGTTTGAATCCATAGATACCCAGGAGTACCTGACATTCATGCAACCAGTTGCAATGTAAATAAACACAGTTTCTTATGAATCCAGCTGTCAACGAGATGAGATATCTCGCCTGAAGGTTGCTTGTTTGAATCCATAGAAACCCAGGAGTACCTGACATTCATGCAACCAGTTGCAATGTAAATAAACACAGTTTCTTATGAATCCAGCTGTCAACGAGATGAGATATCTCGCCTGAAGGTTGCTTGTTTGAATCCATACAAACCCAGGAGTACCTGACATTCATGCAACCAGTTGCAATGTAAATAAACACAGTTTCTTATGAATCCAGCTGTCAACGAGATGAGATATCTCGCCTGAAGGTTGCTTGTTTGAATCCATACAAACCCTGGAGTACCTGACATTCATGCAACCAGTTGCAATGTAAATAAACACAGTTTCTTATGAATCCAGCTGTCAACGAGATGAGATATCTCGCCTGAAGGTTGCTTGTTTGAATCCATAGAAACCCAGGAGTACCTGACATTCATGCAACCAGTTGCAATGTAAATAAACACAGTTTCTTATGAATCCAGCTGTCAACGAGATGAGATATCTCGCCTGAAGGTTGCTTGTTTGAATCCATACAAACCCAGGAGTACCTGACATTCATGCAACCAGTTGCAATGTAAATAAACACAGTTTCTTATGAATCCAGCTGTCAACGAGATGAGATATCTCGCCTGAAGGTTGCTTGTTTGAATCCATACAAACCCAGGAGTACCTGACATTCATGCAACCAGTTGCAATGTAAATAAACACAGTTTCTTATGAATCCAGCTGTCAACGAGATGAGATATCTCGCCTGAAGGTTGCTTGTTTGAATCCATAGAAACCCAGGAGTACCTGACATTCATGCAACCAGTTGCAATGTAAATAAACACAGTTTCTTATGAATCCAGCTGTCAACGAGATGAGATATCTCGCCTGAAGGTTGCTTGTTTGAATCCATAGAAACCCAGGAGTACCTGACATTCATGCAACCAGTTGCAATGTAAATAAACACAGTTTCTTATGAATCCAGCTGTCAACGAGATGAGATATCTCGCCTGAAGGTTGCTTGTTTGAATCCATACAAACCCAGGAGTACCTGACATTCATGCAACCAGTTGCAATGTAAATAAACACAGTTTCTTATGAATCCAGCTGTCAACGAGATGAGATATCTCTCCTGAAGGTTGCTTGTTTGAATCCATACAAACCCAGGAGTACCTGACATTCATGCAACCAGTTGCAATGTAAATAAACACAGTTTCTTATGAATCCAGCTGTCAACGAGATGAGATATCTCGCCTGAAGGTTGCTTGTTTGAATCCATAGAAACCCAGGAGTACCTGACATTCATGCAACCAGTTGCAATGTAAATAAACACAGTTTCTTATGAATCCAGCTGTCAACGAGATGAGATATCTCGCCTGAAGGTTGCTTGTTTGAATCCATAGAAACCCAGGAGTACCTGACATTCATGCAACCAGTTGCAATGTAAATAAACACAGTTTCTTATGAATCCAGCTGTCAACGAGATGAGATATCTCGCCTGAAGGTTGCTTGTTTGAATCCATACAAACCCAGGAGTACCTGACATTCATGCAACCAGTTGCAATGTAAATAAACACAGTTTCTTATGAATCCAGCTGTCAACGAGATGAGATATCTCGCCTGAAGGTTGCTTGTTTGAATCCATACAAACCCAGGAGTACCTGACATTCATGCAACCAGTTGCAATGTAAATAAACACAGTTTCTTATGAATCCAGCTGTCAACGAGATGAGATATCTCGCCTGAAGGTTGCTTGTTTGAATCCATACAAACCCAGGAGTACCTGACATTCATGCAACCAGTTGCAATGTAAATAAACACAGTTTCTTATGAATCCAGCTGTCAACGAGATGAGATATCCCGCCTGAAGGTTGCTTGTTTGAATCCATACAAACCCAGGAGTACCTGACATTCATGCAACCAGTTGCAATGTAAATAAACACAGTTTCTTATGAATCCAGCTGTCAACGAGATGAGATATCTCGCCTGAAGGTTGCTTGTTTGAATCCATACAAACCCAGGAGTACCTGACATTCATGCAACCAGTTGCAATGTAAATAAACACAGTTTCTTATGAATCCAGCTGTCAACGAGATGAGATATCTCGCCTGAAGGTTGCTTGTTTGAATCCATACAAACCCAGGAGTACCTGACATTCATGCAACCAGTTGCAATGTAAATAAACACAGTTTCTTATGAATCCAGCTGTCAACGAGATGAGATATCTCGCCTGAAGGTTGCTTGTTTGAATCCATACAAACCCAGGAGTACCTGACATTCATGCAACCAGTTGCAATGTAAATAAACACAGTTTCTTATGAATCCAGCTGTCAACGAGATGAGATATCTCGCCTGAAGGTTGCTTGTTTGAATCCATACAAACCCAGGAGTACCTGACATTCATGCAACCAGTTGCAATGTAAATAAACACAGTTTCTTATGAATCCAGCTGTCAACGAGATGAGATATCTCGCCTGAAGGTTGCTTATTTGAATCCATAGAAACCCAGGAGTACCTGACATTCATGCAACCAGTTGCAATGTAAATAAACACAGTTTCTTATGAATCCAGCTGTCAACGAGATGAGATATCTCGCCTGAAGGTTGCTTGTTTGAATCCATACAAACCCAGGAGTACCTGACATTCATGCAACCAGTTGCAATGTAAATAAACACAGTTTCTTATGAATCCAGCTGTCAACGAGATGAGATATCTCGCCTGAAGGTTGCTTGTTTGAATCCATAGAAACCCAGGAGTACCTGACATTCATGCAACCAGTTGCAATGTAAATAAACACAGTTTCTTATGAATCCAGCTGTCAACGAGATGAGATATCTCGCCTGAAGGTTGCTTGTTTGAATCCATACAAACCCAGGAGTACCTGACATTCATGCAACCAGTTGCAATGTAAATAAGCACAGTTTCTTATGAATCCAGCTGTCAACGAGATGAGATATCTCGCCTGAAGGTTGCTTGTTTGAATCCATACAAACCCAGGAGTACCTGACATTCATGCAACCAGTTGCAATGTAAATAAACACAGTTTCTTATGAATCCAGCTGTCAACGAGATGAGATATCTCGCCTGAAGGTTGCTTGTTTGAATCCATACAAACCCAGGAGTACCTGACATTCATGCAACCAGTTGCAATGTAAATAAACACAGTTTCTTATGAATCGAGCTGTCAACGAGATGAGATATCTCGCCTGAAGGTTGCTTGTTTGAATCCATACAAACCCAGGAGTACCTGACATTCATGCAACCAGTTGCAATGTAAATAAACACAGTTTCTTATGAATCCAGCTGTCAACGAGATGAGATATCTCGCCTGAAGGTTGCTTGTTTGAATCCATACAAACCCAGGAGTACCTGACATTCATGCAACCAGTTGCAATGTAAATAAACACAGTTTCTTATGAATCCAGCTGTCAACGAGATGAGATATCTCGCCTGAAGGTTGCTTGTTTGAATCCATACAAACCCAGGAGTACCTGACATTCATGCAACCAGTTGCAATGTAAATAAACACAGTTTCTTATGAATCCAGCTGTCAACGAGATGAGATATCTCGCCTGAAGGTTGCTTGTTTGAATCCATACAAACCCAGGAGTACCTGACATTCATGCAACCAGTTGCAATGTAAATAAACACAGTTTCTTATGAATCCAGCTGTCAACGAGATGAGATATCTCGCCTGAAGGTTGCTTGTTTGAATCCATACAAACCCAGGAGTACCTGACATTCATGCAACCAGTTGCAATGTAAATAAACACAGTTTCTTATGAATCCAGCTGTCAACGAGATGAGATATCTCGCCTGAAGGTTGCTTGTTTGAATCCATACAAACCCAGGAGTACCTGACATTCATGCAACCAGTTGCAATGTAAATAAACACAGTTTCTTATGAATCCAGCTGTCAACGAGATGAGATATCTCGCCTGAAGGTTGCTTGTTTGAATCCATAGAAACCCAGGAGTACCTGACATTCATGCAACCAGTTGCAATGTAAATAAACACAGTTTCTTATGAATCCAGCTGTCAACGAGATGAGATATCTCGCCTGAAGGTTGCTTGTTTGAATCCATACAAACCCAGGAGTACCTGACATTCATGCAACCAGTTGCAATGTAAATAAACACAGTTTCTTATGAATCCAGCTGTCAACGAGATGAGATATCTCGCCTGAAGGTTGCTTGTTTGAATCCATACAAACCCAGGAGTACCTGACATTCATGCAACCAGTTGCAATGTAAATAAACACAGTTTCTTATGAATCCAGCTGTCAACGAGATGAGATATCTCGCCTGAAGGTTGCTTGTTTGAATCCATACAAACCCAGGAGTACCTGACATTCATGCAACCAGTTGCAATGTAAATAAACACAGTTTCTTATGAATCCAGCTGTCAACGAGATGAGATATCTCGCCTGAAGGTTGCTTGTTCTAATCCATAGAAACCCAGGAGTACCTGACATTCATGCAACCAGTTGCAATGTAAATAAACACAGTTTCTTATGAATCCAGCTGTCAACGAGATGAGATATCTCGCCTGAAGGTTGCTTGTTTGAATCCATACAAACCCAGGAGTACCTGACATTCATGCAACCAGTTGCAATGTAAATAAACACAGTTTCTTATGAATCCAGCTGTCAACGAGATGAGATATCTCGCCTGAAGGTTGCTTGTTTGAATCCATACAAACCCAGGAGTACCTGACATTCATGCAACCAGTTGCAATGTAAATAAACACAGTTTCTTATGAATCCAGCTGTCAACGAGATGAGATATCTCGCCTGAAGGTTGCTTGTTTGAATCCATACAAACCCAGGAGTACCTGACATTCATGCAACCAGTTGCAATGTAAATAAACACAGTTTCTTATGAATCCAGCTGTTAACGAGATGAGATATCTCGCCTGAAGGTTGCTTGTTTGAATCCATAGAAACCCAGGAGTACCTGACATTCATGCAACCAGTTGCAATGTAAATAAACACAGTTTCTTATGAATCCAGCTGTCAACGAGATGAGATATCTCGCCTGAAGGTTGCTTATTTGAATCCATACAAACCCAGGAGTACCTGACATTCATGCAACCAGTTGCAATGTAAATAAACACAGTTTCTTATGAATCCAGCTGTCAACGAGATGAGATATCTCGCCTGAAGGTTGCTTGTTTGAATCCATACAAACCCAGGAGTACCTGACATTCATGCAACCAGTTGCAATGTAAATAAACACAGTTTCTTATGAATCCAGCTGTCAACGAGATGAGATATCTCGCCTGAAGGTTGCTTGTTTGAATCCATACAAACCCAGGAGTACCTGACATTCATGCAACCAGTTGCAATGTAAATAAACACAGTTTCTTATGAATCCAGCTGTCAACGAGATGAGATATCTCGCCTGAAGGTTGCTTGTTTGAATCCATACAAACCCAGGAGTACCTGACATTCATGCAACCAGTTGCAATGTAAATAAACACAGTTTCTTATGAATCCAGCTGTCAACGAGATGAGATATCTCGCCTGAAGGTTGCTTGTTTGAATCCATACAAACCCAGGAGTACCTGACATTCATGCAACCAGTTGCAATGTAAATAAACACAGTTTCTTATGAATCCAGCTGTCAACGAGATGAGATATCTCGCCTGAAGGTTGCTTGTTTGAATCCATACAAACCCAGGAGTACCTGACATTCATGCAACCAGTTGCAATGTAAATAAACACAGTTTCTTATGAATCCAGCTGTCAACGAGATGAGATATCTCGCCTGAAGGTTGCTTGTTTGAATCCATACAAACCCAGGAGTACCTGACATTCATGCAACCAGTTGCAATGTAAATAAACACAGTTTCTTATGAATCCAGCTGTCAACGAGATGAGATATCTCGCCTGAAGGTTGCTTGTTTGAATCCATAGAAACCCAGGAGTACCTGACATTCATGCAACCAGTTGCAATGTAAATAAACACAGTTTCTTATGAATCCAGCTGTCAACGAGATGAGATATCTCGCCTGAAGGTTGCTTGTTTGAATCCATAGAAACCCAGGAGTACCTGACATTCATGCAACCAGTTGCAATGTAAATAAACACAGTTTCTTATGAATCCAGCTGTCAACGAGATGAGATATCTCGCCTGAAGGTTGCTTGTTTGAATCCATACAAACCCAGGAGTACCTGACATTCATGCAACCAGTTGCAATGTAAATAAACACAGTTTCTTATGAATCCAGCTGTCAACGAGATGAGATATCTCGCCTGAAGGTTGCTTGTTTGAATCCATAGAAACCCAGGAGTACCTGACATTCATGCAACCAGTTGCAATGTAAATAAACACAGTTTCTTATGAATCCAGCTGTCAACGAGATGAGATATCTCGCCTGAAGGTTGCTTGTTTGAATCCATAGAAACCCAGGAGTACCTGACATTCATGCAACCAGTTGCAATGTAAATAAACACAGTTTCTTATGAATCCAGCTGTCAACGAGATGAGATATCTCGCCTGAAGGTTGCTTGTTTGAATCCATACAAACCCAGGAGTACCTGACATTCATGCAACCAGTTGCAATGTAAATAAACACAGTTTCTTATGAATCCAGCTGTCAACGAGATGAGATATCTCGCCTGAAGGTTGCTTATTTGAATCCATACAAACCCAGGAGTACCTGACATTCATGCAACCAGTTGCAATGTAAATAAACACAGTTTCTTATGAATCCAGCTGTCAACGAGATGAGATATCTCGCCTGAAGGTTGCTTGTTTGAATCCATACAAACCCAGGAGTACCTGACATTCATGCAACCAGTTGCAATGTAAATAAACACAGTTTCTTATGAATCCAGCTGTCAACGAGATGAGATATCTCGCCTGAAGGTTGCTTGTTTGAATCCATAGAAACCCAGGAGTACCTGACATTCATGCAACCAGTTGCAATGTAAATAAACACAGTTTCTTATGAATCCAGCTGTCAACGAGATGAGATATCTCGCCTGAAGGTTGCTTGTTTGAATCCATACAAACCCAGGAGTACCTGACATTCATGCAACCAGTTGCAATGTAAATAAACACAGTTTCTTATGAATCCAGCTGTCAACGAGATGAGATATCTCGCCTGAAGGTTGCTTGTTTGAATCCATAGAAACCCAGGAGTACCTGACATTCATGCAACCAGTTGCAATGTAAATAAACACAGTTTCTTATGAATCCAGCTGTCAACGAGATGAGATATCTCGCCTGAAGGTTGCTTGTTTGAATCCATACAAACCCAGGAGTACCTGACATTCATGCAACCAGTTGCAATGTAAATAAACACAGTTTCTTATGAATCCAGCTGTCAACGAGATGAGATATCTCGCCTGAAGGTTGCTTGTTTGAATCCATACAAACCCAGGAGTACCTGACATTCATGCAACCAGTTGCAATGTAAATAAACACAGTTTCTTATGAATCCAGCTGTCAACGAGATGAGATATCTCGCCTGAAGGTTGCTTGTTTGAATCCATACAAACCCAGGAGTACCTGACATTCATGCAACCAGTTGCAATGTAAATAAACACAGTTTCTTATGAATCCAGCTGTCAACGAGATGAGATATCTCGCCTGAAGGTTGCTTGTTTGAATCCATACAAACCCAGGAGTACCTGACATTCATGCAACCAGTTGCAATGTAAATAAACACAGTTTCTTATGAATCCAGCTGTCAACGAGATGAGATATCTCGCCTGAAGGTTGCTTGTTTGAATCCATACAAACCCAGGAGTACCTGACATTCATGCGACCAGTTGCAATGTAAATAAACACAGTTTCTTATGAATCCAGCTGTCAACGAGATGAGATATCTCGCCTGAAGGTTGCTTGTTTGAATCCATACAAACCCAGGAGTACCTGACATTCATGCAACCAGTTGCAATGTAAATAAACACAGTTTCTTATGAATCCAGCTGTCAACGAGATGAGATATCTCGCCTGAAGGTTGCTTGTTTGAATCCATAGAAACCCAGGAGTACCTGACATTCATGCAACCAGTTGCAATGTAAATAAACACAGTTTCTTATGAATCCAGCTGTCAACGAGATGAGATATCTCGCCTGAAGGTTGCTTGTTTGAATCCATACAAACCCAGCAGTACCTGACATTCATGCAACCAGTTGCAATGTAAATAAACACAGTTCCTTATGAATCCAGCTGTCAACGAGATGAGATATCTCGCCTGAAGGTTGCTTGTTTGAATCCATACAAACCCAGGAGTACCTGACATTCATGCAACCAGTTGCAATGTAAATAAACACAGTTTCTTATAAATCCAGCTGTCAACGAGATGAGATATCTCGCCTGAAGGTTGCTTGTTTGAATCCATAGAAACCCAGGAGTACCTGACATTCATGCAACCAGTTGCAATGTAAATAAACACAGTTTCTTATGAATCCAGCTGTCAACGAGATGAGATATCTCGCCTGAAGGTTGCTTGTTTGAATCCATACAAACCCAGGAGTACCTGACATTCATGCGACCAGTTGCAATGTAAATAAACACAGTTTCTTATGAATCCAGCTGTCAACGAGATGAGATATCTCGCCTGAAGGTTGCTTGTTTGAATCCATAGAAACCCAGGAGTACCTGACATTCATGCAACCAGTTGCAATGTAAATAAACACAGTTTCTTATGAATCCAGCTGTCAACGAGATGAGATATCTCGCCTGAAGGTTGCTTGTTTGAATCCATACAAACCCAGGAGTACCTGACATTCATGCAACCAGTTGCAATGTAAATAAACACAGTTTCTTATGAATCCAGCTGTCAACGAGATGAGATATCTCGCCTGAAGGTTGCTTGTTTGAATCCATACAAACCCAGGAGTACCTGACATTCATGCAACCAGTTGCAATGTAAATAAGCACAGTTTCTTATGAATCCAGCTGTCAACGAGATGAGATATCTCGCCTGAAGGTTGCTTGTTTGAATCCATACAAACCCAGGAGTACCTGACATTCATGCAACCAGTTGCAATGTAAATAAACACAGTTTCTTATGAATCCAGCTGTCAACGAGATGAGATATCTCGCCTGAAGGTTGCTTGTTTGAATCCATACAAACCCAGGAGTACCTGACATTCATGCAACCAGTTGCAATGTAAATAAACACAGTTTCTTATGAATCCAGCTGTCAACGAGATGAGATATCTCGCCTGAAGGTTGCTTGTTTGAATCCATACAAACCCAGGAGTACCTGACATTCATGCAACCAGTTGCAATGTAAATAAACACAGTTTCTTATGAATCCAGCTGTCAACGAGATGAGATATCTCGCCTGAAGGTTGCTAGTTTGAATCCATACAAACCCAGGAGTACCTGACATTCATGCAACCAGTTGCAATGTAAATAAACACAGTTTCTTATGAATCCAGCTGTCAACGAGATGAGATATCTCGCCTGAAGGTTGCTTGTTTGAATCCATACAAACCCAGGAGTACCTGACATTCATGCAACCAGTTGCAATGTAAATAAACACAGTTTCTTATGAATCCAGCTGTCAACGAGATGAGATATCTCGCCTGAAGGTTGCTTGTTTGGATCCATACAAACCCAGGAGTACCTGACATTCATGCAACCAGTTGCAATGTAAATAAGCACAGTTTCTTATGAATCCAGCTGTCAACGAGATGAGATATCTCGCCTGAAGGTTGCTTGTTTGAATCCATACAAACCCAGGAGTACCTGACATTCATGCAACCAGTTGCAATGTAAATAAACACAGTTTCTTATGAATCCAGCTGTCAACGAGATGAGATATCTCGCCTGAAGGTTGCTTGTTTGAATCCATACAAACCCAGGAGTACCTGACATTCATGCAACCAGTTGCAATGTAAATAAACACAGTTTCTTATGAATCCAGCTGTCAACGAGATGAGATATCTCGCCTGAAGGTTGCTTGTTTGAATCCATACAAACCCAGGAGTACCTGACATTCATGCAACCAGTTGCAATGTAAATAAACACAGTTTCTTATGAATCCAGCTGTCAACGAGATGAGATATCTCGCCTGAAGGTTGCTTGTTTGAATCCATACAAACCTAGGAGTACCTGACATTAATGCAACCAGTTGCAATGTAAATAAACACAGTTTCTTATGAATCCAGCTGTCAACGAGATGAGATATCTCGCCTGAAGGTTGCTTGTTTGAATCCATAGAAACCCAGGAGTACCTGACATTCATGCAACCAGTTGCAATGTAAATAAACACAGTTTCTTATGAATCCAGCTGTCAACGAGATGAGATATCTCGCCTGAAGGTTGCTTGTTTGAATCCATACAAACCCAGGAGTACCTGACATTCATGCAACCAGTTGCAATGTAAATAAACACAGTTTCTTATGAATCCAGCTGTCAACGAGATGAGATATCTCGCCTGAAGGTTGCTTGTTTGAATCCATAGAAACCCAGGAGTACCTGACATTCATGCAACCAGTTGCAATGTAAATAAACACAGTTTCTTATGAATCCAGCTGTCAACGAGATGAGATATCTCGCCTGAAGGTTGCTTATTTGAATCCATACAAACCCAGGAGTACCTGACATTCATGCAACCAGTTGCAATGTAAATAAACACAGTTTCTTATGAATCCAGCTGTCAACGAGATGAGATATCTCGCCTGAAGGTTGCTTGTTTGAATCCATACAAACCCAGGAGTACCTGACATTCATGCAACCAGTTGCAATGTAAATAAACACAGTTTCTTATGAATCCAGCTGTCAACGAGATGAGATATCTCGCCTGAAGGTTGCTTGTTTGAATCCATACAAACCCAGGAGTACCTGACATTCATGCAACCAGTTGCAATGTAAATAAACACAGTTTCTTATGAATCCAGCTGTCAACGAGATGAGATATCTCGCCTGAAGGTTGCTTGTTTGAATCCATACAAACCCAGGAGTACCTGACATTCATGCAACCAGTTGCAATGTAAATAAACACAGTTTCTTATGAATCCAGCTGTCAACGAGATGAGATATCTCGCCTGAAGGTTGCTTGTTTGAATCCATAGAAACCCAGGAGTACCTGACATTCATGCAACCAGTTGCAATGTAAATAAACACAGTTTCTTATGAATCCAGCTGTCAACGAGATGAGATATCTCGCCTGAAGGTTGCTTGTTTGAATCCATAGAAACCCAGGAGTACCTGACATTCATGCAACCAGTTGCAATGTAAATAAACACAGTTTCTTATGAATCCAGCTGTCAACGAGATGAGATATCTCGCCTGAAGGTTGCTTGTTTGAATCCATAGAAACCCAGGAGTACCTGACATTCATGCAACCAGTTGCAATGTAAATAAACACAGTTTCTTATGAATCCAGCTGTCAACGAGATGAGATATCTCGCCTGAAGGTTGCTTGTTTGAATCCATACAAACCCAGGAGTACCTGACATTCATGCAACCAGTTGCAATGTAAATAAACACAGTTTCTTATGAATCCAGCTGTCAACGAGATGAGATATCTCGCCTGAAGGTTGCTTGTTTGAATCCATACAAACCCAGGAGTACCTGACATTCATGCAACCAGTTGCAATGTAAATAAACACAGTTTCTTATGAATCCAGCTGTCAACGAGATGAGATATCTCGCCTGAAGGTTGCTTGTTTGAATCCATACAAACCCAGGAGTACCTGACATTCATGCAACCAGTTGCAATGTAAATAAACACAGTTTCTTATGAATCCAGCTGTCAACGAGATGAGATATCTCGCCTGAAGGTTGCTTGTTTGAATCCATAGAAACCCAGGAGTACCTGACATTCATGCAACCAGTTGCAATGTAAATAAACACAGTTTCTTATGAATCCAGCTGTCAACGAGATGAGATATCTCGCCTGAAGGTTGCTTGTTTGAATCCATAGAAACCCAGGAGTACCTGACATTCATGCAACCAGTTGCAATGTAAATAAACACAGTTTCTTATGAATCCAGCTGTCAACGAGATGAGATATCTCGCCTGAAGGTTGCTTGTTTGAATCCATACAAACCCAGGAGTACCTGACATTCATGCAACCAGTTGCAATGTAAATAAACACAGTTTCTTATGAATCCAGCTGTCAACGAGATGAGATATCTCGCCTGAAGGTTGCTTGTTTGAATCCATACAAACCCAGGAGTACCTGACATTCATGCAACCAGTTGCAATGTAAATAAACACAGTTTCTTATGAATCCAGCTGTCAACGAGATGAGATATCTCGCCTGAAGGTTGCTTGTTTGAATCCATACAAACCCAGGAGTACCTGACATTCATGCAACCAGTTGCAATGTAAATAAACACAGTTTCTGATGAATCCAGCTGTCAACGAGATGAGATATCTCGCCTGAAGGTTGCTTGTTTGAATCCATAGAAACCCAGGAGTACCTGACATTCATGCAACCAGTTGCAATGTAAATAAACACAGTTTCTTATGAATCCAGCTGTCAACGAGATGAGATATCTCGCCTGAAGGTTGCTTGTTTGAATCCATACAAACCCAGGAGTACCTGACATTCATGCAACCAGTTGCAATGTAAATAAACACAGTTTCTTATGAATCCAGCTGTCAACGAGATGAGATATCTCGCCTGAAGGTTGCTTGTTTGAATCCATACAAACCCAGGAGTACCTGACATTCATGCAACCAGTTGCAATGTAAATAAACACAGTTTCTTATGAATCCAGCTGTCAACGAGATGAGATATCTCGCCTGAAGGTTGCTTGTTTGAATCCATAGAAACCCAGGAGTACCTGACATTCATGCAACCAGTTGCAATGTAAATAAACACAGTTTCTTATGAATCCAGCTGTCAACGAGATGAGATATCTCGCCTGAAGGTTGCTTGTTTGAATCCATAGAAACCCAGGAGTACCTGACATTCATGCAACCAGTTGCAATGTAAATAAACACAGTTTCTTATGAATCCAGCTGTCAACGAGATGAGATATCTCGCCTGAAGGTTGCTTGTTTGAATCCATACAAACCCAGGAGTACCTGACATTCATGCAACCAGTTGCAATGTAAATAAACACAGTTTCTTATGAATCCAGCTGTCAACGAGATGAGATATCTCGCCTGAAGGTTGCTTGTTTGAATCCATACAAACCCAGGAGTACCTGACATTCATGCAACCAGTTGCAATGTAAATAAACACAGTTTCTTATGAATCCAGCTGTCAACGAGATGAGATATCTCGCCTGAAGGTTGCTTGTTTGAATCCATACAAACCCAGGAGTACCTGACATTCATGCAACCAGTTGCAATGTAAATAAACACAGTTTCTGATGAATCCAGCTGTCAACGAGATGAGATATCTCGCCTGAAGGTTGCTTGTTTGAATCCATAGAAACCCAGGAGTACCTGACATTCATGCAACCAGTTGCAATGTAAATAAACACAGTTTCTTATGAATCCAGCTGTCAACGAGATGAGATATCTCGCCTGAAGGTTGCTTGTTTGAATCCATACAAACCCAGGAGTACCTGACATTCATGCAACCAGTTGCAATGTAAATAAACACAGTTTCTTATGAATCCAGCTGTCAACGAGATGAGATATCTCGCCTGAAGGTTGCTTGTTTGAATCCATACAAACCCAGGAGTACCTGACATTCATGCAACCAGTTGCAATGTAAATAAACACAGTTTCTTATGAATCCAGCTGTCAACGAGATGAGATATCTCGCCTGAAGGTTGCTTGTTTGAATCCATACAAACCCAGGAGTACCTGACATTCATGCAACCAGTTGCAATGTAAATAAACACAGTTTCTTATGAATCCAGCTGTCAACGAGATGAGATATCTCGCCTGAAGGTTGCTTGTTTGAATCCATACAAACCCAGGAGTACCTGACATTCATGCAACCAGTTGCAATGTAAATAAACACAGTTTCTTATGAATCCAGCTGTCAACGAGATGAGATATCTCGCCTGAAGGTTGCTTGTTTGAATCCATACAAACCCAGGAGTACCTGACATTCATGCAACCAGTTGCAATGTAAATAAACACAGTTTCTTATGAATCCAGCTGTCAACGAGATGAGATATCTCGCCTGAAGGTTGCTTGTTTGAATCCATACAAACCCAGGAGTACCTGACATTCATGCAACCAGTTGCAATGTAAATAAACACAGTTTCTTATGAATCCAGCTGTCAACGAGATGAGATATCTCGCCTGAAGGTTGCTTGTTTGAATCCATACAAACCCAGGAGTACCTGACATTCATGCAACCAGTTGCAATGTAAATAAACACAGTTTCTTATGAATCCAGCTGTCAACGAGATGAGATATCTCGCCTAAAGGTTGCTTGTTTGAATCCATACAAACCCAGGAGTACCTGACATTCATGCAACCAGTTGCAATGTAAATAAACACAGTTTCTTATGAATCCAGCTGTCAACGAGATGAGATATCTCGCCTGAAGGTTGCTTATTTGAATCCATACAAACCCAGGAGTACCTGACATTCATGCAACCAGTTGCAATGTAAATAAACACAGTTTCTTATGAATCCAGCTGTCAACGAGATGAGATATCTCGCCTGAAGGTTGCTTGTTTGAATCCATACAAACCCAGGAGTACCTGACATTCATGCAACCAGTTGCAATGTAAATAAACACAGTTTCTTATGAATCCAGCTGTCAACGAGATGGGATATCTCGCCTGAAGGTTGCTTGTTTGAATCCATACAAACCCAGGAGTACCTGACATTCATGCAACCAGTTGCAATGTAAATAAACACAGTTTCTTATGAATCCAGCTGTCAACGAGATGAGATATCTCGCCTGAAGGTTGCTTGTTTGAATCCATACAAACCCAGGAGTACCTGACATTCATGCAACCAGTTGCAATGTAAATAAACACAGTTTCTTATGAATCCAGCTGTCAACGAGATGAGATATCTCGCCTGAAGGTTGCTTGTTTGAATCCATACAAACCCAGGAGTACCTGACATTCATGCAACCAGTTTCAATGTAAATAAACACAGTTTCTTATGAATCCAGCTGTCAACGAGATGAGATATCTCGCCTGAAGGTTGCTTGTTTGAATCCATAGAAACCCAGGAGTACCTGACATTCATGCAACCAGTTGCAATGTAAATAAACACAGTTTCTTATGAATCCAGCTGTCAACGAGATGAGATATCTCGCCTGAAGGTTGCTTGTTTGAATCCATACAAACCCAGGAGTACCTGACATTCATGCAACCAGTTGCAATGTAAATAAACACAGTTTCTTATGAATCCAGCTGTCAACGAGATGAGATATCTCGCCTGAAGGTTGCTTGTTTGAATCCATACAAACCCAGGAGTACCTGACATTCATGCAACCAGTTGCAATGTAAATAAACACAGTTTCTTATGAATCCAGCTGTCAACGAGATGAGATATCTCGCCTGAAGGTTGCTTGTTTGAATCCATAGAAACCCAGGAGTACCTGACATTCATGCAACCAGTTGCAATGTAAATAAACACAGTTTCTTATGAATCCAGCTGTCAACGAGATGAGATATCTCGCCTGAAGGTTGCTTGTTTGAATCCATACAAACCCAGGAGTACCTGACATTCATGCAACCAGTTGCAATGTAAATAAACACAGTTTCTTATGAATCCAGCTGTCAACGAGATGAGATATCTCGCCTGAAGGTTGCTTGTTTGAATCCATACAAACCCAGGAGTACCTGACATTCATGCAACCAGTTGCAATGTAAATAAACACAGTTTCTTATGAATCCAGCTGTCAACGAGATGAGATATCTCGCCTGAAGGTTGCTTGTTTGAATCCATACAAACCCAGGAGTACCTGACATTCATGCAACCAGTTGCAATGTAAATAAACACAGTTTCTTATGAATCCAGCTGTCAACGAGATGAGATATCTCGCCTGAAGGTTGCTTGTTTGAATCCATACAAACCCAGGAGTACCTGACATTCATGCAACCAGTTGCAATGTAAATAAACACAGTTTCTTATGAATCCAGCTGTCAACGAGATGAGATATCTCGCCTGAAGGTTGCTTGTTTGAATCCATACAAACCCAGGAGTACCTGACATTCATGCAACCAGTTGCAATGTAAATAAACACAGTTTCTTATGAATCCAGCTGTCAACGAGATGAGATATCTCGCCTGAAGGTTGCTTGTTTGAATCCATACAAACCCAGGAGTACCTGACATTCATGCAACCAGTTGCAATGTAAATAAACACAGTTTCTTATGAATCCAGCTGTCAACGAGATGAGATATCTCGCCTGAAGGTTGCTTGTTTGAATCCATACAAACCCAGGAGTACCTGACATTCATGCAACCAGTTGCAATGTAAATAAACACAGTTTCTTATGAATCCAGCTGTCAACGAGATGAGATATCTCGCCTGAAGGTTGCTTGTTTGAATCCATACAAACCCAGGAGTACCTGACATTCATGCAACCAGTTGCAATGTAAATAAACACAGTTTCTTATGAATCCAGCTGTCAACGAGATGAGATATCTCGCCTGAAGGTTGCTTGTTTGAATCCATACAAACCCAGGAGTACCTGACATTCATGCAACCAGTTGCAATGTAAATAAACACAGTTTCTTATGAATCCAGCTGTCAACGAGATGAGATATCTCGCCTGAAGGTTGCTTATTTGAATCCATAGAAACCCAGGAGTACCTGACATTCATGCAACCAGTTGCAATGTAAATAAACACAGTTTCTTATGAATCCAGCTGTCAACGAGATGAGATATCTCGCCTGAAGGTTGCTTGTTTGAATCCATACAAACCCAGGAGTACCTGACATTCATGCAACCAGTTTCAATGTAAATAAACACAGTTTCTTATGAATCCAGCTGTCAACGAGATGAGATATCTCGCCTGAAGGTTGCTTGTTTGAATCCATACAAACCCAGGAGTACCTGACATTCATGCAACCAGTTGCAATGTAAATAAACACAGTTTCTTATGAATCCAGCTGTCAACGAGATGAGATATCTCGCCTGAAGGTTGCTTATTTGAATCCATACAAACCCAGGAGTACCTGACATTCATGCAACCAGTTGCAATGTAAATAAACACAGTTTCTTATGAATCCAGCTGTCAACGAGATGAGATATCTCGCCTGAAGGTTGCTTGTTTGAATCCATAGAAACCCAGGAGTACCTGACATTCATGCAACCAGTTGCAATGTAAATAAACACAGTTTCTTATGAATCCAGCTGTCAACGAGATGAGATATCTCGCCTGAAGGTTGCTTGTTTGAATCCATACAAACCCAGGAGTACCTGACATTCATGCAACCAGTTGCAATGTAAATAAACACAGTTTCTTATGAATCCAGCTGTCAACGAGATGAGATATCTCGCCTGAAGGTTGCTTGTTTGAATCCATAGAAACCCAGGAGTACCTGACATTCATGCAACCAGTTGCAATGTAAATAAACACAGTTTCTTATGAATCCAGCTGTCAACGAGATGAGATATCTCGCCTGAAGGTTGCTTATTTGAATCCATACAAACCCAGGAGTACCTGACATTCATGCAACCAGTTGCAATGTAAATAAACACAGTTTCTTATGAATCCAGCTGTCAACGAGATGAGATATCTCGCCTGAAGGTTGCTTGTTTGAATCCATACAAACCCAGGAGTACCTGACATTCATGCAACCAGTTGCAATGTAAATAAACACAGTTTCTTATGAATCCAGCTGTCAACGAGATGAGATATCTCGCCTGAAGGTTGCTTATTTGAATCCATACAAACCCAGGAGTACCTGACATTCATGCAACCAGTTGCAATGTAAATAAACACAGTTTCTTATGAATCCAGCTGTCAACGAGATGAGATATCTCGCCTGAAGGTTGCTTGTTTGAATCCATACAAACCCAGGAGTACCTGACATTCATGCAACCAGTTGCAATGTAAATAAACACAGTTTCTTATGAATCCAGCTGTCAACGAGATGAGATATCTCGCCTGAAGGTTGCTTGTTTGAATCCATACAAACCCAGGAGTACCTGACATTCATGCAACCAGTTGCAATGTAAATAAACACAGTTTCTTATGAATCCAGCTGTCAACGAGATGAGATATCTCGCCTGAAGGTTGCTTGTTTGAATCCATACAAACCCAGGAGTACCTGACATTCATGCAACCAGTTGCAATGTAAATAAACACAGTTTCTTATGAATCCAGCTGTCAACGAGATGAGATATCTCGCCTGAAGGTTGCTTGTTTGAATCCATAGAAACCCAGGAGTACCTGACATTCATGCAACCAGTTGCAATGTAAATAAACACAGTTTCTTATGAATCCAGCTGTCAACGAGATGAGATATCTCGCCTGAAGGTTGCTTGTTTGAATCCATACAAACCCAGGAGTACCTGACATTCATGCAACCAGTTGCAATGTAAATAAACACAGTTTCTTATGAATCCAGCTGTCAACGAGATGAGATATCTCGCCTGAAGGTTGCTTGTTTGAATCCATAGAAACCCAGGAGTACCTGACATTCATGCAACCAGTTGCAATGTAAATAAACACAGTTTCTTATGAATCCAGCTGTCAACGAGATGAGATATCTCGCCTGAAGGTTGCTTGTTTGAATCCATACAAACCCAGGAGTACCTGACATTCATGCAACCAGTTGCAATGTAAATAAACACAGTTTCTTATGAATCCAGCTGTCAACGAGATGAGATATCTCGCCTGAAGGTTGCTTGTTTGAATCCATACAAACCCAGGAGTACCTGACATTCATGCAACCAGTTGCAATGTAAATAAACACAGTTTCTTATGAATCCAGCTGTCAACGAGATGAGATATCTCGCCTGAAGGTTGCTTGTTTGAATCCATACAAACCCAGGAGTACCTGACATTCATGCAACCAGTTGCAATGTAAATAAACACAGTTTCTTATGAATCCAGCTGTCAACGAGATGAGATATCTCGCCTGAAGGTTGCTTGTTTGAATCCATAGAAACCCAGGAGTACCTGACATTCATGCAACCAGTTGCAATGTAAATAAACACAGTTTCTTATGAATCCAGCTGTCAACGAGATGAGATATCTCGCCTGAAGGTTGCTTGTTTGAATCCATACAAACCCAGGAGTACCTGACATTCATGCAACCAGTTGCAATGTAAATAAACACAGTTTCTTATGAATCCAGCTGTCAACGAGATGAGATATCTCGCCTGAAGGTTGCTTGTTTGAATCCATACAAACCCAGGAGTACCTGACATTCATGCAACCAGTTGCAATGTAAATAAACACAGTTTCTTATGAATCCAGCTGTCAACGAGATGAGATATCTCGCCTGAAGGTTGCTTGTTTGAATCCATACAAACCCAGGAGTACCTGACATTCATGCAACCAGTTGCAATGTAAATAAACACAGTTTCTTATGAATCCAGCTGTCAACGAGATGAGATATCTCGCCTGAAGGTTGCTTGTTTGAATCCATACAAACCCAGGAGTACCTGACATTCATGCAACCAGTTGCAATGTAAATAAACACAGTTTCTTATGAATCCAGCTGTCAACGAGATGAGATATCTCGCCTGAAGGTTGCTTGTTTGAATCCATACAAACCCAGGAGTACCTGACATTCATGCAACCAGTTGCAATGTAAATAAACACAGTTTCTTATGAATCCAGCTGTCAACGAGATGAGATATCTCGCCTGAAGGTTGCTTGTTTGAATCCATACAAACCCAGCAGTACCTGACATTCATGCAACCAGTTGCAATGTAAATAAACACAGTTTCTTATGAATCCAGCTGTCAACGAGATGAGATATCTCGCCTGAAGGTTGCTTGTTTGAATCCATACAAACCCAGGAGTACCTGACATTCATGCAACCAGTTGCAATGTAAATAAACACAGTTTCTTATGAATCCAGCTGTCAACGAGATGAGATATCTCGCCTGAAGGTTGCTTGTTTGAATCCATAGAAACCCAGGAGTACCTGACATTCATGCAACCAGTTGCAATGTAAATAAACACAGTTTCTTATGAATCCAGCTGTCAACGAGATGAGATATCTCGCCTGAAGGTTGCTTGTTTGAATCCATACAAACCCAGGAGTACCAGGCGCCGTGGCTCTCGTTCTTGCCCCTGCCCGATCTAAACACAGCTCCTTATTTACTGCAGGCTTCCTGGTTTTTCAAATATGCACGTACACATTTTTTTTATTGATTTTTACCCCTTCGAATAACGGGAAGGTCTCCCATTATTGGCCACTTCACAGGCATAGCTCCAAATCCCCCCCCCCCCTCCCCCTTCCGGCAGATATTTTTAGGGTCCTCCTACTTTTGAATTACCTCCATGTAAAAATCTTTAAAAATATATTATGCATCCTTTTGTGTTAATTTTTCAATAACTCGGGACACTCTTTCAATAATTGTAAATCCCATTGCGTGCTGTGGACTTGAGTAGTATGTATTATGTAAATTTTACCTTATTTTCGGATAAATAACATGTAAGCTTCCTTCCTACAGCTTAGGTGGCTGTCTGTACTTTTTGCAGCGCTATCTGTAGTCTAAACACGCTACATATAGAAGCAATATTTCTGCTTTTTATGGTACACTCGACAATTCATAAAACGGTATTTGTAAGTAAATGGTTGTCTGAAAAGAATGCGATGGCATCATCTGATGAAGTCTCTACTTACTCGGCAACTACCTCTAGTAGGCGAGCTCAGATTTTTTTGATAATACTAGGTATTAGGGATGTCGGCGGGTACCCGGGTGGTTCCGGGTAATCAATTACTCGGGTAATAAATAGTAATCGCGGGTACCAAAAAAAAAAAAAAAAAAAAAATTTTTTTTTAGAGTGTAGCTGAAAGACATTTGTTTACGCACCGTTATCAGCTGCGTCTCAAGGGGAAGCTCAACGACCTTGCTTGCTCTGGGTGGTGAGAGAGGAATGGGGAAGGAGGGGTGAAATCATGCTTCGGGAGTAGGAAGCATGGGAAAAATGCGTCTGTATTTTTTTTTCAATCACACTGTAGCACAGTGAAAAAGTTGAGTCCTGGGTAGAAAGGTGAACAAATTCGTGTTTTCTTATGATTGAAGTTGTTAGTTATCAAAGAATGTTATCATGTCCTATCCTGTTTTCTCAAATTCTTTTCAAGGACAAGCACACAGATGGCCCTGAGAGGGTCATTTTCTCCTCTCACGCAGCTAAGTGCCACTTTAGGGGGGTTAAATTACCCGATTCTGACCCGAGTATTTATGACGGGTACCCGATTCCTGATTTTTAGACCTGCCGACATCTCTACTAGGTATGTTCGTTTACTCTGCCAAAAGCTACAGCAAACTGCCACAAGCACACATCATCCAATCAGATCGTTCCTGTGTAGCTTTTGGCAGGGTAAACGAACAGACCTAATGATTGATCGGCAATGAACCTGACTGGCAGTCAATCTGTTTAGTTCAAATACCGTTTTATGAATTGATGAGTGTACATACCCCTTCAATATATATTTTCCAAGTTATTCCAGTGGACAGATGGAATGAAATAAGCCAAGATGGCCGATTAGTAGCCGACCTGTGCAGCATTTGCCTCAGTGGGAGGAGCCACCAGGAATCAAAACTGAACCTACAAACAAAATTGTTGTTTGTTGTTCTATCAGAACACTTTTAATAATACTCATATTTTACTGCAACAGGTACTCATTTCTAAACGAAGGTTCATTTGCAGTGCATAAGTTTTTTGAAACTCTTGGTTGGATAGGTATTGATAGTGATAAGGAAGGGAAAAAGCACTTTTTTGTACAAATTGGTTTGGTGTAGTAATTTAACATCACTTTTTATTACAAAAAAAACATGGTCCAAATATTGTAATGACACAAGTCAAGTGCGTAATGCATCATATGTTTGCAGTATTAATGAGAACTGCACATTGCCAAAATAAACTTCACAGAAGATGACAGGAATTAATAATATAGTAGCATTATTAATCAATATATATAAGATTATACCTAACAGTTCTCGAGTAAGATAAAACATTTATTTTAGGTAAAGCTATGTCTAGGCTATGCTACTATACGAGAAGGGACTGGAACTACTAAAATTACGTTTAGTTTACAATACTGGCGGCTCTTCCGCGCTTCACTCAACACCAACCTGGAAAAGTAGAGAAAACAGGATTAGAACAGTCAATCCAATATCTTGACAATTAAATAATGAATTAGCTCTGAAGGCCTACATATCAGCAAGTATGATCTTATCATCATAATCAAATGTCCCTATACTGTAACTTCATCATTTTACGTAGTATTCCGCCTTCATTATTCCGAGGGCATCCAGCAAAAAGTCCAGACTCGCATATTGTAAAAACCGATTAGTGTCAACCGTCACCTCTGGCAGAAGCCATGGACAAGAGTCACGACTTGCAACTGAACAGGTGTTTTATCTCAGAATTATAAATGCGAGTTTACACGGTTCAATGATTCATTTAATTCATAGAGTTCACACTTTGGTTCAATGAATGGACCTAACTGTGTAGAAGCGAAATTGGAGCAAAATAACTCGAGATTAAATCGTCGACTATATTGCATAATAGAACTAGTTCCAGCATTGAATGAAACATTGAACCATGTGAACTAGGACGTTTTGCCGAACCTCGAAACAAAGCACATGGTGAAGAATGAAGATAAATGTCGATACTCACATTGTTGTAATGAAGATGGCCTCGGCAGCTGCATGTGTTTACCGCCCTTCAACTGAAAATAAGAAGAGCATAACTGTCAATATCTACACCAGGATATAACAAACACAAGGACTAAGGCGAGGCCTTCGTATACGTACAGGCCGTAGCCTAAGCGATAAGCGGGCGTGTGACGTCACACTAGAAGGCAAAGGTTTAGCACAGCGCGCTATGAGCCGCACGCTCGGGATGGATCGGAACGGCACGTGTATTCGGTTATTTTTAGTAGGGATGTGCGAATCCAGGTTTTAACATTCGAATCCGAATCTCAAATCGAATATTGAAAGGTTCGCGAATCCGAACCCGAATCTTATTTCATTCAATCAAATTCCTCTGAAAGGAAAAATCAAAAAATTAAAGTATGGTTAGGTAGGTCATTCAAGCGAAATGGTTGACTCCCATACACATCAAATGCTGTCAATTTGATAATTTCTATTATATCAGTCACATAAAATGTGGAGTTTATATTTATGGTGAAAGATTAAATTGAATATCAATTTAAAAACAAAACTTAGATGATTATTTACCTTATAACGAAAATGATCACGAAAATGGCGGCAATTGATGGGATGGGCTGGTTATTTTCAGCGCCAATGGTTGGTACCGCTGTATTACCGCTTAGTGTATTCCGCTATGGAAAGTTGGTAGTACTGAAGAAATTTGAAATTTAAATTTCGCAGGAAAATCAAGGATTGATGTCTAGGTTTGATAGGATTTGAATGGGTTTGATATTTTAGAATCTGGATTCGTCTGTCGAATCGAATCCGAAATATTATGGATTCGCACACCCCTAATTTTCAGGGCTGTGCGGGTACCCGAAATTTTGGGTTCGGCCGGGTAGTTGAAACCCGACTCAAGAACAAAACATAAAACTCGAAAAATGAGTTTTTTTCGGGTAGTTTGAAACTGCCGCCAAAAGTCTCCAGAACGTAGTTGTGCTTTTTCCCGCTAGGTTGCACTAGTCCGCGGCATGCGCTAAGCGCCTACGCCGTGAAGTCGGTCGTCCGCCATTTTGGAATTGACGTGATGAAAACACTGCCAAGTGCAATGAATAGGTATGTTATGTATTGATGAGCAGGGCGAGGTAGTTGACAAATTTATTGTGACGTATTAGTCCAAGACCAGGTACAAGCAACGGTACCAACAACAGTAGGAAGGCTTCTTTATCATTTGTACATGGTAAATCAAAATAAATACTACCCTAAAGAGCTAACAATGATTTTTTTTAAATAAAAAAATACCCGAAATTACCCGATCGATACCAAACGTATTTTTACTACCAGACTCGAACCGACCTCCAAAAATGCTACCCGCATAGCCCTAGTTATTTTAACATCATTGTTATTGTGAAGTACACAGATACAACAGTAACGATGTGTTAACACCGAATGTCGCTGTGATAGCGGAATATAGCAGTTTATAGGTACATTTCTGCAGCGGTAATGTTTTGGAATAGGTATAGAATATGATGCATTACTTTACAATGAAACACGATTAAATTACTCCATCCACCCAATGCATTGTTAGGTCAAAACAAGACTTAATGTTTCCCATGTATAAAAACCTAAAACAAAAAAAATGCATATAAATGAAATACAGCTAATTGATAATTGATGCTTCAAAGAATCAAGTCAATGAGAATTGTCTTGTTCAAATTAAATTGTGATTCTGTGGCCAGTCAGATAGGCAGATCATTGATATTTTGAGAGATTATTTTGACTAATTTCGGTCTAAAAATAAACCTTCAGAATTTATTATGACTAAGAGTGTGGGAAGGAAGTCTTGAAGATCAGACTTATTTAGAAGTATACCTACATTTCAATCGCATGTCTCACTCAAGATCAAATAAGTTTCTGTAGCATCAAAGACAAATATAATATAATCGCGGACATGTGTTATTTGTATTTTAATTTCCAATATTCTATCAGAAAATTAATTACAATATGTAATGTTAAGTAATTAAGAATACCAAAGCTAAACAAAATCTTACATGATCTTACATTACGTGGTATTACCCAGGCAAATTGTCCTGTATATTTTTTTACGACAATATCCACCCCATTAATTAAAATTTTCCTATTAAATGCATCCCGCATACCTAGTTACTTATGAGAATGTTAGAAAAGTATTTTCTATGGAAAGTTCAATGGTCTCAACGTATACCAATAGTATTGCAATACGTTCATTCAGGGATTGTAATAAATTACATCAATATTAATAAGTTAATAACAATTGAGTGCTGTTTAATAAACATCGTATCCTCTACCTACTTCCTTAGCAACAATTGAAACCAACAATGTAATTGAAAACTACATAGATCTCGGGCGTTTTGTTGCGTTGCAATCATGAAAAAACACGTGGCGCGCTATGCCGGCTGCCGCGGACACCGCCTTCTACTGTGACGTCACGATATCTATGCTACGGCCTGAGAACGAAGTGAGTATAACTTCGTCGCCTCGTCTAAGGTCGTAACAAGATAATTTAGCTTGTTTAGCAAATATCAATTTGTATGGCAGCAGCCCTGTATTTAAAATATATTCTGAAGAACAAATTACACAAATTACCACAATGTCCTTTGTCGAGTGCTTTCTCCAGCCTGAAAAGTTACGTGACGTCTAACAAGGACGAGAAAGCACTCTTTACTCTCCCAATGATTGGAAGGAAAAAACCAATCACTGATAAGACTGGCTTTTAACGAGTCATTGGGTTTGGTTGTGAAGCGGTTAAAATATTTCAGAGCCACGACATTCCTTTTCAATGTGAATCGATTAATTATAACTCTAAAGAATATCAGTACTTCAACACGGAGCCAAGGAGGTGGAAGAAGCTTTGACTGACTTAAACCGGCCTCGGTACGAATTAGGGATGTCGGCGGGTCCAAAAATCAGGAATCGGGTACCCGTCATAAATACTCGGGTCGGAATCAAATAATTGCCCCCCCCCATTTATTTTTTTATTTTTTTTGGTACTTGCGAATATTATTTATTATCCGAATAATTGATTACCCGGAACCGCTCGGGTACCAGAGTACCCGCTGACATCCCTGGTACGAATCGAGTTCTCAGGAGCGAGTTGTTACCTTAACATTATAAAAATTATAAAATGCCAAACACATGAGCACATTTCTAACATGGAGATCTACAATACAGCCACAAACTAAAGTAACTCGTCATCAAAATGTTACAAACGCCTGTTTCTCGATAAAGCAAGTCGTAATGTACGGTATTAACTCGTGTATAAGACGCACTCGTGTATAAGAAGCACCCTTGTTTTGAGAAGTCTATTTTAAGAAAACACTTAGCATGCGTGTATAAGACGCAGTAAAATGATGAAAAACATTGTGTGTTTGTATGCATGATATCCATCTAAATGTTGGTTTTCCAGCTAACTGAGCTATTTGAATGAAAAGCACTGCCAACTTGTTGTAAACAAACAGTAATTTCCTGCTTCTGAGAAAGGGGGGAGGGGAGTCTCTTGCCCATCAGCTGTTGCTTGCTCTAAGAGGCATGCACCTGCCTTTCCTCTGCATTCCAAAACAAACCCAACTCCCCTCCTCCCCTTCTATTAAGACGCCATTCAACAGTGTTTAGACTATTTTATGTCTGTCAGTGCAATGTTTTTCAGACGTAAACATATATTTTGTCTCCTGATCTAAATGCAAGGGAAAACATTTTGTTGCAAAAATGTAATATGTTAATAGTGTTGTGTCTAGACTCAGTATGAGTAGTCCAGACAGAGTGAGAGGGAAAGGCAGAGATAGACAACATGTGGCAGTCTACCACAGCTCTATTTACAAACATCCACCTTGGATTTACTGGGAAAAAAGTTTGGTATGCGTGTATAAGACGCAGGGCTGTTTTCAGAATCAAAATATTGACATATAATTGCGTCTTATACACGAGTTAATATGGTACCTACTCCGGTGTGTGCATTATGTTGTTTTTTAAGTAGCACAAAAGATTTCAAATAATTGCATTAATGTAGTTGGGACAAAAGTGAACCAATATTTTCGAGGATGGTGAAACCAGCAGGTCATAATTTTATACAGGTGATTCAAGTCATTTGTGACAAAGAACATGGAGACAAACGCTATTGTCGAGTGCTTTTCCAAGCCTGTGCAGTTTCAGACCGCTGCCCAGGAGGATAAAACACTCTTCACTCTCCCAATGACTGCCAGGAACAAGCACGCCACTATTCCGACGGGCTCATAACGAGTCATTGGGTTCAGGTCGGTTCGATGCAATGAAACTTACTGTATGTGGAGAGGTCGATCTCGTCGGGTAGCTCGGTGATGTTCACGTCGAATCTGTCTTGCACCTCGTTCAGGATCTTCGCGTCGCCTTCTTCGCTCACCAGGGTGATGGCCAAGCCCTGAAGATGGAGAGCGAAGTTGAAGCGAGACCAACACAACAATTACATTATAGAGACAAACGTTTTCATAACCTTCGGAATTCTACTAGAAGTCAACAAATAAATGGAACTTATGTAAGAGTCCACTCACATAGGTAAACATTATTGTAAATTTAATCAACATTTACTATCTAAAATTTCAGGCCTGTAATGATTTAGTGACTTAATAAAGGATGAAATTGATTTTTCTTCGTATCTAGAAATGCGTATACCTACTTGTTGGCTAAAATAAAATAAAAAATTTGAATGCAACAGATTGATTGGCTGCTGGTCAGGTTTATTTACAATCAATCCTTGTTATTATCAATTAAATCAGAGCTCACATACTAGAGTTCTACTTCATCGGAACCATCAAATTTCTATCAGTATCACGGTTACCCAATCAATTTCTTTCGAATATTGTTTAAATACAGTTGACAAGTAGGTACACATATTTAAGCTTTGGTGAATCTCAAGAGAGAAAAATCCAATCTCTAATTATCTTGGACAGGAAAAGGTGACTTGGATCTACCATCATAATATTTGTGTTATTAGGCCGTGTGCATCAGTGAGAAAGTTCAAGAGTATAGTTAATGATCATCAGGAGATCTCAGAGAACAGTTTACATCATGTGCACACCAAGCACACACATACCGTATTTTCTCGCATATAGTCCGCACCCTTGCTTTTGAAACACGTTTTTCGAAAAATGCTATTGTTGCGCATATAGTCCGACTAGGGATGTCGGCTGGTAATCAATTACTCGGGTAATAATAATACTCGCCAGTCAGTGATTTTTAATCAATATTTTTGGTTTCGAGTGTAGCGTGAAAGACAGATGTTTACACTCAGTCAGACAGCTGTGCCTCAAGAACAAGCTCCAGGACCCTTCCAGCTAAGGGATGAGAGGGGTATGGGGCGTAGGAGGGGTGAAATCATGTGGAGGGAGAGTAGGAAGCACAGAAATGAGGAAATTCTGTTCATTTTAAATCACGTTGCAGGCCAGGGGGCCAATTCTTGAGTTTTCATGTTTTGAAACCATGTGTGGTTTCATTGTTTAAAACGTAAAAAAGTTGAAGACTAAGCAATAGTTGTCAACTTTTTTACGTTTTAAACAATGAAACCACACATGGTTTCAAAACATGAAAACTCAAGAATTGGCCTCCAGAGTGAAAGTTAAGCCGCGGGTGGAAAAGGTGCATAAATTTGTGTTTTCTTATGATTGAAGTTGTCAGTTAGGTATATCATAGAATGTTATTATTAGTCGCAAGTGATTCTACACGACAAATCCTATCCTTTTTTCTGGAGTTCTTTTCAAGAACAAGTGCACATAGATGGCCCAGAGAGGTCATTCACTCCACTCGAGTTTGAAGTAGGGGTAGAGGGGGGGCGGGGACAGCGGAACTCGCCCAAGTCAACCAGCAATGCCGCGTTTTTCATACAAAATAAGTCACTTTTGATGCGCAGATAGTCCGCACGCGCGTATAGTCCGCATCCCTGTTTTGAGATTTCAATATTGGAAATATACCCGCGGACTATATGCGAGAAAATACGGTATTATGGCATCATGTGCCATACATTATTGTACTTTTAAATAACATTATCCATAATATGTCTGGGCTGGGCTGTAATGATTATGTGGCTCTAACAATAAATTAATAAAGGATAAAATTGATCCAAATTGATATTTCTTCTCAATCTAGAAAGATTTACACCCAACCCAACAAATCATAAAACAGTATTTGAACGAAACGGAATGACTGCTGGTCATATTCCTTGACAACCAATCCTTGTTATTATAAATGAAATCAGAGCTTAACTACTATCATATGTATGAGTTAGCATAGACTTCATCAGGTGATGCCATCACATTTTTTTCCGCCAATCCAATTCTTTCAAATATCGTTTTATCATTTGCTGAGTGCACCTACACTTGTTGGCTAAAATATAATTTAATGCAATGCCTTTTTTAGGCATTTGAACGAAACGGATTGGCTGCTGGTCTGGTTCCTTGACGATCAATCCTTGTTATTATCAATGAAATGAGAGCTCATCTCGAGTTAGATGATGCGTTAGCATAGACTTCACCGGATGCCATCAAATCTCTATCAGCCAATCTGTTTCTTTCAAATACCGGTTTTACTGTGGCCAAATAAACAAATCACTAAAATGTGGGTAAATCTCGGATAGAAATCCAATCTCTAATTAACTTGTACAGGAAAAGCCAAGGTGACCTATATCTATAATCATAATATTTGTGATTGGTAGGCGGTGTGCGTCAGTGAGAAAGTTCAAGAGTATAGTTAGTGATCATCAGGAGATCTCAGCGTACAGTTTACATCATGTGCACACCGCCCGGCGTGCTCCCGCGCCACGTACCTTGGTGCCGAACCTGCCGGCGCGCGCCACGCGATGCAGGTACGTGTCCGAGTCCTCGGGCATGTCGTAGTTGAACACAATGTTCACGCGCTCGATGTCCATGCCGCGCCCAAACAGGTTGGTCGCCACCAGGATGCGCTGGAGGAAACAAGCCACAGTCAGTCCAGTATTCATCCAACGCACATGACGTTGCAACATACATCTTGGCTAATGCCTTGTCTACACGCTGTATTTAAACATACCTATTTAAACACCAACTATACTTTAACATAGTTGGATCGTCTACACGGTATATTTAACTTTCATCAATGAGAATGGAAATTGAAATGCATGCTACCTGGTGATAAAAGTATGAACTCTCACTACTGCCTTCTATATATAGAATTACTCGTGAAAAGACGAGAAGGCACTGTGGCGCCCCTAAAAAGTGTTTCGTATTTCAGTCATGGATATATTTAGTTTTTTCATATCTTCATGCATTTACGCAAGTATGTTAGTGTTTTATTTCTGTAGAAGAATAGAATTATCTAATTTTCCGCATAATTATTGTTCTTTTGCAAGACATGTCAAAATTCATAAGACCGCTTTGCGTCCCGCGCGAGATGGCGGCCATTGAAATCTCGTGAACTACGTTAACTACAGTACTTAACTAGGGTCCCGAGCTGTACTTAAGTATAGACGGTATTTAACCATGATTTGATCGTCTACACGGTGTATTTAAGTACCAACTATACTTAAACATATGTTTAAATACAGCGTGTAGACGAGGCATAAGGAGAGGATCAATGCTACTACGTAATGTTTGTAATATTGACGAGTCTCGTTGACAATTATAGACAATTTGAGGCGGGAATTAATTGCTCTATGTGGATCCTATTCCTTCCCTACTTCTAAGATTAGCTCAGGTTATTCTAAACATGGTCAACAAAGAACACATTATTCTCTATCAACAAGACTTGACTCTAATCATGCTTTGACCCTTAGCATGTGCCCACATATCATGGGACCTTTTTATTCACCCAACTACTCAAAAATAAAAATAAACTAAAAAAAACTACGTGAATTTGCACATCACTTTTATAGGTTGACCATACCCCTGAAGTGTGGAGGGATCAACAAGTGCCATGGACCTAGCGTATCCTAGCAACATGTCATGGACCCACCTTCTGGAAGTCCTTGAACTGTTGGTAGCGCGAGAGCCTCTCGTCTTGCGTCATGCCGCGGTGGATTGCGATGGCGGGGAAGTTCTGTTCGGTCAGCAGCTGAGCGAGCGCCATGCAGCGCTGCACGGACTTCACGAAGATCACCACCTGGGGGACAAACACGGCACTCATCACACACAGGTCAGATCAACTGCGATCGTGACGGCCAACCATGAAATTTTGCACTTTTAAACACTCAAAAAATCTACCTATTGCCTATAAACTGCTAATTTTGCATTCGAGCCATGAGGTTTGTGTTGGTGACAATATGAATATTATTCTGTTGGCAACGCCAGCAATTTTCAAGGACGCTGACACAAGAATTGCATGGTCCAAGGCATCGTAATTTCATTCAGCTGATAATGTCATTTGTGACTAAGAACACGTAGACAAACGCTATTGTCGAGTGCTTTTCCAAGCCTGTGCAGTTACAGACCGCTGACCAGGAGGATAAAACACTCTTCACTCTACCAACGATTGCAAGGAAAAAGCCAATCACTATTCAGACAGGTTTTTAACGAGTCATTGGGTTCAGGTCGGTTTGATGCTGTTGGCAACGCCGGCAAATTTCAAGGACGAATAATTTTAATATAAGTCCTTTCTTCTCTTTTAGAAGTTAGACAGATAACTTTCACGAAGCCAAAACACAATTTATAAAAAAAATAAAGAATCAATGATCAATCAATATCAATACCGTGGGACATCCCTGCTAGTTGGAGCACAACGGTGAGAGAACATGCCATGATCTACCTACCTGGTTGAACTCTAATATATCAAGCAACTCAAACAACTTCTTGTTCTTCTCGTTCTCCTTGAGCTTGACGTAGTGCTGTTGCAGGCCGTGCAGCGTGAGTTTGGCCTCGTCGTCGACGTAAACCTCCATCGGCTGTGGATCATAAGCGGCACATGTGTTGAGCGACGCCCCTCCCACCCACGCATTCTCCCCATCTGTGTGTCAGCTACTCCTAGTGGTTCGTCCTACCATTCCCAAGTCGGAAGAATTCAAATGTGTACGTTTTCAAACGACTTTAGCTGTTGGCAACTAAAGCTGTGGAATATTACCAGCTATCAAGTACTGGGAACCATGTTCAAAACTTGGGAGTCAAAATCAAAACAACGTCGAACGGTAATATAATTTACAATTGAAACATGAAATAGAATAATTGATGTACAGCTTTCTTTTATTTACACTAGGTTTTAAGCTACATGTCACGGTTATAACAGAATAATGATGAGGAAATGTGTAGCAACGCAACTCCCCTATCATTCTGCATTTGAAATGTTACGGATTGTCACTGCCGATCAATGTTGCTGTGAAAAACTATCTTCCCTTCACTGCTAACAAAATTTCTTGGGAATAATAATATAATTTGCTAATCAGAACACACAGATTTGAAAGAATACAATAAAACCATTTTTCCCCTCCTAGGTTAGTTACTTTTCTTACTGCAGTATAAGATTTAAAATAAAGGGTATCTCTCTATCTTCTGTTAACTTTCGTGCAGGCTTCCATGACTCCTATAAAATGCTAAGAAATAATTGGCTGAGGCTTGTCTTGCATTTCTCTTGAGTGAGATTTAAGTTAAAACTTGCAATGACTCCGAAGGACAAGAGCCAAGCAACGAGCCAAGTATTTCCTCCACAGCATTCTTCTGACATTCTCTGAACTGCAGTCTCTCCGAAGGTGGTTACATACGGTTCGTTGACCCAGCAGCCCTCGGTTACGCGACGGGTTGGACCAGGTAGGACAGCGTCACTCAGCTTCCAACGCTGACAGATCGTGGGTAGCCTAGCCAATTTAATCGCACTGTAGCCGTGGCCAAAACATCTTGATGGATCGGGTTACATGAGCTCGTGACGAAGCGAGATATTTAATAATGGAACGGAATCGCTTCCCTTAATGAAAATCTTCATTCTTCAAATCTTCAGCTCTTCTTTCTTCTTCCTAGCCACTGCCCCCCCCAACTAGCTGAACCCTACACTTCATTGCCCTAGTCGCAGTAATCGCTGTGCTACAGTGCTTTATAAACGATTGCAATACGTGCCGGTTCCTTTGAGATTGCAGCGAGCAAGAACGAGAAGGAATTTAGCAGGAACATGGAAGGAGTCTCAGAGATGTTCTCAGACGCAGGAGGTTTTAGCGGAATTGTTTGGTCGGCAACGCGGTCCCTAGCCGGAAGTGATTTCATCGCGGATCAAAAATGTGTCTAACGTTTCCCCGGTCGTCGGCTCTAAGTGATAAATGGTAGATAGCATCGAAATGGAATTACATCTTGCATGAACTTCTTGCAGACGGGTCGGATCTCCTTGCTGAGGGTGGCGCTGAACATCATGACTTGCTTTCCGTGCGGCGTGTTGCGGAATATCTCCTGCACGTCGCGCCGCATGTCTGCAACAACATCTCATTGAAGTCAAACTCGATGGTCAAGCGACAAAGTTGTAATAATCCAATTGGTTCTTTTCAACTTTTGATCTTCTAAATGCTTATTTTTTTGTCTGGGGCTTAAAGCCTCTGTTAACCTAGACACCACATTTTCCCTATTTCGTACCAGACACTAATCACTACCGTTATTGGTCACTCATTAGTATTTGATTTGTGATAAGCAGAAAATTAGAAAAAAATATTTATAAACTTGAAAATTGTGTTTGAAAAGAATAACTTTGTGTGCCATTTTTCGATTCATTGAGTGTACATTTAAAATACAATTGTGTGGTTGTCAGTCATAAAGTGTATTTAAATACCTTCAAAAGTGATCTCATTTCGATCTTAAATTCATCTGCGTTGACTTTTATGTTCTGAAATTCTTGGAACAGACGGGTTGGCGTAACTAATTTCCAGACTAAGGCGGGGTCAAGAGGTTGTGAGTATGCAGAATTCAGAATAACAAAACGCGATATTTACACTCTTAGGGGCGAAACACACGGGGCAATTTTTAGTCGCTCAGTCGCGGCGACAAAAAGATTCTGCAGTTAGGTAGCATGGAGTCTTATGGGAGCGAACACATGAGACCTGCAAAAGACGGGCGTGTAAAACTCCCCAGGGCGCAAAATCGCGCGACTAAGTGACTAAAAGTCGCCCCGTGTGTTTGCAGCCTTAAGTACCAGCTGGTAAAATATAATAGTGGAGCTTAATAAGAGATTTTATTAATTGCAGGTAAATTATAGGAGCTATAATTTTGAATAAAATATGGTTAGGAAGATTTGTTTGTTATTTCATCAAAAGCTTAATCCTGGGTTGCACTTAGTTTGCTCACACCAAATATTTGAAGATGAAAATCGATTTTACACTGTAATAGGGTCATTCCAGGGGATCTCACTCACCTCTTGACCTCGACCAACCCAGATTTTGATGAAACTTGGTACACTTGTTTAGAATAGTGATGTAAGTAATCCAATATTTTTTGTTTTTTTTTACTGAAAGGGTTCAAAAGTTATAGAGGGTTGAAATTTGGGACCATTTTCTCTGTCTGATGAATCAAACACTGTATATGTTGCTGAGGAAGAAGATCAAGTAAATGCCAGTGAGGATAGTGATGAAGATTGCGTGATTGACATTCAAACCCACACATTTGCCTTTGACGATGTACGTTGTTTTGCGACGGTGACTGGTGGCTTGCATGTGTTTTGCAAAAACTATCGAGCACAAGTGAACTGAAAGTTAGTTTCCTCCACCCCCATGGACCAACACCTTCTTACTTCTACCCCACTAAACCAGACCAGCTACAAGTGCATCTCGATGAAGTTTTATCATTGGCTGACCCACTACTGCAACCGGCCGGACATACGTATTGTCAGCTGCAGACACAAGCAATGCAACTTCAGGGCTTAGAAATCATTTGCTGCAGTAAGGTAAAGAACTAGCAGTCACCTAACCATTTTAATTAATTTTACAGGAAGAAAGTAACCTATAAGTTTGTCATATTGCAGGTGAACGATGCTTCAAAACTGATGATTCTCACTAAATATACATATATAAAAAAAGTTCTGGAGGGCCAGTCCTGAAATTTGGCACACATAGTCATGCATGTTTTGTAATTTTAAAAAAAAAATCAACCCCAAAAAAAATAAGTTTTTCCCCTAGGGTCGTTTTTGAAAATGTAATGGAAAAAATCATAATTAATTACCAGTCAACAAAGTGTCAAGTTAAAATACATAATCATGCAGATCAGGTTCTTACCTTTAAAATGCATTTTTTTGGAGCTCTGTAGCTCTCATACAACTCAAAATTAATTAAAATGATAGCGACCAGCCGCGCGGGGGTGAAAAAGCCCCAAATTTCAACCCTCTATAACTTTTGAACCCTTTGAGTAAAAAGAAACAAAAAAAAATCGGATTACTTACATCCCTAATCTAAACAAGTGTACCAAGTTTCATCAAAATCTGGGTCGGTCGAGGTCAAAATGTATTTTATTTGAGTGAAATCCCCTGGAATGACCCAATACTGACTCGCCAAGTGTTGCAAGGTCATTCTTTTATGCATCATTTTAAGACCATACTTGTTAAAGGCTAGATGTTCCAACACTGCGTCAATGTGCTCAAATCCCCGAACATCAATGTGTGTAAAATTTTGATTTTTGGGTTCACTGGCCGCACTGTTCTGCAGCGAGGCCAATGTCGACGGATGAATGATTATGAGGATGATGGTGAAGAGTAGGTAAGGATGGAAAGTGGGAAGGAGGCAGTCGTGGCCTATTAGTAGGGTACCTTTCCAGCATTTGCCTGTCGACTGAGGGAAAACCACAAAAAAAAAAAAACAGTCAGGAAGGACGGCCGCGGGAATCGAACCCGGGCCTCCGGAATAAAAGTTCAGAGCGTTAACCACTCACCCAACCTGTTCCGTAAAAATGCTACGAGATTTAAAAATTATATTGAATTCAGCTATGTTTGTACAAAATACTGAACTGCTAGTTTTTAATCAAACTGGTAAATGATATACAAAGAGCAATTCATTTAGGTACTACAGTCTGTTTTTTACTGCATGAACTCTCACCAGATGGAGCCACAGTCAGTTGTTCTGCTAGGCCGAGAAAGACTTCATTGCGCGCTCACCTTGCAATGTTGTCTTTCTCGGCCTAGCAGAACAACTGACGGGGTCTCTGTCTGTAGAGTTAAAACATAGGAAAAACGAACTGTATTCAACAACGACTGTCTGCTAAGGACTAAAACACAAAAATTTTGTATAAAAAATTTACTAGTACACTCCCTCAAATAATAAACGGTACTTGGTACAAAACGTATTGGCTGCTGGGCCGGTTCCTTGACAATCAATCCTTGTTATTATAAATGAAATCAGAGCTCACCTAAAAGAGTTAGATAATGCGTTAGCACTGACTTCATGGGATGATGCCATCAAACCTTAATCAGTCAATTCATTTTCTTTCGAGTACCGTTTATTATTTGGGGGAGTGTACCCATTATAGAAATATTAATTTTTTTTAAAACAGCACTTCAGGATAGTCTGATTTAATCATTAGAACTAAGATGTCCCTAACTATTGACGTCATCATTAGTGCTGGAATATTATGACAGAGTTCTATCAATAAACTGAATGTTCCTCACCAAGTTGCTCCAGCATCTTGTCGCACTCGTCAAGAATGAAGTGTTTGAGATTCTTGAGATTCAGCTTCTTGGACTTGACCAGCGCGAGGATGCGGCCAGGCGTTCCGACGACGATGTGGGGACAACTGCTCTTCAGGACCTCCTCGTCCTTCTGCACGGGCAGACCGCCAAAGAATACTCCAACCTGGGAAATAGCCACATTGCAACAGTTCAGATATATTGTGTGATAGTAGAAAAACATGTAAGCAAGCTCTGTATTATATGCTCCTTAGTCTTTTGGTCTGAATCGGCCTTGGCTCGGACTAAAAGGCAATAGTAGCACTTGGGTACCCAAGTAAATACTCAGTATCAAGGCAGAGCCAGAGGCACACACATTTTTATTTAGAACTGAATGCTAAAACGTAGAAGTACGAAAACTGTCCCTTACACTCGACGCTTGGAAATATTTTGTTGCACAATAACTGTGCATTTCTTCTAATAGTTTGATGTGGATTGCTCAATTTTTTCCTACATGTTGACCCTTCAAATCCCACTCACTAGATTTGAAGCACTTCAGAATAGATAGAATAATCATTAAGTTCAGATGTCCCTATCTGTTAATATCATCATTAGTGCAACTTAAATGGTTAGCTGGACTTAGATGCAAGTCGAGGATTTAATTGAATTAGCAGTCACAATGCATTAAAATACATGAAAACTTGATGCCACATCCCTACCCTACAAAAATATTCACTCTTGAATAGGGATGGCACCCGGTAAAATTTACCGGTAAATTAAGGTAAATTTACCGGTAAAAAAATGGAAAATTTTGTTTTTTTGATCCTCTCCAATGTATGAATGGAGATATATCAAATTTTAAGTAAAAACTATAAGTAGGTAAACATCAGTGTGACAACATTAGCAGTTAGGCATATTTTACGTTACTTTTTGTTGTCCTCAATCATTCAGAATGATAACTCCATCCATACCATTACTTCCAATGTCGGAATCTCTCTTCAGGTTTGCTTGTTTAGCAGCCACAGATTGTAACTTGATCAAATTGGTGGTCGACAATTCCTCTTATGGGAGAATAGCGCAGGCAGCATGGCATAGCCTACACTAGATTGGTCGAATCAATGCTAATCGGCTATATCATCCCTTATCAATATGGAGTATTGTCATTATTAACATTGATTATAGATGTAGGTATTGTTATTGTCCTGACTGCGGTAATCTTTGTAAATGGGTAAAATAATAAAGTAGGGTCATTTTTGTATTTGGTATAGTCATGAATTAATATCTGCCATCATTTTTCAAAATTTACCGCTGACCGGTAAATTTACCGATTTTTTCTGACCCGGTAAAAGTGCCATCCCTACTCTTGAAACTCAATGTGGAATTGCAGTAAGAAATGTTTTCTTATCAAATTTGAGTGTCGACATCGCTTTCTTTGTTTCCGAAAATAGATATTTCAGTATTAGGGTCTGTCTAGGATTAGGTATCTTTATTTTGAACTTGCAAGTGTCTTTGTTTACCTTTGTTTGTGGCATGTACTTGGAGAATCTCTCGTACTCCTTGCTGATTTGGAAAGCGAGCTCCCTGGTGTGGCACATGACGAGCACGTAGACCTGACTCTCGGTGGGCTCAAGCTGCTGCAGTGTGGCCAACACAAACACGGCCGTCTTGCCCATGCCGGACTTGGCCTGGCACAGGATGTCCATGCCGAGCACGGCTTGCGGGATGCACTCGTGCTGCACCTCCGAGGGATGCTCGAATCCGCAGTCCACGATGGCTCGCAGGATCTCCGGCTTGAGCAGGAAGTCTCGGAAGCCGGAGCTGTGGATGGACACGTACGTTCCCTTCACGTCCTTCTTGACAGGAGCGTCGCCGGAGCCGTCGATGTTGATCGCTTCCGTCTGCTCTTCATCCTCGTAGTCCAGAAGATCATCGTTGTCGGCCATCTTCAGTTCTAGAGATTGACAACTGCAAACAAGAAATAGTCAAAATTATAACATCATGTACAGTGGAACCTCATTAGTACGTTTATAAGGGACCAGGGGAAAAAACGTATTACCGCTAAAAACGCAATATTGAAACTTGATATAGAAGTGCTCAGATTTTGAAAATATAACTTGTCTAAAATAATACAATTTATTTGTTTAGGGACTGCCGCCATATACAAATTAATATCCTTGTAGCAATATCCTTGAAATATGTATTTCGCATATTTCAAGCACCAATACTTGACACTTGATATACTAAGCCATTGAATTCCTCACGAAATATAGACGACATTATTTAGTCCGCCCACTCACCCACCCACCCTTCACTAATATAATAAACTTTGCGCCAGACCTCTTTGCAAGTGCAGAAGACGAGTTTTTCTGGTGAAGAGGGGAAATAATGTTGAACAATAGCGTCAGTAACGGGACCCGCGTGAGTCACTTCCCACTACCTGCTGCCGGCCGACGATGCACAGGCGTTGGAAGGGCTGGTGACGATTTGAATCTGGCGGTCAGTGTCATTAGGGGGGGTAACAAGATCGGCAAGAAAAATGACAAGGCTGGCATCTAGTGTCTCCTGCATCCAGGGACCCGAACCTTTATTAATAAAGGTTCCGGTTCCACAATTTTACTTTATAAAGGTTCCGGTTCTTAAACAAATAATCTTAAAGGTTCGGTTCCGGTTCCTGCATAAAGGTTCCGGGTTCCGGTTCTCAAATTTTAAATCAAACTAGGTAGATTATAACACTTCAGTATTATGTCAAATTAATGGAATTATTGGATTTGGATTTTGTCCTATGAATGAAGCACTGGTGTAGTGGCTGTAATATGCGTACAGAAGTCACAGGATGGTGCGCAGACTAAATCTCAGAGTCAGAAGAGACAGTGGCGGCAATTTTCTCCATAAGACGGCGTAAACATTCATTTTGCCAGAGCTTCATAATTGTCAGCAATGCAGTTCTCATCGCAGTAGTCAAGATTCAAAAATTGAAAACTTAAGCATCATTTGAAAATGAAGGATTTTCAAGAATTAAAAAAAGTCTAAAAAAATACTAATATAAATTTTATCAAAAAATAAAACTTTTTGCAACTTTGGAAATAATATTTTTTGAAAATATCATAATAATAATATTAATATCCAAGTGTTAAAAAATTAAATTGTACATGTTTCTTTTATTAAAAGAACCTTAAAGAACCTTATTGATTATAAAGGTTCGGGTTCCGGTTCTTGGGGAAACAAGTATAACGGTTCCGGTTCCAAAATTATCAAGGTTCATACCGGTTCTATGTTCCGGTTTCTGCCTGCATCAAGTTCAAAGTACATTGCTCAGCCAGTAGGGAGCACTGTCGCCACCGGACAGACAACCCTTCCGTTTGGCTGGCAGTCTGCCAAGCCGAAGGCTATAGGGCGATTCCCCAAGAAGTGGTCCAGAGATGGTTTAAAATAAAATTAACACTATTACAAAGGCAATGAGTCTATCTGATCGTAAATTTTCTCCTCTTTCCAATGAGACCAAAAGAAAGTGTGTATGTCCAATACTTTTCAATGTATCTGATAAACTAACGAGCCTCAAATTTCAACCCATGCCGACTAAATTGCAAAGCTTGTTCATTATTGTCCCAAAAAAGTGCCTAGTATTGCCAAAAAATGCAAAATATTTATAGGAGCCAACTTCTGTACCACTGGTGACTGATCCAATTTTCAACTCATTTCTATAAAAACCCAATTTTTTATGGAATATAAGTGACATACGCTTAAATTTTGTGTCACACACGTAACGGAAAAAAACTATTTTCCTTGTGACGACTTCAATCCTTACAAGAATGTCCCATATTTTAAACTCAAAGCTAGTTTTAAGTTAAGAATGTCATGTAAAATTTTTAATAAAAATATTTTGTCGTTTATGAATTAAGCCCTTTTTAAAATCAGTCACACTCACACACGTAACAAAAGCCGTCACACACGAAACGTTACAGTGTGACACCATGTTTCCTATGTATAAAAATGCAAGATTTAAATTTTCCTCTATTACCTGCAATGATAACAATTGTTTAGTAGGTACCTAGGTACTTTCTTACAAGTGGTTTATTGATTGCAATGTTCTTAAAGACATGTGTTTACCCTCCAATTTGCCAAGATTGTTTCGTAGTTTGTTTTTGCCTAGTTTTGTAAGCTATAACTGCATGCAGACATAGAAAAAGCAGAATGTATAAGTGCCAAGCACTAAGAGACAGTAAAAAAAATCAAATTTGTCATCACCCATAGGCGTCAACAGGATTTCTGCCACGGGAAGGCAACGAAAACAATCTTCCCCGGGTTAAGGGGGTTGTGGGGGGCGCGCTGCTCTATCCTGCCCCGCAGGGTGTATTTTGGTTTTTGAGCACTTTTAAATCAATTTTGAAACGTGATGAGGTGTATTGTTGAAATATTCAATATTTTTTTTTATAATTTTACATGCTTCAGTATGGTGGAGGTCATGTCCCCAGGTTGCCCCGCAGGACGTTTTTTTAGGTTTTTCACACTTTGAAATGATATTTTTTGAGACTTTTCGTTTACAAAATGAAACTATACCTAAAACACCACCAAATATTTAATGTTTTCCTGAGATCCAGGGAGGGGGGGACCAAGGGGACCAATTAATTCAATGTTAATCCTTATGAAAGAAATTGCTACGCGGTCGCAATGGAGTTATAGAATCCCCCTTCTGGCTTGGGCCAACTCAAGGTCAACCCAGGACATAGGATTCTGAAGATAGTATATAAAATAAAGAATTCCTTTATCTCCTTTTGGTTTTTGACAATAATAGCCTACCTACTACCTTACTTAGGTAGTACCTTAGGTAGCTATTTCAACGGCCTCCTTTATAAGTTCCGTTTTACTACCGGAACTTATAAAGGAGGCCGTGGCTATTTCATTCAAAGTTCGTAGTAGGTTTGTTCGTCAGGGTGTTCTAACCTGCTGGGAGCAGGCGGAAGTACGTCACTGAATATGATAGGTGCAAGGATTTCGAATCAAAACTCGACGGATAGGTTGACGGAAACTGTTCCGTGACGACTTCCGGTGTGATCTGAGCAGGTTAGAACACCCCGACGAACAGACCTAGTGATTGAACCGTCTGGGAGATGCATGTTTTAAAGGCATACCTAGCTGGACAATGTACATAGTCATACCTACTAAGCGCGAGTGTTTGTTGCAATCCAGTAGCTAGGGGATGCTATTGCATCATATTGCACAATATTGCATCCGCCAACTCTTGCAGATCATAAGAACATACATTTTCATTAAACCTTGCTATTTACCTATCAATTAACTCCTTTATTGTGAGTATAAGTAAAGAATTTAATGATGCATCATACATGCTTTGCATTTACTTACCTAATGTCTATGCCTAGGTATCCCATTCCCACCTACCTACTACCTACCACCTATGGCTGCAGTACAAACCAAAGCTTGAATGAAATCTCTGAATTAAAATGTACTATGCTTTATGCCGAATAGCTACGCTCACATACATTTGAAGAATAATTTGCCGTCGTTACATTCCTCCCAAAATAATATGAGAAATATGCAAGATGTACGTAAATAAAACGGATTAATAAAATGCTTACCGGTAAATGGAGAACGAGCAGACAACAAACTGCGATGACACGAAGAGAATGGCCGACAAAAATGGCCGAGGCGAGCGAGCGAGCGCAAAGGCCGAGGCGAGCGATAGCACCGGAAGTTGTAAGGTACGCCTTGATCAAGTTCGTATGTACGGAAACGTGCTAGCTCTCGCTCTCTCTCTTGGCTACAGTAGTAGGTTTCATGCCTCGTGATGTCACGTGATGTGGGATGGCCGATGAACGTCAAAGTCAGAAAAGTGACGTTCAGAAAATGTTCGAGAAATCCTTTGACGACCCTATGGATAATGGCCAAATTAACGAAATCGTGGAAGACAATGATGAAGAAATAGAAGATGAATTAATCGACGACAATGAAGATGATACGGACTGTACTGCAGGTAAGTTATGAATTCTCAGGTTATGGTGTTAGTTAATGCATCTCAATTTTCAAGTAATTTTCTTTATTACTTTTCTAGCATTGGAGTCTCTAAATACCCAACTAGACGCTTTAAACTCGGCTTTAGATGCCTTAGAAAATAAGAATGACCACATTCGTACTCAGTTGGTTGATCTTCTCCAGTCAAACCGAGAGACCAGATTACATATTCAAGAAAGTACTACTAACGCTCACGATTCTTCAAAACAAGGCGATTCTGCTGGGAACTCAAAGCAATAGCACTGTTGCCACCAGCTTATACTTAAAAAATAGTTGTCTAAAATCATTTAAAATTTTGCAGTTCTTTTAGTTTTTAAACATTCCAAATCCAAAATAAACTAAGTAGAGTCTAGTCTCTAGATCTTCCTTCTTTTCTATGTAAAATCGTAATGGTCTGGTTATGTGTAAATACTTTTATTTGATGTGGATCTACAATCCGAATAGCAAGCTCATTGCTGGTGGCACTGTTGCCACCAGCTTATACTTAAAAAATAGTTGTCTAAAATCATTTAAAATTTTGCAGTTCTTTTAGTTTTTAAACATTCCAAATCCAAAATAAACTAAGTAGAGTCTAGTCTCTAGATCTTCCTTCTTTTCTATGTAAAATCGTAATGGTCTGGTTATGTGTAAATACTTTTATTTGATGTGGATCTACAATCCGAATAGCAAGCTCATTTCTAATACGTGGTACCTAGACGTAAAACATTTGTGAAATATGAACTACGCCTTCTTTGTGTCCAAATGTGTTCTGTTGGATGCAGGGTGCGAATTGATGGGGGGGATGGGGTGGGATTTCCCCCCTCTCGTTTTCTCATCCCTGGGTCTGTTTCCCAATAAATCATCCTAGGGGGGGGGGGGGAGATAGATTCCCCCCCCCCTCTCTCTGTAAAATTATGACTTTTAATCTATGAAACAATAGATTAGGTAGACCTACCTACTATTTCTGAAATAAATCTTCAATTATAAAAATAAATTGTCACACCAAACAATTGTCAAATTGCCATTATTATCAAATAAGCTGTATTTGATAAGATATTCCAAGATTTATTTTGCTTGCCCACCACTTCTGATTTCGCAAAAAAATAATGTACCTACAAATCGCTTAGAAATGCACCAAATCCAATCTTGAAATTCTAAATTTCCCGGGGCTATGCGCCCCGAACCCGCATAGTGCTGGGGGGCCCTCCCCCCAGACCCTCCATTGTATTCGTGGGCAATCGTATTTTTCGCCTTTGCTATGTTTCCCATCATACTGGAATTTTTATTATTCCTATCCCCCACCCCTCTGAAAATTAAACAATTCGCACCCTGGTTGGATGTACTGTATAGATACATTTCCTTTGTATTGAGCCCATAACGGACTGCATGGACCGATGCAACTGTTTTCCTACTTCCTGTTCAGTACCTGGAGGCCTATTCTTGAGTTTTCACGTTTTGAAACCATGTACGTTTTCATTGTTTAAAGCGTGGAAAAGTTGACAACTATTGCTTAGCCTTCAACTTTTTTACGTTTTAAACAATGAAAACGCACATGGTTTCAAAACGTGAATCTCAAGAATTGGCCCCCAGTAGCCTCTGCCTACTTCACCCACCAGTGCACATTCTGAAGACCCGTTCCGTTCACATATTGCAGAGAGCAATGCTGCCCGCGAACAATTAGAATGACCTGTCAAAATGTTTTTTGTCATGCATGATGACACTGATAATAATCAAACTGAAATCAACTTGTTGCAAGTTGAGATATTCATTTAAAAAGTGCAAATTTGGACCTGAAGTTTAGAACAAGTCATTAAGACGGCTGGGTAGTGAGTTTGACCTTGAAGAGTTTTTTAATCGATTTTTATCAATATCTTTTTCCAGTGTAATTGTTAATAAAATAGGGCTATGGACGTGAATTCAGAACAGTTCAATGAAAATAATTTCATAGTTTGGAATAAGTTATTAGTTTTATTTTGTCCAACAGGTGTTTAGAACCCGAAAATCGGGAATCCGGTACTAAACACCTGTTGGACACAATAAAACTAATAACTTATTCCAAACTATGAAATTATTTTCATTGAACTGTTCTGAATTCACGTCCATATCCCTATTTTGTTAACAATGAATTTGTTCACTGCCATTTGCTCTCACTCGCAGCGCTAGCGGCATTGGAGGTGCCTCTCTCTCTGATTGGTTGGTCTCTGAATCCAAGATCTCTGAATCAAACTCCCGCCAAGGTTTAAAAACCTTCCATTCCGCTACATGCATTTTGATTGGCTCTCTCCCGGACGATTAGAACAGCAGCGCCATCTACAATAGTTTTGCGTGAACAACCCCATTACACTGTTAACAATTACAAAATAGGGCTATGGACGTGAATTCAGAACAGTTCAATGAAAATAATTTCATAGTTTGGATTAAGTTATTAGTTTTATTTTGTCCAACAGGTGCTTAGAACCCGAAAATAGGGAATCGGGTTCTAAACACCTGTTGGACACAATAAAACTAATAACTTATTCCAAACTATGAAATTATTTTCATTGAACTGTTCTGAATTCACGTCCATAGCCCTATTTTGTTAACAATTACACTGGAAAAAGATATTGATAAAAATCGATTAAAAAACTCGTCAAGGCCACGCTCACAACCAAGCCCTCTTAAGTCTTTGTGCCAGAATAATGTAATGTCCATTGATGGCGTTTTCTACTGGCCGCAATGGTGCTGTACTGTTTGAAATGTGCATTGAGTTTTGTATGGTGACGTCATTTCACTGCAGCCCCAGTGCGGCCAGTGGAAAACGCCATGTCTTCTTGGACCTTCTACAATAAGACTGATTGAATGTTTAGATTGCAACAAGTTTGACGAATTGTCAAAATTGATGTCAAAATGAAAATGTCAAAATTTTCATGATTTTCCAACGTCATGATTGTGTTATTTACTTTTTTACAATCCTTTGGAACCTGCTTCTGAACCAAAACCCAGTGAACTCTCATCAACTAAAACTGTTTTCTGTTATTGCATAAACAAAATAGGTACCTACTCTGTGAAATCCATTGCACTGTTTTTCATTCATGTTAAGAACAATGTCTTTTGGTTAATGCAAGAAGACAGCTTTAAATTTAAATACAAGCCGATGAAAGAAGGATTTCCCTTGATTTCTCCATTAGATTGTCTTGACAGCTTCATACAGAAAGATGTTCAATTTGAATCAATTCAATTATTAAATCAATTACGTACAGAATTGGTTACTCAAACCTTCATTAATACACGAGTACCTAGTTTATTTTTATTTTTATTCTTTAAAATGAGTTATGTGAAAACTATGAAATGTAGTTGGTAGATCAAGAAAGTGGAAGAAGTATTGGCTGAATAATTGAGTTAAAAATAAAATTTATAAAATTGAACACTTGCAATGAAAATATGTATTTAATATTTATTATTTGACATTGATTGGTTCAAGCGAACTCATGTAGTTTATTTATTGTCTGTCATTCACCTACAAGTGCATTTTCCTCCCACTGCGAGGGTTAGAACTGTCAGTACTTGGCAAGGAACACCTTATGTCTTGTAGTTATGTGTAATCATTAGGTTGAGGGACGTATTCAATTACTTAGTCAACATCCAGAAGTGCAAACAATGTATTTAATTAATTGACTTTATATCAGCGGTATTGTAAATAAGTGGTGTTAATAAATGTGATTCAATAAAAGGAATTGTACAAATAACTTTTACTGAGTATACTCAAACATAAGATCTTCACCCTAGCTTTGGTACAGGTAGACGTAGTACAATAGAATAAGGGAGTGTTGTGAATAATTGTTATATTTCAGAATAATGACAATTGAATGTTGAGATGTGGCTGAACCCGGCACCTCGTATTTTTGTTGTGGGACGAAGAGTTTTCAAGGAATTGAATTTCAAAGTTTAAATGATCTCATCTAATCGAAAAAAGAAAATGAGCATTGACCTAGCACAATTTACTGAATTGATAAACATACTAGGTATAGCTATTAGCAAGTTTGACACTATATTTTGAGTGCATAACAAAAAACAGCAGTTTTTATTATTAAACACCAATTAATAAAATCATAGTTGACGTTTAAACATGTAAATGTCCCAGCCCTAATTGCTGCTTAAAGTTGGAGACTTTTGTATTTCTCGGGTACCTACTTAATAAGTGTGTTAAAATTCATCAGACTTCCCTATTGTACTAATTACCTACCTACACATTAATAGGAGTGATTCATCGATTCTAGTGCAAATAAGATGCACTCCTTTTTAAACGAGGCAAACGCTCTGTGTAACATGTTCATGAGCGTGCCTTCGTACTTCATGCGATTTGATGCGAATGCCTTGGAACTGAAGCATCAAGATAATAGTGATAAAATAATTGTAATTTTTTTTTCATAAATACTATAAGATAGGAAGAGATAGACTGCGCTAGGATGGTCATCTTAGAAGAATGGGTCCCAAGAGAATACCGAAGAGGGAATTTGAAAGAGCGAGAGAGCGGGAAAGCAGAAGGGGCAGACTGAGAGCGAAGTGGGATGTAGAGGAAAGAGGTGAGGCGTGGAGAAAAGTGACTGCAGGAAGATTGTGGGAGGACAGAGAGAGGTGGAGAGACATGGTGGAGCGGCAGCAGCCAGCAGAAGTACAAATATTTCAAGATTATAGAATAAAATAAAATGTCCTTAAAATGATAATTACTTTTGAAGATAAAAAAAGATAAGTCTCAAAATTGGCAAAAATACCTATAATGTTGGTCCCAATGACCATTTTAAGTCGAACTGTTCTAGTTTTAATTTAAAAAATCACATGATAAATTAATTTTAATTTTAACAATCAACGGATTTGAATGAAATAGACCAAAACATAAACTAGTGGCGCCCTCAAAGCGAACTAAAAAGGGGCAGGGCACTATGTGTGACCACTCTTAGTGCGCATGCTCCAAGTCACTTAAATGTCAATCGTAATGAGTTCAGTAAAAGTCTAGTCGGGCGCTAGCTCGACGCTGCCAAGCACCGCTCTAATACAACGTGCAAGCTACTACCAGACTTATACTGCAAGCGCTTCGGGCCCGATTTCGGGGTGTCAGTACGCATGCAAGCATTTAGAAATGAAAGTTGAAAACCATGGTTATCGGGTATATTTAGCCACCTGACAACACCTAACCAAATATCAAAGTGCTGCGATCATCCCTTCGGGGTGAATTTTGGGCCTCAAACATGCAAGGATTGACTTTCATGTTAGTTAGTTAGTTAGTTAGTTAGTTAGGCACGGTCAATTTGTTTGCCCCTCTCCACAGGTTGAACGGTTTGTCCTAGAGAGTTGAAATTTGGCAGAGACATAGAGTCATATTTATAGCAGTGCCCTTTGAAAGAAAATCTGAAACATTTTGACCGGAAGTGAAGTTATTACAATTTTAAATTTTAAATATTTTAAAAGTCAAACGGGTCCATCGAGAGTTTTGAAATTTGGCAACAATAAAGACAATGTATTGCTAGACACTCCACTTCAAGAAAAATCAATAAATTTAAACCGGAAGTGGGAAAATTATCAATATTTACGTTCCGCCCTTCTTCTTTGATACACTAAACAGCGGCTCTAATTCCCATCGGACTGATAGCTCATGTTAGGAAGGCAGCTGGCTTCGACATCTGCATAACACGTTCGATTCCCGATCCCGGAAAACTTTTTTTTTCATATATTATTTTTTAATTTGTATAAGCGATGATACCTTCATGGATATATATTCAAATGAGAGGTCCAGGGATGCTGTGAAGATCATCAATAGACCGAAACATCGCAATCGCGGCACGCCAGTTGCCATCGTGAACACTGAAGATATCAGGGAATCAGGAATTGCGCACGTCGTTTTACGCTCCACCTTTCTTCTTTGATATACTACACAGGTTTATATTTCAGTGTGGCGAATTGGCTCGGTCACATGAGGCAAGTGACTTCGATCACGGCGTTGCCGGGTTCGATCCCTGTAACAAACGTTTTATTTTTTATCTTTTTATTTACTTAAAAAATGTTTAACCTTCTTGTGTATATATTCAAAATGTTAATCCGAATACATTCAACGATTACATAGCTACTCTTTTTAATATTATACTCATTGGACTCTAGTAATGATTGTCAATGTACACGTTGTACGTAAAGTTGTGCAATAAAACAATTCGTGGTCATGCTAATCAACAGAATCTTGGTGGCTCAGTTACTAAACTAGAAACCACACAAAAAAGGTTCCATTACTGGGTGCATAAGGTTGTCACAGCTTTTAATTTATCCGAATTATTTAATTATGTAAAATACAGTTAATTAAGTAAATAGTACAATTCAGTGAAGGCTCCATAACTAATATTCAGAGTATTAGGTGTTTACAACTTTTCATTTGTCACACTTATTTAATTATTTAAAATAGAGTTAATTTGTCAATATTGGTGGCTCAACAAGAAACAAGAACATTACGAAACAAGAAACCAGACAAAAAGGCTCCATTACGTGCATCCATTACGTGCATTAGGTTCTAAAATTAATTTAATTATTTTAATTATGCTAATTTGTCAATCTTGATGGCTCAGTTACGAAACAATAAACCACACAAAAAGGCTCCATTACTAGGTATATTAGGTGCTCTTTGCTCCTAATACTCTAAGAGACTAATGCTCTGGTGCTCTGGTACATTTTTAATAAATGAGACTACCAATGGATGCTGTGAAGATCATCAATAGACAGAAACATCGCCATCGCGGCACGCCGGTTGCCATCGTGAACAGTGAAGATATCAGGGAAACAGGAATTGCGCACGTCGTTTTACGCTCTACCTTTCTTCTTTGATATACTACACAGGTTTAATTTCAGTGTGGCGAATTGGCTCGGTCACATGAGGCAAGTGACTTTGATCACGGCGTTGCAGGGTTCGATCCCCGTAACAAATGTTTTATTTTTTTATCTTTTTCTTTACTTAAAAAATGTTTAACCTTCTTGTGTATATATTCAAAATGTTAATCCGAATACATTCAACGATTACATAGCAACTCTTTTCAATATTATACTCATTGGACTCTAATAATGATTGTCAATGTACACGTTGTACGTAAAGTTGTGCAATAAAACAATTCGTGGTCATGCTAATCAACAGAATCTTGGTGGCCTCAGTTACTAAACTAGAAACCACACAAAAAATGCTCCATTACTGGGTGCATAAGGTTGTCACAGCTTTTAATTTATCCGAATTATTTAATTATGTAAAATTCAGGTAATTTAGTAAATAGTAAAATTCAGTAAAGGCTCCATTACTAATATTCAGTGTACCTATTACGTGTTTACAACTTTTCATTTGTCACACTTATATATTATTTAAAATAGAGTTAATTTGTCAATATTGGTGGCTCAACAAGAAACAAGAACAACACGAAACAAGAAACCACACAAAAAGGCTCCATTACGTGCATCCATTACGTGATCACAACTTTAAGTTTCTAAAATAAATTTAATTATTTTAATTATGCAAATTTGTCGATCTTGATGGTTCAGATACGAAACAAGAAACCACACAAAATGGCTCCATTACTAGGTTTATTAGGTGTTTACAACTTAGTAAAAATTATTTCATTATTTCAGATGTTGTAATCTGTCAATCTTAGAAGCTCGGTTACAATAAACAAGAAACTACACTAAATGGTCCATGATAATTAATGGAAATCTGTGGGTATGAGAGATTTAAATTTCATTTCATCATCCAACAATGCTTACGTTAAAAAGTTAGAATAATAAAACGCTTTTAAATTGTCATGATTTATTTCCAAACTGTGAGTCAAAGTCTCATCAAGTGACATTGTTTAATGGAAATAAATGAAACTGAAACTGATGTTCCTCCTAATCTGACACTAATAAAATAAACATTGGTTTTGATGCGAACGTTATATACGAAAGTGGTCTGGCTTGTTTACATCGGCAATACAATAATATTCTTCAAGTATCTAGGCAATAGCACGAAGTTGTTTCCTGGTTTGAAAATATGAAAATATTATCTTCCACAGCAACATCACAAAACAATATAATAATCACTAAATAAGATCAGTGGACTAATTAAAATGCAAGCTCGATAACTGTTTACAAGTACCTATAGAAGAAGACAACAATACTAAATGGACATCGATCGTATTTGCCATGAACAAACAAATGTAAACATTAAGTTGACCTGACAGGGAGAGGCAGAGAGGTGGAGATGCCAGGTATAGGCCGGCCCATGCTATCCGTGTACATAGGCGAGTAAGGCGGGTAGCGTAAATTTCATCACCCGTCATACTCCTTCCCACCAGCACTATAAACACCAGGTGGCTCAGCTAGTTAATCTTAACTAAGTTCCTTTTAAGTTACATTGCCTTCCAAAAACCATCCGGATTTTATTTAAAATGTGTTGTAAACATCTGTAAGCCTGCACGCTTTACCAATTGAGTTTATACTTCGGAACTTTGACATAAAAGAGTGAACATGGGAGAATTTAAAAATGAGGAAACGCATTTGCAATCATCTTTCGTGTACCTTTCAGTTTACCTAGTGGCGACAAATACGCGTTTTACGAGATGAACGCACAAATTCCGGTTTACACCGGAACAATACACCTACAATTTACGTTATTCACATGACTCAAAGCTGTGAACTTTTAACAAATTATAATTTGATATAACTCAAATTCAACCAAAAGAAATGGACCCTTTCGTTATACTAACTTCGGAACTATTGAAATAAAAACAGAAAACTTTAGACAAGAAGTGACGTTGTTGGCGTTAACTGTAATGATAGGTAACACTTAATGATCAGTGAAAGCTGCTATAAACTTATACCCCATATGACATGTTGTACAAAAACAAAAACTTGTAAAAAAAACTGCCAAGCACCTTCCCACTTAAAACAATTGAGATCTAAAAGAAGGGCCAAGCAATAATATATTGTTTAAACATTTTCGCACTTAAAATTCGTGAAATCATTTCGCCCAGTTACTGCCGCCAAGCACAACACTAAAAACCTAATGTTGTGTCCAAATTTGAAGAATACAATCTAAGTGAACCATCATTGTAAATTTAACAAAATTATAAAAATTAAAAACGACTTCAAAATAAATTTAAAATTGAAATTAAAAAAATTAAAAATAAAGCTTGGCGCATTGAATTTGCACCGACCATATTGTAGACTTCCTCTATCTTCTTCCTACTTTCTGTCTTTCTTCGGCTCCTTTATCGTCATCTTCTTTCTTATGTTGCCTTCTTCTTGACACAATGCGCCTAGCTTTATTTTTAATTTTTTTAATTTCAATTTTAAATTTATTTTGAAGTCGTTTTTAATTTTTATAATTTTGTTAAATTTACAATGATGGTTCACTTAGATTGTATTCTTCAAATTTGGACACAACATTAGGTTTTTAGTGTTGTGCTTGGCGGCAGTAACTGGGCGAAATGATTTCACGAATTTTAAGTGCGAAAATGTTTAAACAATATATTATTGCTTGGCCCTTCTTTTAGATCTCAATTGTTTTAAGTGGGAAGGTGCTTGGCAGTTTTTTTTACAAGTTTTTGTTTTTGTACATTATAGTTACATCGCGAAATAACAGAAATTGATTCTTACCTCAGTGTCAAGATTCAAATACAATCGGCATATTTCATTTCAGCACATATTCATACACATTCTTGTGAAAACTAGATGTCTATTCACCAAAATCACCATTTGACAAACGCATTTGTTTTGATGCGTTTGTCAAATGGTGATTTTGGTGAATAGACATAATTGCAATCTGTCAATGATGATTTTGGTGAATAGACTTCAAGTTTTCACAAGAATGTGTATGAATATGTGCTGAAATGAAATATGCTGATTGTATTTGAATGTTGACACTGAGGTAAGAACCAATTTCTGTTATTTCGCGATGTAGTTATAACTTTTCCTGAACTATCAGGATTATGATATTATGATTTATTATGATTGACATATAAGTTCCTTGCCTGAATGTCACAAATAACTGCTAAGAAAATGGCGGATTGGGCATGCGCGTTTAGTTTATGTTTAGGTCTATTAATCCTGAAACTATAAGACGGCCTCAACAACTGTGAATAATTTTGATTTGGTACGTCAATAAGTGTGAGCTAAAGTCCATTTTCATTTATCAACCAATTACATAATCCTGTTCAAAAATAATCCCAGAGACCACTTAGATGCATTGGTATTTTAGGATGTGCAAAATTTCAGATCGATTTGTTGAACGGCAAAGTGCCTTAAGTGTCCCGTGGTGACGCCCGCTCAATTTTAAGTTTGAAGATATCAGCTTCTTGCAACCACCTAGCCATGTCTCTGCAGTCATCACATGACCTCTGCCTCTGGCACATCATGACCCGCCGCCAAGAGCATCATGTGTTTGAAGATATCAGCTTCTTGCAACCACCTAGCCATGTCTCTGCAGTCATCACATGACCTCTGCCTCTGGCACATCATGACCCGCCGCCAAGAGCATCATGTGTTTGAAGATATCAGCTTCTTGCAACCACCTAGCCATGTCTCTGCAGTCATCACATGACCTCTGCCTCTGGCACATCATGACCCGCCGCCAAGAGCATCATGTGTTTGAAGACACCGACATCTACGTCCAGAATGAGAGTGACGTTGGCTTTGCGAGCGTTGGCGTGATCCAAGACCGCTTGGCCCCGCGTGTGGCGACCTTGAAGCTCGACGGTCATGTGCGCGCTCCGACACTCGGTGACCATGTCAGGCCGGAGCAGCGCGGCCGTCAGCAGCTGGTCGCACGACAGCATCTCCGCGCACGCGAGTCGTCGGAAGATGCTGGCCTCCGCTGCGTTCAGCAGAGACATTTGCTTGTTCCGGATTGAGCCCAACACCTCGAATCTCCATTCCTAGGAGATGTGTTGATTAGAGATGGAATTATGATGACCAGGCAAACACGTTTTCATTGTTGTAAAAGTTGAGGAATCGACTTAAAAGTCGCAAACTTTTTTTGGCAACAAAACACTTGGACATCCAAGATCCACAAGAATTATGAGTTTTGCCACTCCATCTTATGGGAGAATCATGCAGTTAATTGTGTAGAAGGGTGTACAATCAGTTTTCAACTAGGAAGTTGCATCATTATCTACCACCTTTCAGGCAATTCTATATATATAGAGTTGGATGTTACAGTTTTTCTTGTACTTTGTATTGTGTTTAGAAAATGGGTAAATATAAATAAATATTGCGACCCTGCTTCCAACTATTGTCGGGTCAGGGGGTGGGATGATCCCACCAATGTTCTAGGGCACTTGTGTTCTCAGAGCTGAAAATGGGGAAATAATAATACAAATTAATTATATAGGTATAGGTACACTCCCCCAAATAATAAACGGTACTCGAAAGAAAATGAATTGACTGATTAAGGTTTGATGGCATCATCCCATGAAGTCAGTGCTAACGCATTATCTAACTCTTTTAGGTGAGCTCTGATTTCATTGATAATAACAAGGATTGATTGTCAAGGAACCGGCCCAGCAGCCAATACGTTTTGTACCAAGTACCGTTTATTATTTGGGGGAGTGTACATCTAACTCAAAAAGGATTTTTTTTTAGGATGACAGGTTTTTCATCTATAGACCCCTCAGTTGCTTGTGAACTTGATTGATTTGAAGGTCGTACCAACGTGAGTGGGGCCTTCAGGCAAGTCTCCCACGGTAGCATGAAGATCGGACATCGGGCACAGCGGAGGACGATCTGAGCCGCTTCGGCGTCAAAGTAGAAGTTGAATTCCGCACATGATGTCACGTTACCCATTCCTGGGGGAATATTTGTTGAACCAGGTACATTCAGAACTGCAGAGCGCAATTCATGACCTTACTCTTCACTAGAGATGGGACGATTCATTCCGATATTCTTCAAAAAGCGATTTTGATTATTTTAACCGATTCCGTTTCCCCTTTCTTTAGTATTTATTGAGTTGAGTTAGGTAATTAGATATTTAGTATTTATTGATAGTAACAATTTAAATACACGTTGTCATTCAGACTCTATTTATGGGAATAATCTATTTTTTCCCGAATAAAACAAATAATACAACCTACTTCTAAACTGACTAACACCAGCAATTTTACTTTTTCTCAAATGTGTGACGTAGGTACTCAACTAACCGTGAAGACACCAGCTCATTTGATTAGTCAGTGAACATTGTTAGAGCGTCAGTTAGAGTCAAGGAGGTTGACGTTGTAGTACATGGAGTGGCCATTCGCCGCGCGGATTGAAGCCGACTGTCTGCAGGCATATTTCCCCTCACGTGCCAAAAACTCCAGGCATGCAACGAGTTACGTCGCACGCGGTCATACGAGCGCAGTTCCAAGAGTACCATTGCGCGCCAATGAATACCTACACTTAGGGAGATGCGGTTTGTAACATTGTTTAACTGAGACTAAGGAATCAAATGCAATTTTTTAATTCTTAATGTATCGGGTAGGTATCCTTAAAAAACATGAATTTCTTATATTTCAATATTTTTTTATCAATGCATATTTAAATGCCTCACTTCTTCCTGCTTCATATCCATATTTTGGTTAAGTGATGCGAGTTATAGTCTTTTTTTAATTAATATTTTAATATGCCAGTGTAGCATGTATATTGCCTATTTATGTGCATCTTTTAGCTCCGTATCACAGAACTAGGATTTCCTCGATTTGAGTATTTTTCAAACATGATATCTTTACTTCTAGACAAGATATTCACTTGATTCTTTTTTGTTCAGTAGAGAAACATATTGTATGTGATTTGAGGAGCCATTTTTCCTTTACAGCTCATACTTAATTTTATATTGCAATTTGAATAAAATTTGATTGGCCATAATTAAAAATTTTCACAATTAAATATGTAATTACTTCCATTAATTTTTTAGAATAAAACCGCCCCCTCAAAACATTCATTACATACATAAATCCTCACCCAAAAAATTCATGTCTCTAGGAGTTACCAGTAAGGAATAATCGTGTTTTAAAAAATAGTGTTTTTAATTTTATCCAATCTGGACCTAGAAAAAGCCTATGATCGCTTGCCTAGGAGGAAAGTATGGGAATGCCTGAAGCAGAAGGGAGTACGTAGAGAACTCATTGATAGAATTAGGTGCACATACGAGAAAAATGAGAGTTGTGTGCAAACGATGGAAGGAAAGTCGGGATGGTTTGCGGTCAAGGAAGGACTTCGTCAGGGAAGCGTGCTCTCACCGACGCTATTTGTCATTGTCATGGACGAACTGTTGAGGAGAGTGGAACCAAGTGACGACCAAGATACCAATACATTAGTGTATGCCGATGACATAGTAGTGTGGGGAGGAACTAGTGGAATAGTGCAAGAAAAGATTGATAGATGGAGCCAGACTACTGAAGAATTCGGAATGCGGATTAGCCAAGAAAAGAGTGAGATACTGGTATTGGAGAGGAAGGCAACAAGGAATGAGAAGATCACACTACGAGGCATGGAACTTCCGGAGAAGGGAGTGTTCAAGTACCTTGGGAGCTGGTTAACGAAAGATGGAAGATAGGAAGAGAGGTCACAGCAAGAGTTCAGCAGGCTAACTTGTTTTACCAGCTAGTGAGAAAGCTTCTCTGGAATGAGCATTTCCCTCAGCAGTGTAAGGTACTTCTTTTCAAGACCTACTTTGTCCCAATACTTACATATGGGTCGGTCACCTGGGCTGTTGGAGGAAAGGAGGAGAGCCAGTTACAAGCAGCAGAAATGAAGTTTCTACGGAGTGCGCAAGGATTAACGAAGATGGACAAGATCAGGAGTGAGAAAATTAGAAGGGACTTGAATGTGGAAAGGCTGACTTTTAAATTGGGTAGAGAGCGGCTACGATGGTTTGGGCACAAGAAAAGGATGCAGAGGAAGAGAATACCACGGCAAGAGTTTGAAGTGGCCAGGAGTGGCAAAAGGAGAGTGGGAAGACCGTGGAGAAGTGGAGCGAAGTGGTAGCAGAGGATGTGCGAGAGAGATTGGAGAAGTGGGAAGAAGTAGAAGAGGAGAGTTGGTGGGAAGACAGGAAGAAGTGGAAGAAGCTGGTGGAGAAGAAAGAAAAAGAGGAAAGCCAAGCTTGGCCAGCTGGCTCAGGAGTCCGAGGCCCTAGCAAGTGGTGGCCTTGGCCACCCCCGACCCAACTATGGAACCGGGCGAAGGATTATTATTATCCAATTGTTGTGATTCCCAACAATGAAAAATCATTTTACATTTTTTTTAAAAGTATTAAAATTTTAATTTTTTTGCAGCAATTCTTGTTTTAAAATTTTATAAATATTGGTTAAAAACTGCAGAAATTTTTGTCAAAGGGTACCTGATACCATAATTCAACACGCATATTTATACTTCAAATAGTTGCGACGTTACAGCAAGTTGAATAGAACGCTTTTTCTGAGTTCATGAAAAAAGAGTTCATGTTCTGAGTTCATGAGTTTCTGAGTTTCTGAGTGCATTCTGAGTTCTTTCAAAACGTTCCCAGTCATATTTTAATTGCGTGCCACTGCCACCCAAAGTGTAAAAAGTGAATCGAAAAATTGGAGGTGATTCCTTAGAGTTTCAGATGGTTTCAGTTAAACAATGTTACAAACCGTATCTCTCTAAGTGTATGCTAAGTGTATAACGTGTACATACATTCTTATATCTTACTCAACAACTGACGATACCCATACATGTATTATGTACTTGTCCACGGGATGATAATAAAATACAATACAATACAATACATTGGCGCGCAATTAAAACATTCCTGGAAACTTAGAACGGCGCTCGTATTCGCGCGTGCGAATGCAATCGCTGTCTGCCTGGAGTTTTGCAGCCTGGGAGGAGTGGCTTCAAGTCGCAGTGTACGCTGGTATAGCGGTTGGCCCCTCCAGCAAGATAAACTGCAAGCTCCTTGGTTAGAGTGAACAACATTTCTGAAATTTGAAAATAATCAGAATCTCTAGGGGGCCATAATCAAAGAATCCAATCGGTATCGGAATCGTCCCATCCCTTCTCTTCACATTTTACCCTTTGAAATGTTTTCTTTTTTCTCTTCATTTCTTTATTCTTACCTGTTGAATTTCCCCCCATGATAAAGATGCTTTTAATCGTCGAGGCAAAGTATGCGTAGGTTTTCATTGCGAGAGCAATGTTTGTGAGCGGTGCCAGACATACGAGACTGACTTCTGTTTCGGCAGCGATGCGCTCTAGAGCACAGACTGCGTTCTCCGACTGGATTGCTGACAGGTCTGGCGCAGTCTCGTATTCAACGTCTCCGAATCCATCTTCTCCGTGATATTGATGTGTGTCTGAAGACTCGTAAACTTCCGGCGGAATCAGCGGCTCCTCTGCACCTCGATAGACTGGAATCTACAGAAAGTCAACATTCAATTATAGTGAGTGACATTAGATTATTTTATAGATTTATATCTGTACCTCAGAGGAGGAGGTCCAATTTAATTATTCTTGAGGTGAGCTCAAATCCAGTCATTCTGCATTTGATTCAATGATATTTATAATTTTGACTGAAGTCAGTTTTTAAGAGAATACTTATACATATGCAGGACAAGAAATGAGGCCATCAAATTCATGTCACATTCATGTCAAACCTGTCAAATTCATCTAGACTGCTCACGGTCTACTACATATTTAACTAACATACAACTGTAAACCTAATCAAGCGAGCGGAGCGAGTGTCTCCACTTGAAACTTATGGCACAAACTCTGTTTTTTTTGTGTGTGTTTTTTTTTGTGTATTTGTGCTTTTTGCATTAAGTTGTAAACGAAGTAAAGGATCTGGCCAATTTTTTTCACAAAATATTCATTACTATCCACTGCAGAAGGCTATTAATTTCCAGCAAGATCCATCTATTACTTTTATCAGAATCTTGATTAAAGTTGTAACTATACTAAGCTTGGCAATGTGAAAGAAACTCAACTCTGTGTGCAATAAAGCTGGAATCGGTTAACCGATCATCACCATATTTTGCATGGCCATTGGTATCAGCATTAAGTGTTATTTTACAAATCTGTAATCTGTAATGAACTTTAAAAGAAAAAGACATTTTACTGACACTTGTAAGCTTAATTTATACCTAATGGCCTGTAGCCACACCACCATTTGACAGACTTGGGTAGTAACGTAACGAAAGTAACGCGTTACTGTAACGAAATTACTTTTTTGGGTAACGAGACAGTAATTACATTACATTTTTTTCCAAGTAATAAGTAATATAATCTCACTACTTTTATCAGAGTAATTTGACGTTTGTAATGCGTTACCGTGAGCCTCGCCCACATTTTCCCGTTTGTATGTAATTTTCAAAAATATGGACAGATGACAACACTCAGCAGGCTTATTTTTTAATTTCCATCTATGCAAGTCACAAAGTACAAAATAATGGTAATAAATTGTCAAACGGAAACGGCTTAAATTACTTCGCTCTTATTGTGACTTCTCAAACACTCTTATTTTGTATCCCCTTCCAATAATTTTCGCTTTGGTTAAAATTTCAGGAAAAAGTAATTTTTGAGAGTAATTTCACTACTTTTTTTCTTAAAAAGTAAAGTAATTTCTAGTGATGTGAGTTGGTAAATTTACGGTCAGGTAAATTTACCGGTCAGGTAAATTTACCGTAAATTTACCAAATAAATTTTACCATGGTAAAATTTTCAAAATTATCATCATTATATTCTATGGAATCAGCCAAGTGCATAGGTCAAGAAAACAGTGAAATTTACACTTTAAATGAGACGTGGAGGGATCTAGTGAATATCATTAAAATGTTGCATTATACAATGTACCTATTGCACACATTCTCCGATGTGAAACCAAGGACATAGTAGGGAAATACTTTCAGGGATATCAAGCAGACCTCACTGTAAAGTGAAATGTAGTCCATTTTGATTTGTAGGTGTTCATACATAAGTTTTATGAATTTGAAATTGTTATGTTTTTTTAATTACCTATACCATAGACATTGTATAGCTATACAATGTCTATGCCTATACCAAAATGAAATGTTGACCAATGTCGATTTTGTAGGTAGAAATATGCAGAAAAGGTTCATTTTATTTCATTAGTACTAACTTAATTTTATCTATTATTTTATTTCATTTTATCTTCATTTTCTGTAGTTAGAGTACTTGTTAAATTGTACTTGATTTCCCTAGAAGTGTTTCTTCATATATATTCTTTGGTTTCATAGCAGAGAAGTGTGCAAATATTCAAAGTATAAACAAAAATGCAAATTTTTTATGATTTGTTTTAAATGAAGGTATTATTTAAATTGCAACTTGGAAATGACTGTAAGAGACCTGGGGAAGATTAGGGGAAGCAAATGGTTCTTCAAAGTGTATTGTTGGATATGTCTACACCCATATAATTTATGTGGAAACAAAACTTGCAGATAATATTATAGCTTATGACTTGATGTAGGTACATTATACATCTTCAAAACGTTAAATTCGATAGGTAAATAAATATTGTTAATTATAATAATAAACAACGTTTTGAGAGTGTAACAGGGGCAGTAACGTTCTCCATTATGGCATTATTTAATTTATTGAGCTTTAATTATGTGCAATTATTACATTTTATTAAATTTTGGAGTGTGAAGACCAAACGATGCAAAAAGAAATCACTTGGAAGAACCACGGCATCCCCTTCATTTCCTGATCACTTAATACACATTTGGCACCCCCAAAACACTTTTAAAACAATTATTTCAAGAGCCAATAGCACGATTCCTGAATTAGACAAAAATAAAAAAATTTACCGCCTGACGGTAAATTTACGGTAAATTTACCGAGAAAAAAATTTACGGTAAAATCCACATCACTAGTAGGTAATTGTATTACATTTCTGAAGTAGTAATTTACCAGTAATTTTATTACATTTTTTTCCAAGTAATAAGTAATATAATCTCACTACTTTTAAAAAGTACCTAATTTAGGTACCCAAGTCTGCCATTTGACCTATCAAATGGTCTTCGATTAATCTGATCAATCAAACTCATATTTTGCATGGTCGTTCAGACCAACATTGTCTCTTATTTTACAAATTTTCAGCCCTACCAGTCAAGAACATAGCTGATGCACTTATTGACAGTTTTAATAACTGTCAGAAATGACATTTCAAAACAGAAATTCCACTGCATTCTGGGTTGCTCTATGTAGCAAAGCAAAGTTTATAGATGGCTATTCTCAATATCAATGTAAGACAGATTCTTTTATTAGTGGATCATATTGCAATACATAATGTAGTCAAAATGTAATGTAGGTATTTCATATACATAGGTTTAGGTATACCTTATCTGAAATAATTTATTTTACGATATGGATTGTGTTTCACAGTTATGAAAACAACGTTTTAACTAGATAGCATCATATTTTACACATTTCCAGCCCAATCGGTCAAGAATTTACAGACTTGTTGCTGTTTTAAGTGTTTATAATGTATTCTATTATATGACACTTGTGGGACTTGTCCCGTTGTTCATGAATAAAATAATAATAATAATAATAATAATAATAATAATAATGAATATCTGTTCAAAGAGATTGATGGAAAAATATCAATACAATAATCTGTTATTTAATTGATCCAGAGTGTTTATGAAAAGTTGCAAGGAAAATTGGTAATAAATAATGTATAGTTAGTTATCTTTGATTGAATGGATCGTGCTTGATTGGCGATGTCGTGCGTGTCGGTGCTCGCTCATCAACGCGTTACACCGAGCGTTTTCCTAGTTTTTAAGTAATTTAATATAGACATATTCATACTTAATGACTTAATGTTACATTGTCTGAACATATTAATCTTATGGACATGTTAATTTTCCATACACCTGCACACTGGTACTTGTATCATAGGGTATATATTTGTTATAAATTACATCTGTACTATGTAACAAATCTGGAAATAAAAACTACTACTACTACTCAATTTAGGTATCTGTATTTGTTGACTACAGTCAAATTGCAATTGATGACATTGATTCTAAAACTAAAAGTGTACTAATGTAAAATCGAGAAAACAGTCATCTACCTCTGTGGTACAGATATTATTAGATTTCAGTTACAATATAAATATTTTATAATTATATTGAATTATAGAAGATGGAAGTAGTAAGGCCGAGGCTATTCGCACAAATCCGTGCATGCACAAACCGCACGCATTGGTGCGAATAGCTTTGGCCGCGCGGCCGATGCTATTCGCACTACTGCGTGCACGCACGGATTGGTGCACTGAGTGGTGTGACGCTCGTATTGGTGTGTGCACAAATTTGTGCGAATAGCATCGGCCGCGCGGCCAAGACTATTCGCACCAATCCGTGTATGCACGAATCCGTGCAATTTCAAATGACGTAAGGAGTTGAAATGACGTTCGAGATCAGGCACCGCTGTAAAGATGGCGTCACTTTTGACAGATGTGGATGTGAAAAATTGAAATATTGGTGAAATATTTTGTTATTGGTATTCATGTTGAACATGATACGCTTTTTACACGCAAATAGCATAATATTTAGAAACAACAAAGGAAAAACATTTCATTCTAAACACACAACCAAATACACAACTATGCTTGCAGACGGGCAGTGACACTGACAGTGACAGCTGATCTTTGCAGCTGATCTTCCAATGGCTCCCAAGATGCAATTCTGCTCTACGTCATTTGCGACGTTGCATGACTAAAAGTTATCTTTTGTGGCCTTGAAGATTTGTGCAAATAGCCTCGGCCGCGCGGGCTGGCTATCCGCACAAATCACACCAATTTGTGCACGGATTTGTGCGAATACCCCGCCCGCGCGGCCGAGGCTATTCGCACCAATGCGTGCACGGATTGGTGCGTGCACGCATTGGTGCAAATAGACACTTCGAAGTAGTAAAGCTTCCAAAACGTCGCGAACGGCCCTTATCAGGGGGGTTATTCTAAACTCCCTTGTCGTCTCGTATCAATTGATACGGTGTCACTACCATGTTAAACAGATAGGAGTGAGTCCGTATCAAGTGCCCAACGAGACGACAAGGAAATTTAGAATAACCCCCCAGGGCCACCAGCACTTTCATCGGAACAAATTGTCACCACTACCTTGCTATATTGTCTCGGTTTTGAAGGACAAATATGACTCTATGAAAGCATTTGCATCAAAAACGATTAACAAAAATTTCTTAGAAGGTTGAAAATAGTGTAGTTCACCATATTTTCTATCTCGATAATGAGTCAATTACTCACGTCTAATCTGTTTACAGAATCCAATATTCGTAGCACGTTTGTGCAGACATGATCGAGAGTTGTGTTACCCCGAACGCAAGTTATGGCAAGAATCCTGATGTCTTGCTTGGCCTCCGCTGCCAGGAGCATAAGTAGAGCCCATGCATCGTCCGTTCCAGTGTCCACATCAACAATCACATTCTTGGGCAATTTTCCAACCACTTGAACAAACTGAACGGTGTTCCCTGCCATCAGTATAGTCAGTGAAATATATTCTAATACACAAAGAAATCAGATTCACAACACATTTTACAGAGAAATCACATTTGCATGTATAGGGTACAAAGGTGAAGCTATAAAAGATGAAAATGATATAGAAATTGGCATTAGCCTTGACCACTAATAGGCCTTGACTCAATTTACAAATAGACTTTGTGTGCGCAAACAATCTCTTTAAATGAGCTATTTCAAGCAAATTAATTTACGTTCATTGAATTGTGGAGAAAAAAAGTCCTCCGAGGAAATTAATATAACCTAGATAGGTATTCTATTATTTTATTAACTACCTATTCAAGGTTAGGAAATGTAGTGGTATTTCCAGTTCATAATATTCCCGCCAAATTACGTGTTTGACTTGAGGCGCTTCAAAGAACCGACACTAGCGCACACTGGGTGAGAAAGGTGAGACTGAAAGAAGAGAAAAGAGAACTGTCAGTGTCAGTTTGATTGCAAATATGCAAATTCTTTTGTAAATACAGCTCAAAATGCAATCTGAAGATGCAAAATATTTAAAGCGGTAAGTACATCTGTTAAAAGTATTATTTCTCACTATATTTAATGCTAAAACTAATGTCAAATAGCTACTACATGACTCCCTGCACAGAAATGTAGGTTAATGATGCTAATGGTGGGTGAAACAAGATAGGTATTATCATTAAATTACTTTTATACGTATTTCTGTTGTTAAAATTACTTGTAAATATGTATTTAATATTTATATACCCTCATGCTCTAAAAGATATCTACCTAGATCTATTGATGTCTGTGTGGGGTCTTGTGGTGTTGATGGCGCAAATGTCTACACGCAACTTCTTGCGAACATGAGAGTTAAGGGCGATGCACAATTGACGCGAACGCAAAACTTGAACCATTTTCAACTCTTTGCGTCTCATGTTCGCGTCATTTCTGAACATTATTGAATCGGGTATACTTGAACTATTCGCGTTTGCATCGTTGCGTTCGCGTCAATTGTGCATCGGCCTTTATCAAAGTCTACTACTACAACATCAAAGTCATTCACGTAGTAAAAGATACATAAAAAACACTTCGTGTAAAAATACCAGCCAAGTCTCTTCTACTAAAAAAAATATATGAAATCTAAAAATTCTGCACTGAAAAGTAATGATATCAAAAAATTTGCCAAGTCAAACCTTTATTTGAAAATCAAAAAATACTTGGCGCATCGTGTATATTAATAGCTTAGAAGTATAGGCCAGATATAAAATATACATAAAATATACAAAAGTATACCTAAAATGCCCTAAAAAATCGATGCGCCAAGTATTTTTTGATTTTCAAATAAAGTTTTGACTTGGCAAATTTTTTGATATCATTACTTTTCAGTGCAGAATTTTTAGATTTCATATATTTTTTTTAGTAGAAGAGACTTGGCTGGTATTTTTACACGAAGTGTTTTTTATGGGGATATCACTCCTTTTTTTAGTTTATTCTAACAACTTGTGACACATATGAAATGAACAATTACTAAATTCTTTTAAAAAAGATATGGCAACACTTCGGTTTTCAAAATGGCTGCTGAACTTTCTGCAATGCCATATAGAATTTATTTCTATAAATGATGTGTATCATTTTAAGCTTTCTGAATATGTATTTATTGTATAGGAGGGAATTATAATAATTTATACATTTGAATGACGTCATTTCCGGTCTCATAAATAGGAAAATTCTATTTGTACTGTTCATATTCCATAGAGATGGCCTTCCGAATCGTTTGGCGCTAGTTTCATACCGATTTGTCTACCAGTTTTTGAGATATGACGTTAATTCCGGTTTAAAAATGGCGGCTGAAATCTCTGACCCCTTGAAGTATATTTTAAACATGATTACAATTTTATAAGCTGTCTCAAATAGTATATTTATTGCATCAAAATAAAAATTTGTGAGTTTATTAAAATGTGTGACGTCATTTCCGGTTTAGGTATGGGAAACTGCAAATATTATTGATGATAATACATCAAGTTGACCGTCTAAATTGTTTTGCGCTGGTTTCGTTGAAATCTAATTAGCCGCTATTGAGATATGATGGCACTTCCGGTTTCAAAATGGCGGCTTCCGGTTGGTTTTATAACAAGTCACATGAGACGTCAAAAGTACATACGTTACATAAATATCAAAATAATCGGATCAACCGTTGTTACCAAAAAGCCAATCGATGTATTTCAAATTTCATTACGTCATTTCCGGTTTCTTTACAATATGTTTAGTCTTTTGCTACTTATCATGCATATAGATGACCGTCTGAATCGTTTGGCGCAATTTTCGTTCCAATCGGTCCAGCCGTTGACGAGATATGACGTCACTTCCGGTTTCAAAATGGCGGCACAAAAAATTCATGGGGTGAAGGTTAAATCAGACGCCAAAAGTGCACACGTGGTAAAAATGTGGGATCAATCGGTTCTGCCGTTTAGGCTGTGGCCTGTTTACCGGATTTGAATTCCAGGAGACTACTACTACTACTACTACTACTACTGAGATTATTATTATTATTATTATTATGAAAACCGCCCTAAAACACTGTTTCCACGGCCCTCTAGCGCGCAAAGGGCGTAACCTATTGTTCCCAAATTTGGTATATGTTGTAGGGTGGGCCATAGCTCGAAATTAAGATATATCGCAACAATGTGAGATTTTCCAATTTTAAGATCCAGTAGGCCGAAAATGCCACTTTGATGCTTACAGTAAAAGTGGGTTTGCTCCAGCCTTTTTAAATGAGTGTGTGCGCGCGCCGTACGACTTGGCTGGCGTGGAGCGACCGCTCCACTAGATAGAGGAATAGAGGATCATGACTTGAGTCGCTCTCCTCTCTTTCTGGCCGTCTGCTCTAAACTCATTATGGTACCTACACATTGCCTTTTCATTTACTTTCAGTAAAATCAGATCGCGTGCAATCGATGTGCACCCAACGGAACAAGCTCTTGTTGTCAACTACGAGTTGGAAGCCCTCATCCTCGGTGATCTCGGAGACCCTCTCCTCGGAGATAAGAAGGTATAGTTGCATCACTTTGGTTGCTATGGTAACGGACCGCAATCTTGTTTACTTTGGTGGGGGACAAGCAATGAATAGTTTAATTGTAATTTAAAAACTGTTTTGAATGAAAGATTTTAAAAATATAGTCAGAAGTGGTAGGCAAATAATAAAAGGAAATTGGTAAATCTAGAAAGATAATGTTTACCTACCCAAGTACCTACCTTAAATAACTTATTTAAGGAAAGTTGTCACTCCAGTTAGACTTTAGATCGCTGTCATGTCAGACGAGATTGCCATATTGTTATTCAAGCAATCAATCAAAAGAGTAATGAAGGATACTGAATGTACGTATGGGAATGAATGTACACTCAACAAATTAAATTATAAAACAGTTTTTGAAAGAAATGGATTGGCTGAAAGAAATTTGATTGCATCATGCTATGAAGTCTGTGCTAGCTCGTCATCTAACTCGTAGGTGAGCTCTGATTTGATTGCATCATGCTATGAAGTCTGTGCTAACTCGTCATCTAACTCGTAGGTAAGCTCTGATTTGATTGCATCATGCTATGAAGTCTGTGCTAACTCGTCATCTAACTCGTAGGTGAGCTCTGATTTGATTGCATCATGCTATGAAGTCTGTGCTAGCTCGTCATCTAACTCGTAGGTGAGCTCTGATTTGATTGCATCATGCTATGAAGTCTGTGCTAACTCGTCATCTAACTCGTAGGTGAGCTCTGATTTGATTGCATCATGCTATGAAGTCTGTGCTAACTCGTCATCTTACTCGTAGGTGAGCTCTGATTTGATTGCATCATGCTATGAAGTCTGTGCTAACTCGTCATCTAACTCGTAGGTGAGCTCTGATTTGATTGCATCATGCTATGAAGTCTGTGCTAACTCGTCATCTAACTCGTAGGTGAGCTCTGATTTGATTGCATCATGCTATGAAGTCTGTGCTAACTCGTCATCTAACTCGTAGGTGAGCTCTGATTTGATTGCATCATGCTATGAAGTCTGTGCTAACTCGTCATCTAACTCGTAGGTGAGCTCTGATTTGATTGCATCATGCTATGAAGTCTGTGCTAACTCGTCATCTAACTCGTAGGTGAGCTCTGATTTGATTGCATCATGCTATGAAGTCTGTGCTAACTCGTCATCTAACTCGTAGGTGAGCTCTGATTTGATTGCATCATGCTATGAAGTCTGTGCTAACTCGTCATCTAACTCGTAGGTGAGCTCTGATTTGATTGCATCATGCTATGAAGTCTGTGCTAACTCGTCATCTAACTCGTAGGTGAGCTCTGATTTGATTGCATCATGCTATGAAGTCTGTGCTAACTCGTCATCTAACTCGTAGGTGAGCTCTGATTTGATTGCATCATGCTATGAAGTCTGTGCTTACTCGTCATCTAACTCGTAGGTGAGCTCTGATTTGATTGCATCATGCTATGAAGTCTGCTAACTCGTCATCTAACTCGTAGGTGAGCCTTGATTTGATTGCATCATGCTATGAAGTCTGTGCTAACTCGTCATCTAACTCGTAGGTGAGCTCTGATTTGATTGCATCATGCTATGAAGTCTGTGCTAACTCGTCATCTAACTCGTAGGTGAGCTCTGATTTGATTGCATCATGCTATGAAGTCTGTGCTAACTCGTCATCTAACTCGTAGGTGAGCTCTGATTTGATTGCATCATGCTATGAAGTCTGTGCTAACTCGTCATCTAACTCGTAGGTGAGCTCTGATTTGATTGCATCATGCTATGAAGTCTGTGCTAACTGGTCATCTAACTCGTAGGTGAGCTCTGATTTGATTGCATTATGCTATGAAGTCTGCTAACTCGTCATCTAACTCGTAGGTGAGCCTTGATTTGATTGCATCATGCTATGAAGTCTGTGCTAACTGGTCATCTAACGCGTAGGTGAGCTCTGATTTGATTGCATCATGCTATGAAGTCTGTGCTAACTGGTCATCTAACTCGTAGGTGAGCTCTGATTTGATTGCATCATGCTTTGAAGTCTGTGCTAACTCGTCATCTAACTCGTAGGTGAGCTCTGATTTCATTGATAATCACAAGGAATGATTGTCAATAAACCTGACAAGCAGCCAATCCGTTTCGTTCCAATTCCATTTTATGATTTGTTGAGTGTAGTAACAGGAACGATATAATGTACCTAGGTACCTACTACCTAGGTACTGAAATTTTGAACCCAACCTAATCTCATACCAGGCTACCAGCAGCCACTCATAGGTCATTTATTTCTTTGCCAAATCCTCCGGTTGGTTTGATTTGGAAATTGAAAATGGTACCTAATAGGCCACCATTTTATCGGACTGCTTAGGTAGGTCCTACAGGCTATATTTTTTTCGGCAAAAGTTTATGTGCCAAGAACTTGTAGAGGTTTTTAAATACTATACAGTATACTCCGTTCCATGGAGTCAAGTGTCCTAGATAGCATGGACAGTTATAGGACTAGCCATGTTAAACAGAACTCAAGACTGCATGGAATGATGTTTAGTTGTCAATAGTTGTATTGTAGGAGGTGTCAAAATTCGATAGAGTATACACCCACCTCCAAGTGTTCCTACCGTTTTATACATTGTGCTCTTATGAGAAACACAGTATGAACACTTGAAGGTGGGTGTACCACTGCAAAACCGTAATATATGCTCCGTTGGTAGTGTTTGCATTAGCCCAAACTTGTAGTCCAATTAATTTCATAAATTTGTAAATATAAATGTTTTTGCATGTGAACTATTACTATTTTTTTTAAAAATAACTATTATTATTATAGTACCTAGGACTGTTTTTAAAAAAAAAGTATAGGTAAGGCAGTTGCAAGGAAATTACGTTGATAGTCAATTTACATAAAAAAAAACCCGTCAATTATCTAAATCTGTATAAATACTACATTTCATTCTGTTACACCACTTCGTTTGCAATTTATCCCAAAAGTGTCTAAAAAAATACACTACCTACCTAAATTCCATGGCATTTTCATCAAATGTACCTAACGTCAACAGGAAAAAGATTGTTTTGACTTCATCAAAAGACAATGAGAGTCTGCTTGGCTTATGCACGAGTGTGTTCTCAGGAATGCCAGAAGATCATCCGGCTGAAGAGTCTGAATGCGGCTACGGACTGCATCGCGCTGGCCAAGCAGGTGGTGGAGCAATGCAGTCTCATTCATCCCACCAAGCTGGAGGAGGTGGAGCATCTCATATACTACTTGCAGAAGCGGAAGGCAGAGAATGATGTCACTTCCGCTGCCACTAACGGTGAGTCACGGCCTTTCTACTCTTTAGCTGTGAATTGTTGAATAATAGGGCACTGTTTCCTCAATAGAGCTGAAACTTTGCATAGAATTTTTAAAATTCTAGTTCAAAGGATTGAAAAACAGGGTTGAAAGTGGAAAATGAAATCTTTTTAGGTCTATATTTTAAATCTATAGATTTTGAAATCAGTATTTGCCAATTTTCAAAGTTATTGTCATTTTAAGGACATTTTGTTCTATAATCTTGAAATATTTGCAAGTTTATGCCAGGAATTTTAATTATCTTATAGTACCACTGCCATCTTGATACTTCTGTTCCAAGGCCTGTAGAGCTGAGACTTACAAACGCATACGTACTCAAGTATTTATTGTCATTTAGTATGGGTTGTCAAAAGAGATTTCTGGAATTTCTGGAAAGTACACATCATTTATTCATCCAGAGTGTTTACGTATAGGTATGGAGATTGGAAAGTTGCAAATAAAATCGTATTGTGTCGTATCGTGTTTGGCTGGAGATTTTGCACGTGTCTGTGCTCGCTCATCAACGCGTTACACTTATTTTACATATTTTTAAATAAATCTGCTGTTTTAAGCTAATTTTTAATGGTCAATTTTTCTATGGAGAAAGAACCTAAATGCACCACCCATAGGTCACCCAAACATCAATTCTATAATTTGCAGAACTACGGATTTACAGAACAGTTATCCAAATGTAACCATTTGTTTTGGGTAAAGCTCTGATGTGACTGGGTTGTTGACTCATCTAGGAGCAGCGGGCGAGACGAGAGAGTCTTCTCGGCCCAACTCCTCGTCCTCATCGTCGGAAAGTCACAGCAACCAGATCGAGAAGGCCAGTATTACCAACATCGAGGAGTACGTGGAGCTTCTCTACGAGGACATCAACCAGAAGGTCAAGGGTTCCGCCTTTATTCTTCACCTCGCTCGCAATCCAGACAACTTGTTCGAGCTCGGGAACAACGGTGAGCAGCTGCTAGCGTACAGACAGATGTAGAGAACAGTAGGGGAGTCTTAACTTACCTCACAGCTGACTAAAATTCCCCATCCTATTCCACAACATAATTATACCCAACAAAAGTATTACCTATTGGGGTTTTATGATTTAATTTTCTTATTTAATTTTATTTGACATCATGGCTGTCTTTCTTTTTAATATCTTTCTTTCACAACTGTATATAAAACACGATTAAGCCGCTATGGGATTGCAAGACTGTCGTCGATGTCTACAGGCTATTCCATTTCAAAAGGGGAATGGAAACCACATCACATCTACCACGCTATTGGTTAGTTGGTTCGAGGCGGGAAACAAATTCATAGAAGCCAACGGAAAAACCAGGTAGTGCCAACTTAGCTGAGAAAGTACTAACATAATATTACAACAGATTAAAATTACTTTTTAAATGTACCTATTTTGTTGACCCAGGACCTTTATTCTAAAGCTTTACTTTTGTATTCGGCCGAGCCGAATCTGATTCGTCCCGAATCAGATCCGTTTGTTTCTAATCCGGCTGACCCGGATATGATTCATTTTTCGTATTCTACAATTCAGTTTCAGTTTCTTTATTTGTATATAATAGTTACGCAAACGGATCGCAAACGGAAAATAACTCTTGTTTTACCGACTTATCCTTCGATACGCTTCAAAAGAGTGAACCAATGAGAAGAGAGAATTTTGATTACGGTGTACGGAACATACTTCACACATATTGGTTTGATTGCCATTTGTCATTTTATCAACTCTCCGTGTTTGACACATCATAACATTCAAAATGAAGCAGGAAATTATTACGAAAGTAGGTAATAATAGGTACATTTCAAACAGTTATTGGACGATTATTTGAAGAAATAACACTAAATACACACATAAACTAGGAAAACGCTCAGTGTAACGCGTTGATGAGCGAGCACGGGTACGTTCAAATTCTCGAACCGGAATGCATACAGAACGCACAGAAAACAAATACATCCATATTGAATTGAAAAATGATCCACTCATAAAAGAAAAACTCATCGAGTTTGATCAAAGAAAAACTCTGACCTGTGTAGCCAAAATATGAGTTTGATCAGATTTATCGAAGACCATTTTCATTTTTCAACCTATCAGATGTTTATTTAAATTTTAACCAATAATTTTAACCAAAGTGGGAGGACCAGGTGAAGTGGGATGTAGAGGAAGAGTGGGGAACAGTGACTGCAGGAAGATTGTGGGAGGACAGAGAGAGGTGGTGGAGAGGCATCAGCCAGAAGACGTAGAGGAGGAAGAAGAAGAAGAGTGTGATGTGTCAGGACCGGCCACCCGACAGCGAAGGCCCAAGATTGACGGTGGAATTCCACCACCCGACCCGACATTGTGTTGGAAACGGGCGACAGATATTTATTATAATGGATTTCAAAAACATTAGGGTCTGCAACGCCCAGAGAATGTCCGATTACGTGTGCAAAATTTCAGCTCGATCGAAGAAAAACTCTGACCTGTATATCCTCAGTAGGTAACAGAAAATGAAAAAAAAACAGAGGTCCGTGCCAAATGAGCCAATAGGAGACGCTCGCTCAATTATTGGTATAGTTTAGTGCCCAAATAACCTAACTTTTATTTTATCCCGATCCGGCAAGCAAACAGCTGACGAATCTGGATCATGTCAGCACGAATAGGATCCGGGTCGCCATATTGAATTTTGTCTTGCAGAATACCAACCTCACGGATTCGTCCCTCACGAATTCGATTCGTGAGATTTCATGGCAACAATGACAAATTATTACCTACTTTATGACTGATTTAAAGATCTAGTGGTCATTCAAACACTTGAGTGATAATCACCAAAGCAACATTTGTATGGTACAGTTCGTTTAACTCTCTACAGATTGAGACACCGTCAGTTGTTCTGTTAGGCCGAGAAAGACAACATTGCAAGGTGAGCGCGTAATGAAGTCTTTTTCGGCCTAGCAGAACAACTGACTGTGGCTCCATCTGGGGAGAGTTCATACAGTAAAAAAACAGACTGTAGTGACTAGTGGTACTGCAAACTATGCCATCTGTGGGAGAATTGCGAACTTCTTGGAACTTCCATTCCCCTTTTGAAATGGAATACACTGTAGGTAGTGACAAAGAATGCCAACCCGTTCGTACGTAGAGACGACGGTCAAATTCTTCACGCGTGCGGCTGAGATCATCTTACATTTGGCAAGATTGCAGGGAAAGCTGACACAGCACAACAATATGCTTCTATGTTGTGGTATGAAGACATGACGTGTTCATAAACAAAATTATTTTATTAACATCTTTATATTGCCAGAATCTGGTCTTACAGTGCGGCCTTCGACATCAGCGAAAGCACTCAGTGCTGCAGCTAGCAGTCACGAATCCCATATAGAGCAGAAGTCAATGATTTAACTATTGAAAAATTGCCTGTCCCAAACAAAATGAACAAGATTGTAGTATGTGAACATAGTCACCATGAACTACCCCTCATGAAATTTTATTGAAGTGAACTTGTAAATATCAACACACAAATAATAACGAATTATCACGAAATTATTATGAAATTATCACTGGGAAATGTAAAATTTTCATTTATAAATATCAAATTTAAATAGCATTTGACATTTTGGCGAGAAAAAGGGCATTGGACGAGAATCAGAAGTGTGATATCACTTCCATTTCTCCAACCAAAATCAAATTAACAAATATAACAATTTATCTGTATTTGTTCAATGTTATATTTGTAAATCTGAAATTTATAGAGTTGCTAATAATGTGTTTTCCTACTTGTTTAGAGTCCGTGTTGAGTGCTTTGGCCCGAGTGCTACGAGAGGACTGGAAACAAAGCATCGATCTCGCCACCAACATTGTCTACATATTCTTCTGCTTCTCAAAGTACAGCGCGTTTCACAGCATCATCCTGCAGTACAAGGTGAGATGACTCAGTGATTGTGACGACAACCAAGCAGGCCAGTGGTTCTCGTTGTAGGTGAGATGACTCAGTGATTGTGACGACAACCAAGCAGGCCAGTGGTTCTCGTTGTAGGTGAGATGACTCAGTGATTGTGACGACAACCAAGCAGGCCAGTGGTTCTCGTTGTAGGTGAGATGACTCAGTGATTGTGACGACAACCAAGCAGGCCAGTGGTTCTCGTTGTAGGTGAGATGACTCAGTGATTGTGACGACAACCAAGCAGGCCAGTGGTTCTCGTTGTAGGTGAGATGACTCAGTGATTGTGACGACAACTAAGCAGGCCAGTGGTTCTCGTTGTAGGTGAGATGACTCAGTGATTGTGACGACAACCAAGCAGGCCAGTGGTTCTCGTTGTAGGTGAGATGACTCAGTGATTGTGACGACAACCAAGCAGGCCAGTGGTTCTCGTTGTAGGTGAGATGACTCAGTGATTGTGACGACAACCAAGCAGGCCAGTGGTTCTCGTTGTAGGTGAGATGACTCAGTGATTGTGACGACAACCAAGCTGGCCAGTGGTTCTCGTTGTAGGTGAGATGACTCAGTGATTGTGACGACAACCAAGCAGGCCAGTGGTTCTCGTTGTAGGTGAGATGACTCAGTGATTGTGACGACAACCAAGCAGGCCAGTGGTTCTCGTTGTAGGTGAGATGACTCAGTGATTGTGACGACAACCAAGCTGGCCAGTGGTTCTCGTTGTAGGTGAGATGACTCAGTGATTGTGACGACAACCAAGCAGGCCAGGTGTTCTCTTTGTAGGTGAGATGACTCGGTGATTGTGACGACAACCAAGCAGGCCAGTGGTTCTCGTTGTAGGTGAGATGACTCAGTGATTGTGACGACAACCAAGCAGGCCAGTGGTTCTCGTTGTAGGTGAGATGACTCAGTGATTGTGACGACAACCAAGCAGGCCAGTGGTTCTCGTTGTAGGTGAGATGACTCAGTGATTGTGACGACAACTAAGCAGGCCAGTGGTTCTCGTTGTAGGTGAGATGACTCAGTGATTGTGACGACAACCATGCAGGCCAGTGGTTCTCGTTGTAGGTGAGATGACTCAGTGATTGTGACGACAACCAAGCAGGCCAGTGGTTCTCGTTGTAGGTGAGATGACTCAGTGATTGTGACGACAACCAAGCAGGCCAGTGGTTCTCGTTGTAGGTGAGATGACTCAGTGATTGTGACGACAACCAAGCTGGCCAGTGGTTCTCGTTGTAGGTGAGATGACTCAGTGATTGTGACGACAACCAAGCAGGCCAGTGGTTCTCGTTGTAGGTGAGATGACTCAGTGATTGTGACGACAACCAAGCAGGCCAGTGGTTCTCGTTGTAGGTGAGATGACTCAGTGATTGTGACGACAACCAAGCAGGCCAGTGGTTCTCGTTGGCAACGTTGGCAGCATAGCACTCCTTCAGATTTTCAATATTTTTTAATATTCTTGATTACTAGTTCTGTGAATTTTTTATTTTCTTTATGGTAATGTTTGTTCAACCAAATTTACATATACAATATTATACAATATAATACATATTCAATACAAAATTTACAATGTAGGAAGAAAATAATACATTTGATCGTTTGCAAATTGCATCATGAGGCCAATGTTAAAAATCTATCAGTTTTGGTTTTCATGGCCCTCTAAAATACAGAGCAAATGGAAAATTTTAAAAAATTGCATTTTGACGTTTCTTGACGTGAGGAAGTTTTCTATGTAATGTATATTTTGAACGGTTATTATGTGTTATAGTAGATTTTTTACACACTCAAAGGGATAAGGATTACGGTTTAGGTAAGTTTTGGTTATTTCTTTACTTAGTGTAAGCAAAAGATGTATTTTTACGACACGATTGGCAATGAAAGTCCACCATTTTAAATCAAAATAGTGTTTGCCTTTGGCCGTTTGCAATGTAATTTAAAGATTTTGACAGTTATTCTGTGTTAAAATTCATTTCTTATATTCGAGAAAATAAGGAACACAACTGACCTCTGGTGGATTTTGTGGTACTAGGTAAATGGCGGCTATCAAGGGCGCATTTGCATAAATATAAATACAAATAGTTGATATAGTTGTTTGTTATGGCCAAAAAATAAATGTATAGCTAAATATCAATTTCATTTGTTTTTTGTTTTTTTACTGCTTTATGGAAACACGAAATGTAAAAACAAACAAAATAATATGTGGACCTAATAGTAGCCATCTTGCCAGAAGTGGCTCCATCACGTATCTGTTATTTGTGGGAATACACAAAGGTATAAGTATTAATATTTAGGTAAGTTTAAGTTATTGATATATTCAGGCAAAGCAGAGGACATAAAGTAACTTCCCACGAAAATATTCCTTTGGAGCGACCATCTTGTAAATGGGGTGACCCAGAGCTGGAAATTGCGACATTGCTCAATGTTAAAACTCCTATAAGAAAGCAGAACTAGTCAAATCAAAACCTTAGTATACAGCTTAATACAAATTAGTTATTAAAAATATCAGGACTTCCTACCTCTGTTTATATTAATTAAAGACAGTTTATTGTTTATGTAATGAAGTTATTTTATTTTATTTGTTGCACATGTATAATTTAAGTTAACGAACAAAGTCAACACAACACTCCAGTTGTCCGAGTGATCGCGCCTCGTTAATTACAAATTGCAATATTTGTGCAGACATTCTAGTTTCTAGTCCTGCCTTCCTGGTATACAGGACCACATATTGATGATCTCGCACTTGCTCATGGGCACACTATTGACTTGTTTATTCCGCAGGTGGGCTCGCTGTGCATGGAAGTGATCGACTCCGAGCTCCGTCGCTACGACCAGCTGAAAGACGACCTGGAAGCGCGTCGATGTCGGGCCGAAGGCCGCGGCCCCTCGCAGAGCCCCTCGGAAGAGGCGCGCAGGAAGTCGCACATCCCCGTGTCGCACATCCCCACGGCCGACAGCCGGCGCAGGACGCAAGACGACTCCAAGCGCAAGTCGCTGGACGTCGGCAATGCGCTTGAAGAGCAAGGACTCAAGGAGGACTTTGAGGGACGGAAACAGAAGTTCAAGCTGTTCACTGCAAAGCAAGATCAGCTGCTGAGAGGTAGAAGGCATCATTGACCACATTGATGCCTAAGATGCCTAAGTTTTATGCACAGCATTATTTTGCATAAAAGTCAGTGAATCTGAAATCAGTCCTTCGAAATTACCTTGGTATCATAATGCAAGGTTCTTCAAAGTGATTTTTCAAGATTTTTCTTTACACTATTAGAATTTTTAAAAATCTATAAATGAGGCACAATTCAAGCTCACTTTATTAAATAATGCCATACATCTGCGTACATTACGACCTCTGGTACGACCTCGAAGTGATTAATTTCGTATTTATCACTCCAGTGTGAGCACCAAGTGAGCTTGAATTGTGCATTGTTTATTGAGTACTAATAGTAGGTAGTGTATTTAGGAAAGTCATAACAATCTGAAACATTGCCATTGAGTGGCTCTTCTCTCCTCCATTCTCTCTGTATGATACCTTACTGCTGTGTATTTCAGTGTCCTTCTTCCTGCTGATGAACATTGCCGAGAACACTAAAGTGGAGGACAAGATGCGGAAGAAGAACATCGTCGGAATGCTGGCCAAGACACTCGATAGAGACAACACGGACCTTCTGATTCTAGTCATTACTTTCCTGCAGAAGCTGTCCTTCTTCCGTGAGAACGTTGACGATATGGTGAGCTGGATTTATACTCAATCCAATCTACACTAAACAACACTTGGCCCTTCTCAATAACGAACGAGTATCAATGTTTCACTCCAATCAACTTCAGATTTTGTATGGTCATTGGGACCAATATATTAGTTGTTTTTGTAAAAAAAAAAAAAATGGAAGTAACTGTGAAAGTTACTGCTGCCATTTAGAATGTAATTGTACCTATCTGTATAGGTGTTGCTTATGAAATCAAGTAAATGTATCTGTAACACTGCTACATTTTTAAAGTAACTTTGCCGCCCCCTGCGTTACAAGAGCGTTGTTCCCAGGGCCGGCTTAATTCTATTTGGGGGGGGGAGGGGGGCATTATTCTTAATAATTTGAGAGATTATGGTCAAACAGGGGGGTTCGGGGGCACAGCTCACGAGAAAATTTTGGTTCAAGTTCATTCGATTTGGTGCAATTTTGAATCGCAGATTGGGTATTTTTGGGAAATATAAATTACCAATGTCCACATATAATTTTAATAATTTTGCTAAGTTTTCAACATGATCTGCCTCTTTCTTTTATTTTTTTGATCACGTATTATTTTAAATTTGCTGCTTTCTTAGATGATGCTCTGATTTCGCGAAGGAGGGGGGGAGCTTCTGATTTTGTTATACTTCATGGTCATTTTGTAGTAAATCTACACGTTTCTGGTAAAATTACTGCATTGAATTCAATTTTTCTAGGTAATTTTTCATGCACAAACAAAAAGTTCAGGAACATGGAGAAGGTATTAGCATAAAGTCAACGAGATTTGTTTGGAGACAACAAAACATCAGTCGTCTTTTCCCCAAAATAATTAGCGAGCGTTTCTACGGGACTCTTATGCCACTTTCTCTGTTTTTTGTTTTTTTTGTCCATCGCATATTGGAAGCACCGATTGACCAATCAAACTGAAATTTTGAACATACACTAATATCATTCTAGACTAGGCTGTTATTGTTTTTGAGCAATATTCAAATCAAAAAGTTGATTATTTTTATTAGGACCCTTGCCGCGCGGCACCCTGCTGAGTGACCCAAGCCGCATCGTCGCATCCTGTCCACCCCACCTCTCCACTAATGACCCAGCCAGCCCCTAACCATTAAGAAAAAGGTTGTTTTTCTTTCATTCAAATGAGAGAGAGGTCAATAATTTGCAAACTTTTTGAAGTAATACGATTTTGATATTTCTTGAATTTCGGTAAATCTTTGCCAGAGTAACATATTTGTTAAAAATATTACAATTTATTTAAATTGTAAATAAATACATATATATATAGTGTATATATATAGTATATAGAGTATAGCTCGTATCGGCGCTCGCTTATCAACGCGTTTCAATTAGCGTTTTCCTAGTTTTATTTCTTTTGTGCTTGAATATTGGCCAAATATCATGATTTGCAAACTTCATGATATCATGAAATATCATGATTTGGCACACAAAATAATACATTTCCGAAAATTGCTGGAAGTGCCGCCTATCCGAATGTGCCGCCGTACGCGGTCGCGTATGTCGCTTACGCCTAAAGCCGGCCCTGGTTGTTCCGTTGCAGAGAGATCTGAACGTGATTGAGATGCTGCCGAGGATCCTGACCATGGAGAACCCCGAGCTCATGGACGTCACTCTGCGGCTCCTCTTCAACCTGTCATTCGACATGGAAGTGCGAGAGAGGATGGTGCGCGTGGGCTTCCTGCCCAAGCTCGTCACACTCATGGGTATGTGAATCAAGTACGAGGCAGGTCGTTGTATTCACGCACTCAAAGGGTTATCATAGAGGTGTGAGTTTATAATAGTTCAAGTGTGTGATTTAGTTTTTGTGTCATTAAATAATGACATGCAAAGGCAGAGCTGTAAGAAGATAATTTGTAATGCGGTCTTTTGTAAACATTCTTTTAAAAAAATGTTCCTTTTAAAATCTTTTTATTCAGTAAAAGATTTTATAGCAGACTGACAGGGGTAGACTATTAAATACTTAAATACTTTTAGTAATCTTATTCCATACTCTAACTTACACTTATTATTCTTTTATTTTTTATAAATGTTTATATTTTTTATAATTAATGTAATGAACCACATGTGTATGAATGACTTAAAATAAATAAATAAAGAATAGCAGAACATTTTCCGAAGGTTGACATATATCTGTGTGTTTAGGCGACGAGCGGTTTACTGGCGTTGTTCTGAAGCTGCTGTACCACCTGAGCATCGACGACCGGTGCAAGACGATGTTCGTGTACACGGACTGCGTCTCCACGGCCATGACGATGCTCCTCAACAGCGAGCCCGACGAGGAGCCCACCGACGTGATCGCGCTTCTCGTTAACCTGGCCGTCAACAAGCGCAGCGCGCAGATGATGGTGGACAACAACAGACTGGAGGCGCTCATGGCACGCGCCTTCCACAACCAGAACTCACTCGTCATGAAGATCATTCGGAACATCGCGGAGCACGAGGCCACCAAGCAGTACTTCATCGTGAGTAGCCACTTTCACACGGCAAATACATGCTGAAGTGAAATTATAGTTTTAAGAGGATTCCAGGGGGGGGGGGGGGGGGGGGGTATGACTTTTTAATTTCAGGGAATATTGTAAGAAGATGTTATTAGAGACCAATATTTAGACTTGCTCACATACTTGCGAATCCGTAATCCCAAACAAGGAAGTGTTTGGCAATGTTTGACATTTTGTTTAGAGCACAGTATTGTGTGTGCTGAAAGTTTGTCTGTGTTCAGGAGTTTGTGGGGGACATTGCCAAGGCCATCGTGCAGAGTGAGAACGAGGAGTTTGTGGTGGAATGTGTGGGCGTGCTGGGGAACATGACTCTTGATCTTGTCTGTATTCAGGAGTTTGTGGGGGACATTGCTAAGGCCATCGTGCAGAGTGAGAACGAGGAGTTTGTGGTGGAGTGTGTGGGCGTGCTGGGGAACATGACTCTTGATCTTGTCTGTGTTCAGGAGTTTGTGGGGGACATTGCCAAGGCCATCGTGCAGAGTGAGAACGAGGAGTTTGTGGTGGAGTGTGTGGGTGTGCTGGGGAACATGACTCTTGATCTTGTCTGTGTTCAGGAGTTTGTGGGGGACATTGCCGAGGCCATCGTGCAGAGTGAGAATGAGGAGTTTGTGGTGGAGTGTGTGGGCGTGCTGGGGAACATGACTCTTGATCTTGTCTGTGTTCAGGAGTTTGTGGGGGACATTGCCGAGGCCATCGTGCAGAGTGAGAATGAGGAGTTTGTGGTGGAGTGTGTGGGCGTGCTGGGGAACATGACTCTTGATCTTGTCTGTGTTCAGGAGTTTGTGGGGGACATTGCCAAGGCCATCGTGCAGAGTGAGAACGAGGAGTTTGTGGTGGAATGTGTGGGCGTGCTGGGGAACATGACTCTTGATCTTGTCTGTGTTCAGGAGTTTGTGGGGGACATTGCCAAGGCCATCGTGCAGAGTGAGAACGAGGAGTTTGTGGTGGAGTGTGTGGGCGTGCTGGGGAACATGACTCTTGATCTTGTCTGTGTTCAGGAGTTTGTGGGGGACATTGCCAAGGCCATCGTGCAGAGTGAGAACGAGGAGTTTGTGGCGGAGTGTGTGGGCGTGCTGGGGAACATGACTCTTGATCTTGTCTGTGTTCAGGAGTTTGTGGGGGACATTGCCAAGGCCATCGTGCAGAGTGAGAACGAGGAGTTTGTGGTGGAGTGTGCGGGCGTGCTGGGGAACATGACTCTTGATCTTGTCTGGTTTCAGGAGTTTGTGGGGGACATTGCCAAGGCCATCGTGCAGAGTGAGAACGAGGAGTTTGTGGTGGAGTGTGCGGGCGTGCTGGGGAACATGACTCTTGATCTTGTCTGTCTTCAGGAGTTTGTGGGGGACATTGCCAAGGCCATCGTGCAGAGTGAGAACGAGAAGTTTGTGGTGGAATGTGTGGGCGTGCTGGGGATCATGACTCTTGATCTTGTCTGTGTTCAGGAGTTTGTGAGTGACATTGCCAAGGCCATCGTGCAGAGTGAGAACAAGGAGTTTGTGGTGGAGTGTGTGGGCGTGCTGGGGATCATGACTCTTGATCTTGTCTGTGTTCAGGAGTTTGTGGGGGACATTGCCAAGGCCATCGTGCAGAGTGAGAACGAGGAGTTTGTGGTGGAGTGTTTGGGCGTGCTGGGGAACATGACTCTTGATCTTGTCTGTGTTCAGGAGTTTGTGGGGGACATTGCCAAGGCCATCGTGCAGAGTGAGAACGAGGAGTTTGTGGTGGAGTGTGTGGGCGTGCTGGGGAACATGACTCTTGATCTTGTCTGTGTTCAGGAGTTTGTGGGGGACATTGCCAAGGCCATCGTGCAGAGTGAGAACGAGGAGTTTGTGGTGGAGTGTGTGGGCGTGCTGGGGAACATGACTCTTGATCTTGTCTGTGTTCAGGAGTTTGTGGGGGACATTGCCAAGGCCATCGTGCAGAGTGAGAACGAGGAGTTTGTGGTGGAGTGTGCGGGCGTGCTGGGGAACATGACTCTTGATCTTGTCTGTGTTCAGGAGTTTGTGGGGGACATTGCCAAGGCCATCGTGCAGAGTGAGAACGAGGAGTTTGTGGTGGAGTGTGTGGGCGTGCTGGGGAACATGACTCTTGATCTTGTCTGTGTTCAGGAGTTTGTGGGGGACATTGCCAAGGCCATCGTGCAGAGTGAGAACGAGGAGTTTGTGGTGGAGTGTGCGGGCGTGCTGGGGAACATGACTCTTGATCTTGTCTGTGTTCAGGAGTTTGTGGGGGACATTGCCAAGGCCATCGTGCAGAGTGAGAACGAGGAGTTTGTGGTGGAGTGTGTGGGCGTGCTGGGGAACATGACACTGCCGGACCTGGACTTCAAGGAGATCATGAAACACTTCGAGCTCGTCCCCTGGGTCCTGCGCGTCCTCGTGCCAGGTACGTACAGAGGTAGAAGGCCGGAAGTACATTCTCTCCATGTAGGCGTTGGACCTATGCTTTTGGAATAATATAATCAATCGTAAATAAAGCTTTATCAAATTCAAATGTCATTTGACATAAAAAATACAGTTATTTTGAAGTATTCTCATACACAATGACACATAGATTATTAGATTAGTATTGTTTAATGGCGCGTCGACAGCGAGGTCATTTTGCTCACATTGAAATTTTATTTTTAACTTTGTTGAAATATAAGGGGGGGCTTTGGGAGGGGAGAACTAAGGGACCCGATCCAGGGGAGTCCAGCACTGGTGAGAAGGCCAGGCTGGAATGGGGAGGGACTGGGGGGCGTGAGGGTTCGGGCCGGCGGGACCCGATTTCAGGGGGATCACCATCTCAAGGGGGAAGGCCGGCCCGAGGGCCCGCAAATTCAAGGGATGACATGGTTAGGTCGACCCTGGCTACTCTTTGTCTGGGCCTCACCACTGATTTGTCCGGCATGGGAAGTCCTTACTCATGAGCATATGCTCGCCGGCACAGCTGCATTGGATCATTGGCCAACACAAACCCCACCACCGCGATAAGGTGGCAACCGTCGAGGGGACAATGACATATGTTGCCATTACAAATGATTGGATGATCCCAGATAAAATGGTTTCGAGTTCATCTCAAGAATGAAACTGCTAAAACTGCAAACATACTTTTGAAGTATGTGCTGAAATATGTAAGGGCTATTGAAAATGTTTTGAAACTTCTTAAATTCATCGGAAATGAATAAAGTTAGAGATGCGGTTGGTCACCTTATTAGCAGAGAATCTAAAGAATATCCTCCATTTTTACATTTGTTTAAAATTCAGATAGTTTCAAAGTTAGATGAGTTTGAGTGACATCCTCTTCTGTTTCCACGATTTCCAGATTAAGCCAATCTTCAATTTTGATGTGTTTTGTGGTGATGTTGCAGGCAAGTATGAGGATGATTTAGTTCTGGACGTGGTGGTTCTACTGGGCACTGCAGCGGCCGACCAGGGCTGCGCCAAGCTGATGTGCAAAGCCGATGTGCTCTTCGCTCTCATAGAGCTGCTCAAAGGTACAACTAACATTGAAATACACCAGTCACTCCGATTATTGCGTTTAGGTAGTTTCTATACCTGCTGTGTATGTTCATGTACTCATGCTTGATGATGATGATGATGATGATTACAACAACAATATGATCCCGTTGATCATATTCAGAGACCGTTGATTACTGAGAATTAGGGAAGTCTCTTGAAATTTTATTATAGTTAATTTGTAAATATCAACACAAATAGCAATGACGAACACACTTATCACCAGCAAAATATAACATTTTCATTCATCAAAATTAAATTCAAATATCATTGCATATTTTGGCGGGAAAAACGGCAGGCAAAGAAAATCAGGATTGTGATGTCAATTCCAAGTCTCCAACAATGTGTTACCATGGTGATTTCTTTGTTGCCTGGCAATATAGCAGATTGTGAGGTCATTGTCAATTTTCCTGTTTTAAAATTGCAAGAAATATATCAATCTTATCAATCTTTATAAATTCCTTGAAAACTATTCGTCTCACAACAAAAATAATACCATATCTGTGTTCAGCAACATCTCAAGTTTCATGAAACAAATATTATTTTGAAATCTAATTTTAAGGAGACTTCCCTCAGTAGTTTACTTATGAAGCTGACAAGGCTTGATCCATAGAACGAAACACAGAAATGTTATTGCATAAATGTTTACTGCTACGTAATGCTATTTTGAAGGATCACCAAAACTAAAAGTGGATGAAATGTAATTAATGGCCCCAGGGTCCTGATTCTACAATTATTTTCGATTGCTGGCGGAATATAAATCTGTATAAAACTTATGACAAAATCCCATAGCTAGCGGATTTGCTTACCGCTTTGCAGTAATAGAATCGCAACCCAGTTGTGGTTGGTTTGTTGTGTGTTCTTGAAATTGTTTATTATCTGCCATCGTGTAAGTACTAAATGTCTAAAAGCAAGACGACAACCCAAGCGCACATCAATCCTGTTTGATTAGATTGTGTTCTTGCTTTATGTATTAGTATTATACCAATGATTTGGTTCTCGGAGCTGTCAGGAAGACAAAGCATTACATTAAAACAATTTGAAGTTTTGGGATATTGCATCATGTTTTATATAAAATTATTTATTTCTGTCAACAGTTTTATATCCCAAAACTTCAAATTGTTTTAAGGTGGCTGGAGCGATCAATGCATAGTCTCAGATCTTCATAATTTTTTGTGTACTTATAGATTTTCATGCCAAACCCAATCCCTGAAAAAAAATTATACACTTCTCGTGTCTAGTTTCTGAGATAATTTGAGTTTTCTCCCCTATGTTATCTTATGGCAGCCAAGTAAATTCAAGACATTTTGAAGCTATAATGAAGTGTTAATTTTTTTGAACTGAGAGATTTGAACAAAAAACTTTTTTTCTTATATGGACGTACTATCAGGAAAAAAATTTAAAACAATACCAACGTGTGCTATTTTAAAAGTTAGAAACCAAATTCGAAATGATTTTACTATCTCTACCATGTTAAGGCTTTGCTCATTCTCTAACATAAAATTGAAACCTCACTTTTGGACTGGAGTTGCAAACTAAAAGAAATTAAAAAATCTTTTATATACTTAAATATAGTTTAAATATTGGAAAACGGTTTTTGAACTTATACTTTTTTTTAAAAATGTAAATATCTATCGCTCCAGCCACCTTAATAATAATAGTCATGACTCATGAATCTTTAAAAACATGTTTAAGGTGATACTAGCGCTTGGCCATTTTAGCAAATTGCTAAATTTGCTAAATTGCTCATAAGTGGGTGTATCTTTGACTGGATGTTCACATGATCAGTCTGATTGTATATTATAGTAGCACTTCTTCATTTTTGCTTTGTGCCTCGTTAATTAGGCGCCGGTTAATAAACAAACCTCGTAAAACTATGAAATTTCCGATACGATTGGAGACCAAAACCGTTAACCAAGTGATCATAAATTTTAATCATGATTAGATAAAAGACAAACTTAGGGTTATCCCTTGGCACATTTTTAAAATTAAATTTCATAAGGCACCTAGCAGGACAAGAAAATAAGTACCAATATCACCAAAAATCAACTAATTATTACTAATTATTAAATAAAAAAGCAAAAAATTATAAATATACCAAGTGATAACCCTAAGTTAGTATTTTATCTAATCATGATTAAAATTTCAAATCTTTTCGTCAACCCATTTTGTCTCCAATCGTATCCAGCGGCAAAATCACTCGCGCTTGCCGCAGTTAAAAGCATTACATGTTGATGTGTGCTTGCAGCTAAGCAAGAGGACGACGAGATGGTTCTTCAGATCATCTACGTGTTCTATCAAGTGGCGCGGCACGGCTCCACGCTGGGTTACCTCATAGCCGAGACCGACGCTCCAGCTTACCTCGTGGACCTCATGCACGACAAGAACACGCAGATCCGGAAGGTCTGCAACGCCTGTCTCGACATCATCGGGGTGAGTGACAAAGAACCCGGACTTTCATACGGCATCCCCGTGTTGGATGGGAAACCATTTGATACTAAGCATATGAATGAATTTCTATTTCTTTATCAAGCGATCGGAGGAAGCGTCTCCACTTCTTTCACTTTCTTGGCTCGAATCTGTGTTTTTTTTAATCTGTGCATCTGGAACGCCAAACAAACAAACAAATTAAACTCCTGCCAAACAAATTAATGTATCAGACCAATTTTTTCACAAAACTTAAATATTACTAGGTATTCGCGTTTTCGAGCAAAGGGGACACACTCTAGTGTGAGAAAGTAAAAGTACTGTGGACGCAATCGTTTTCGTTTCGGCCACGGCCGCCATTTTTATTGATGTTATCAATGTCATTTTAATAAGAAAGGCAGTACCTACTTATTATCTTCGGAAAGAACCACAATTATGGTTAGGAATCTGGTGGAAATGATAAAATGTAGTAATAACAAAGTATAATAACGTGAACAACACAACTCACAAGTTCACTGACCTTCACTGACACTTCATTCCGCCATGACACCATGACACCAAACCAACGTAAACAAACCAATCCGCATCACGGCGCATGACATTTAAGTGTCATGGTGGTTATAACAGACTGGAAAGTGCTGCCATCTGGTCAGCCCGAAAACGCGAATTCTGATGTCAAAATGATTATCAGCTGTTCGGTCCATTGGTTTCATCGGAAACTTGATGTGTAGTTTATACTTAGCTTGGCAATGGGGATGAAAGAAACTCTGTGTGTCAATATAACTGCAATCATTTGACCGATCATCACCAAATTTTGCATGGTCATTGGGACCAGCATTAGATTTTCACACTCTCAGACAAACCTATAATGAACTTCAAAAGTTATATAATACTCGTATTTTAAATGGGGGCCCCTACGCACCAGGCAACAAGCTTAGAAATAGTCTTGTAAAATCTTTTAAAATATGTAAAATAAATGTTTGCAAATTGATTTGAACCCCTGGCCATTAGATTGTTCCTGCATTTGATAACCTATGTCTTGTGTCAGGAATGCAACAAGGAGTGGGAGGAGAAGACCAAGGCAGTCAAGTTCCGATGGCACAACTCACAGTGGCTGGAGATGATTGAAAGCAGCACCACGGAGGACGGAATGGCAGTCGATCTCCACGATCTCCCGTCCTACCAGAACGACCTCATAGATAACCGTATGTCTTCCTCTATTATCATGTGTTTCATTGTTACGATTTCTTAGTGTATGTTCCTACATTCCAACAAAAATATGCTTGTAGTAAACTATGAAGAATGTTGATGAAATAATTTTTTTTCATAATTAATTAAGATATTAAATTGGTTATTTATTGGTAATTAATTACTATCATAGTTATTTTCTTTATCTCTGTAATGGTTGCTATCTAAGGTCGGAGACAGGCAAAGATGAACCCGCGCTATCATGGGCCGCCCTATACCTGGCAATGCTAAACTGGGTTCATCTTTGCCTGTCACCGACCATAATTAGCAATTAATTACCGTTTACTCTTTTTCTCTGCTGTTATAAATTAATATTTTATTTAATGTTCTTTGCTCATTCATGGTTGACACAACGTCATAAAGACCATGTTTAACCAAGTAATTACAATATTACTAGACTAGACACTAACACACTGTATTACTACAGATTACAATACGCAGAATTATTCTATGTGTACTAAAAGATTAACACAATCTATGTGGCACAGCTGATAGAATAGATTTCTTGTTGAATTATTATCTATAATTTTGAAACACATAATAGACGTGAGAAACCCAACGGCTGGTGTATTGGATACCTCGGGTCTCTTAAGATCGCCGAGGTTAAGCAACATTGAGCGCGGTCAGTAGTTGGATGGATGACGTTCAACTCTGTCCTGCTAGTTGCTGCCGTTGGGCCAGAGAGACTGGGGTGGTTGGGGGTTAGTGTGACGACCTCCCTCCACCTGTTATCAGTCTCTCATACCTTGCCAGTTGCTGCCGTTGGGCCAGAGAGAATGGGGTGTTTGGGGGTTAGTGTGACGACCTCCCTCCACCTGTTATCAGTCTCTCATATCTTGCTAGTTGCTGCCGTTGAGCCAGAGAGACTGGGGTGGTTGGGGGTTAGTGTGACGACCTCCCTCCACCTGTTATCAGTCTCTCATACCTTGCCAGTTGCTGCCGTTGGGCCAGAGAGAATGGGGTGTTTGGGGGTTAGTGTGACGACCTCCCTCCACCTGTTATCAGTCTCTCATACCTTGCCAGTTGCTGCCGTTGGGCCAGAGAGAATGGGGTGTTTGGAGGTTAGTGTGACGACCTCCCTCCACCTGTTATCAGTCCCTCATATCTTGCTAGTTGCTGCCGTTGAGCCAGAGAGACTGGGGTGGTTGGGGGTTAGTGTGACGACCTCCCTCCACCTGTTATCAGTCTCTCATACCTTGCCAGTTGCTGCCGTTGGGCCAGAGAGAATGGGGTGTTTGGGGGTTAGTGTGACGACCTCCCTCCACCTGTTATCAGTCTCTCATACCTTGCCAGTTGCTGCCGTTGGGCCAGAGAGAATGGGGTGTTTGGGGGTTAGTGTGACGACCTCCCTCCACCTATTATCAGTCTCTCATACCTTGCTAGTTGCTGCCGTTGGGCCAGAGAGACTGGGGTGTTTGGGGGTTAGTGTGACGACCTCCCTCCACCTATTATCAGTCTCTCATACCTTGCCAGTTGCTGCCGTTGAGCCAGAGAGACTGGGGTGTTTGGGGGTTAGTGTGACGACCTCCCTCCACCTGTTATCAGTCTCTCCTTGCCAGTTGCTGCCGTTGGGCCAGAGAGACTGGGGTGTTTGGGGGTTAGTGTGACGACCTCCCTCCACCTGTTATCAGTCTCTCATACCTTGCTAGTTGCTGCCGTTGGGCCAGAGAGAATGGGGTGTTTGAAGGTTAGTGTGACGACCTCCCTCCACCTGTTATCAGACTCTCGACGTGTTTGTGCGGTGAATGTCACACCGTCCTTCGCATGGGACATTAAGCCCTTGGTATCTTTCACAGGAGTAGGCTACATGCCGGTACCGGGTTTCAAATCCTCCCTTTTCTATTACATTCTCACTAGTGGAGCCTGGCTCTGTTGAGAATATAGGCTTAATAATAATAATATAATGAATAAGGTTTGAACTTTGAATATAACGTATTGCAATGTAACGTATTGCAATGTGACGTATTGAGATATAACATATTTGCGATGTAACATATTGCGATGTGTTTGACAGCAATGAACACCTCTGCGGACGACTACTTGATGATCCACCACGAGGGAATGTTGCGCAGCTCGCACCTCAACGACATCGACGAGGAGACGCCGCCCACTGCCATGTCGTCGCGCAGCAACAGCAGCGACGACCTCGTGTTGCCGCAGAACTTCAGCAACACCAAGTTGCGCTAGCTCGTATCCGGAGCTTTGCATTATTATTCATATTGTCAAAACCATTCGAGTGCCATTGTACCCAACATCGTTGCTTTAAGTAGTTCGATAATTGTTCCCGGCTTTCAAATTTCCAAAAATCTTTGAGCATTTGAAGTCCTTGTTATTGAATTAGTAGTCAGTCATTGCTTCTTCAAAAGATGATCAGCAAAACCTGTTCAAAGTACCTATCTTAATTAAATATGGCACTCACATAATTTTTGTACATCACCGTCAATATTTATTAGTAGGGTTGGGTTTCGGATCATTCACATAGCTTTTGATTTAAATAATTACTGTTCTTTCTCTTTTCCACTATTAGTAGGTAAACATCTTTTTGCAGTGAAGAGGTGAAAAACTCTATTTCTGGTTAATAAATACCAACTGCAATATGAAAAGATTTTCCTCGAGTGGGACTCGAACCCACGACCATCCGATATCCAGTCAGATGCTCTACCAACTGAGCTACCGAGGCTTCACTATTTCACTATTTCTGGTGCTGTTCAGAACTGAATTGAGACACATTGTCTTGTCAGGCATAAGCTAGATAGATAGTAGGGTTGGGCGAACCGGTTCGAAAACCGAACCGGCTTTTGATGTTCGCGAACCGAACCTTAAATTGAAACATCCGAACTAAAGCTCCCTCGCTGCATTATGTAGCATATATTTTATCAACTTTATAATTTTATCAAAAATAAAATTCACTAAAAATATGGGCATACTAAATGAGTTAATTTTGCTTATATCGTTAAGCAAAATATTAAGTACAAACTATGCCAAACAATGTTTGATGTTATTTTTTTTTTGTAAGTGAAAAAGCCACTGCAGGTAAAAATGACCCGAGCTTCGGTTCGTTTGGGATTCGGTTCGGTTCAAAAACCCTACTAGAGTGCTGATCAAACAATGAACCATCAACACTTACCTACAGCTGTGAGCTATGGCAAAAACTAACAATCAAAATAATCGGAAATGATTTACAATTTAAAAATCAAATTGAATCTGAATATCTAGTTTGACATCGATGCCCAATCCCAACCCAATCTAGTGTTATCTTTCTAATATGCCGTATGTATGCTTCATATAACAGAATCGTGCTTCACATATCTCTAGAGTTAAACCAAGCCTTCTATTACTTCAATCATTAAGGGGGTTCCACGGTTACGGCATAGGAATGAGAATTTGCTGTAATTCACACCAAAGATTAATAAAACCATATTACATACAACTAGCAAAAAATATTTGCCCCTTACGGTATGAAATAATTAGATATTCTTGATTGAAGATCATCTTTTCCCCCATAAGATAACACAGGGAAACATGAAATCGTCCCGGAAAATTGGCCTTAAATTGCTCCTAAAACCGCAAGAGGAATGACAAATTATTGAAAATAGTCTCAAATTAAAGATAATAATTTTTAGAATAAGACTGCCGTTTGAAAATATGGGGTCACGGGCCAAATAAGAAAGAAAATGTGTACAATGTGTGAAATTTACCATAAATCTGGCAACATTGCACTACAAATATGAATTATTTTGGTCTAGTTTAATTGGAACTTCAATTAAAAACATATAATTGGAGCACACGGTAAGATATAATTGTTTTATACTGTTGTTTGAGGTATTATTTCATCAGAGATTTGTATGAATTACGGCGAATTCTAAGCACCTTGGCTGGAGCAGTGGGACCACTTTAAGGCCCGGTCTGTCAATACTCTGCTAAAGGCTCAATTAGCTCTAAGCAGTTAGTTAGTGATCATTCTAGAAATATCATTGGTTGTTGCCATGGCAATATAGTCCTAATCAAGTGTTTAAAATTAAGCAGAGTATTGAAAAACTGACCCTAAGGCCGGGTAGGACCAACTTTGGATTAAGTTAATTATAGATGGTCAATGGAAATTAGTGCATGTTGGCTTTTTTTAGCATGTTATTGATGTATTGTATTATTTATTGTTGAGAGAATTGTGACTGCATTAACATTTTGAGCACACATTCTTAGTGTTGAATCGAAATCACTCGAACATCTGCAATCAAGCCAATGCCAATCTTTTGATTTGTTTTGCTGCATTTTGCAGAGAAACATAATTTTTCAGCCAATCAAAGCTTTGTTTTGCAAAGCAAGAAAATGCATAAGTTGTGATTAGTTGTGGCTGTGGAATTCGCGCCAACTTGATTAATTGGTTACCCTGTTTAAAATTCTAGTCATATTTTTCTAGTCAACTCTTACTCTAGATTTGTCTAGAAATCAGATAATCAGAATTGACTAGATTTGACTCGGTTATGGCACTTGACTAGAAATACAAGAATTGACTAGAAATGACTAGGTTGTCTAGAAGCCAGTTGAGAATTGATAAGAAATATCTAGGTTGTCTAGAACTCTCAGATGAGAAATGATTAGAAATGACTAGGTTGTCTAGAATCCAGGTGAGAAATGATTAGAAATAACTAGATTTGTCTAGAATTCTCAGGTCAGAAATAATCAGAAATGACTAGGTTGTCTAGAACTCTCGGGTAAGAAATTATTATAAATGATTAGGTAAGTAATCTAGATCATCATGATCGAGAATTTTTTGTACTGGATTTTTTTTAAGGTAGTACCTCATATTATGTTGGACCATGGATTTGTAAGTAGGTGTTGGACGTTGTTCGCTGAAATGGGAGAAGACATATTTTGTGGAATGCATTTTGTTGAATGATATTGTTGAGGACAAAGCTAGCATTCAACAAATATGGCTCACCCAGTACAGCAAACATAGACATTTATACTCACTGCGTTCGAGATATGCATCTACGGGTTGGAGAGGCGTACCCAAGGTGGTTCCTAGGCCGTGACATCATGCTAAGCAATAGCAGCCATGTTGCGGTATTGGTTTGCAGAATTGGCAATCTGCCATGATGTCTACCACGTTTTGACGCACTGACAGAATGTAAACAAATAGTAAGTACCGCAACATGGCTGCCGCATAGAGGTCGAGCATAGGTTCCCACGTCGCCATGCTAGATGCATATCTCGAACGCAGTGAGTATAAATGTCTATGCAGCAAACAACTTACAACTGCAAAAAGGGTTTTACAAATTTTCCTATCATGTAGAAATATATGTCTCATATTATTACATTAATTAACTTATAAATATTTGCCAGATTTTGGAAATAATATTACTTCTTTAAGACAAACAGATACCTAACGAGATAATAAAGATATTAAATAATATGTGATGAATTCGCGATTGTGGCGTTCTCTGTTAACAACTTGAGAAACTATTAATTCTTGTCATTTCTAATAATTCTAGTCATTTCTAAAGTCTACAATTTCAAGACATTTCTAGTTGAATCTAACCATTTTTCAATTCTTATGATTTCTAATAATACTAGTCATTTCTAGAGTCTACATTTACTAGACATTTCAAGTTGAATCTATTATTTTTCTTCAATTCTTGTTATTTCTAATAATACTTGTCATTTCTAGAGTTCACTTCACTAGAGTGTTCTACAGTATTCTAGTAATTTCTTATTTTTCTAATCATTTCTGAAGTGTTCTGATATTATAATGAGACGAGTCTCTAGAGTGTTCTAGACAACATAATATTCTTGTTAATTCTAGACAAATCTTGTTTACCAGCACTCTAGAACACTCTAGAATTCTCTAGAATTTTAACCAGGGTAACCATCGAAAGTTAACTTAATCCAGAGTTGGTCCTACCTGGCCTAAGATGATCATTTGACTATTTTTAATTATATTTGTATATTTAATTTATTTCATATCATCTTCAGTGAGTGATAATGTTGCAGCTATTTATACCGGGTGGCGCAAAAAAAAACGCACAATGGGCGAGACATCACTGTGACAAAACTACTGCATACATCGGGCTGAAAATTTAACATAATATAAATAACATACTAAGGTTTAATGTGTGAAAGTTTCAAAAACATTACTTTTGTGGGAAAAAAGGATCAACTGCTCGAATTTGTTTGTCGAAAAATCGATTATACTAAGCCCAACGGCAGTTCGGGACGCTGTTCTTCACAACTGCTAAAAAAATCAATCTGAAAATTTTAAATTTTTAACAAAATATATTGCTATTAAGGTGATACTAGCGCTCGGCCGTTTTAGAAAATTGAGAGAGAAAAATTGTTTCATAAGTGAGTGTAACTTTTACAGGATGTTCACATGATCAGTCTGATCTAGTGGAGCGGTCGCTCCACCCAGCCAAGTCGTACCGTACACTCACACTCACTCAACATACCGTATATGCATAATAAACTGAGGAGCAGACCAACCACTTTTACTGTAAGCAACAACACGGCATTTTCGGCCTACTGGATCTTAAAATTAGAAAATCTCACATTGTTGCGATATATCTTAATTTCGAGCTATGGCCCACCCCACTACATATACCAAATTAGGGAACAATATGTTATGCCGTTTGCGAGCTAGAGGGCCGTGAAAAACGTGAAATTACACTTCTTTTAAAACCTATCTTGATCTGATGATGATGATGATGATATCAGGAAACACCGCAATCACCGCCACAGCCTAAACGGCTGAGCCGATCGATCTGAAATTTTCACCACATGTGCACTTTTGGCGTCTGAGGTGCCTTTTTATAAAACCAACAGGAAGCCGCCATTTTAAAACCGGAAGTGACGTATTATCTCAAAAACAGCTAGACCGTTAGGAATTAAACCAGCGCCAAATGATTCAGACGGTCATCTATATGGAATATCAATAGTTAAAGTAGAGATGTACTATTACCGAAACCGGAAATGACGTCATGAAAATGATGAACTAGATTTAAATGACCTCTTACTACAATAACTACATATTCAGAAGGCTTATAATGATACATAACATTTATAGAAATAAATTCTATGTGGCAGTAATTTTAGTCGCCATTTTGAAAACCGGAAGTGATACCATATCTCGAAAACGGCTGGACTGATTGTAACGAAGCTTGCGCAATTCTTCATGGAATATCACTTTAAGCTTAGGTATATTGAGCACCAAACACAATTTTTCGTATTAACCAATTCGGAAATGGCGTATTTTTTAAACGTAATTGGTCATTGTTGCTCCGATGTGTGTTACAAGTTGTGTAAATAAACTAAAAAAATAAGTGATATCCCCATAAAAACACTCCGTGTAAAAATACCCGCCAAGTCTCTTCAACTATAAAAAAATAGAAGAAATCTAAAAATTCAACACTGAAAAGAAGTGATATCAAAAAATGAGCCAAGTCAAAACTTAATTTTAAAAACCAAAATATACTTGGCGCATCGTTTTTAAGGGCATTATAGGTATATTATATATATTTAGGTACATTTAATTTTTGGCATATGCTTCTATACTATTTATATACACGATGCGCCAAGTATATTTTGGTTTTTAAAATTAAGTTTTGACTTGGCTCATTTTTTGATATCACTTCTTTTCAGTGTTGAATTTTTAGATTTCTTCTATTTTTTTATAGTTGAAGAGACTTGGCGGGTATTTTTACACGGAGTGTTTTTTATGGGGTTGTATATTAGTAGCACTTTTTCATTTTTGCTTATTGCATCGTTAATTAGGCGCCGGTTATTCAACAAAACCGCCCAAAACTATGAAATTTGCGATACGATTGGAGACCAAACCCGTAAACCAATTGATCTCAAATTTTAATTAGATGAAAGACAAACTTAGGGTTATCCCTTGGCACATTTTTGAAATTTAATTTTATACAGCGCCCAGGGAGATAATAAAATAGCTTATTTTTCACCAAAAATCCACTAATTATTACTAATTAACGAAACAAAAAATTAAAAATGTACCAAGGGATAACCCTAAGTTTGTCTTTTATCTAATCACGATTAAAATTTCAAATAATTTGGTCTACCCATTTTGTCTCCAATCGTATCGCAAAAAGTGTCTGCAATAAGCAGCAAAATCGCTCGCGCTTGCAGCACCTTAATTATGTACAAATTTCAATACATTTGGTTCAATGGAACGAAAGTTATGTTGTCTTAAATTGAGCCTAAAAGCAGAATATCATTTCTAAGTTTTATTACGCACAATAATTTTAAAAAGTGTAATTATCTCACGCTAATTCTGCATTTAATCTCAACTTGGAGGTACCATAACTTTCGTTCAGTTTACTCAAATTCATTAAAAAATTTACACCAATGATGGCAATATATTTTGCATAAAATTTGAATTTTTCAGCTTGTTATCATGCGTAGTTTTGGAAACAGCGTCCCAACCAATGCATGTTTTCTGGACGCGCCCTATTTGAGCTCCGTATAATCGATTTTTCAACAAACAAGTTCGAACTGCTGTAACTTTTTTCACACAAAAGTAATGTTTTTGAAACTTTCACACATTAAACCTTTGTATGTTGTTTATATTATGTGAAATATTCAGCTCGATGTATATAGTAGTTTCTTCACAGCGATGTCTCCCCCATTATGCGTTTTTTTGCGCCACCCGGTATGTTGTTTGTTAGTTAATAAATAAAACACTGTTTTTAATTTATTTATATTTGCCATATTACGGGTTATTCTTCGTGTTTGTTTTTGTTTTGTTACAAATTCCTAATTTAAACCAGTATTAGTTCATGTTTAAACTATATAATTGTATGTAATGTGATACACTGTACTACCCTCACTGCACTGTTACTTTGTGTCAGATAAGAAATGTTCTTGTGTATCGTAGCTTTGTTTAGCATGTTAGTGATGTATTGTATTATTGTTGAGAGAATTGTGACTGCTTTAACATTTTGAGCTTTAAAGATATCGAACACATTCTTAGTGTTGAATCGAAATCACTCGAACATCTGCAATCAAGCCAATCTTTTGATTTGTTTTGCTGCATTTTGCAGAGAAACAAAATTTTTCAGCCAATCAAAGCTTCGTTTTGCACAGCAAGAAAATGCAGAAGTTGTGATTAAACGCTTGGCTTTGAACAATTAGAACTGAAAGATGTGAATGTGCTGTCATTATGCAATGACACTGACTTTAGATTGTTTAGAAAATCTACTCCAACCGATGTTTTTGTTCAGGGCAGTCAATCAAACCAAATATCTGTTTTAAATTAAATTAAAATGAGATGAATAAAACTATCGAAAACCCAAATGTGTTGTGGCTTCAGTTAATTTACCTAAACCATTTAATATAATATGTATTTCCTATGTGTGTAAAATAATTTTGTTTCAGACTTGTCAACTGCCAATTTGACAAACTATTAACTAAAACATCTATCCTAGATCAATTATTACTGCATTCAAGTTACAAAATAAGCTTCCTCAATTTTACAATTTTACATAAATATTAAGTATTATTTATTATTATTCCATATTATTATGGAAATAATAAATAAAATCTAACATCTCAATATTGCCATATTTTTTAAATTGTATCATTTCGTTTAAAATCATGAATTTTTTATCTGTTTTTGGTATTATGTGAGAATTCTATGGAAATAGAATTTGAAGTGCTTTTCACAAAAAGCAAGTCTACAAACATCCTCATGGTGGAACTATCCTATCACTGGAGTACTATTGTTCTACCATGAAACTACCCTGTAAAGGTGGATTTCCATGCGAAAACGACCACGTGACCCGTCTCGACCAATCAGAGCCATCCCCCAAAAAATCGGACGGCGACGGATTGGTCGAGACGGTGGTCGGACTGGTCGGACGGTGACTGACGTTGATGGAGCATGGAAAGGCAAGTAGAAACAAAAAATTATATCATCTCATGAATCATCATGATTCAAGAAATCAACAACTTAATCTAAAGCGCTGGGTAACACAATGTAATACTATTTTTTAATAAAGCAATGAATTCTAAATTTCATTTAAATAAGTATCTTGAAATAAAAAAGAAATGCCCCCGGTGAGGATCGAACTCACGACCTTAAGATTATGAGACTTACGCGCTGCCTACTGCGCTACGGAGGCAACGAGTGAAACCAGGCCAACCAGCCCATATGAGTGCGCCGCTGTGTTGCGGGCGAGTCTATACTGCAGGTAAACTCATAGCATTCTACATGTCAACATTGCTTCATTTGTTATCATTTATTATTCTGTCAGTATATTTTAGTGTACCTATTTGCTCAGTATTTTACTAAAGCTAAAATACATATTCATCATAGGTTGAGATAATTATTTTAACTGAATTTGAATTCGTTACAGATATTGATTATAAATTATTTCATTAAGGTACTATTTTTGTTTATTTGACAGTAGGGTACATGAATGTGTTTAGTTATTTATTAGGGGTGGATGGAGTTTAGTCGTGCTAACTTATCGTTACAACAAATTTAAAAACATAACATTAAATTTGAAGGGATCAAATCATGGGATTATAAAATGTGTTCAAATATCATAATAGAACTGAATCATAGTCCGCATAAAAATGGTCCCAAATTCACTTTATCCGGACGTGATCCAATTAATTTTTTTTGGGGGGGGGGCATCTCAGACCTCTATTGTTTTATTTCGCATTCGCGATTCGCGAACTTGTTTTTCCAAAATTATAAACTTTTGGGGCGAAATATTTGCAAAGCTCGCCTCATGTAAGCATGTGTTTTCCACCAACTCGATCTCGTCTCCCCCCCCCCCCCCCCCCCCCCCCCGCCACGGTAATGATTTTTTGTATTTTTTTTTATCGCAACTGACAAATTTGTTTTTAAAACGAATAGAAATAGTCGAAATGCACATCGGAAATACAAAATACTTCCGGGCCAGTGCGACACACTGTAGTGCAGTCCATAAACCGCAATTTAGGGGACAATAGTGCAAATAGTCATAGAAAAATGAAAATTTGTGTACTTACTAATTCGATCATGACAAATCCAAAAATGTATGGCCCCAAGCTGAATTCCTGCAACTTTCGGAGTAATTAATTAATTAATTAATTCACATATTTTAGTACAATGTCAAATTAACACGCTGTTTTCAAGTCATTAAACACAGAAAATATATTAAACATGGATATTAAATGGATATTAAACATATCCAAGATGTAATAAGTAAATTAGGAAAGAAAATCGGATATGTATAGAGTTGGAGGTAATCTATCAACATGGACGAAAGTTATGATATATAACTGTTACTAGGAAAACGCTCTGTGTAACGCGTTGAATGAGCGAGCACGACACGTGCGCAAACATTAACCGAATATGCGTTCGTTAACACACAGAAAACATTATTTTAAGTCAAACTGAAAGCAAACTACGATCCACTGAATCAATATAAAACAATGTGTCATTGTATGACCACCATTAATGTGTAATCCGAGATATACCTAACCTTCAAGGAAATGTCAGGCTAGACAGAAGCTCAGAAACGGAATAAATCCAACGTTTCCAAGAAGAAAATAATTTGAAATAATCAATCCCCTGGACAAAAACTGTAGATACCTAATATCTATGCTTTAAAAGCGATTCAATTTTACTAATACCTTCACAAAGTACACCAAATTGCCAAAATTATCAACGAAAAGAAGCACAATGCAGGAGAGATTTGGAATGACGTGTGAACGCTAGAAGAGAACAAACGCCACTCAATGATATTATTGAAATGTGAGCTTATGTTTCTAATCCCTCCTGGATGCAAAATCAGCCAAGTAGAAACACGGGAGGCACGGCCATCAGAACTACGAATTGACGAAAAGACAATCAAGGTCCTTAAAAACTCGAAATGATTTGTTGGAAACTATGATCCAAATTGAATTATTCAAATTTGATCAACTCAATACACATAAAAATATCTGCTTTTCACTAAAAAAGTGTACATACCATCAAAACACTCTTGTACCTAAAGCAAATCAGATTCAGTTGCATTGGAAAGACATTCATTTTCAATGTTTCATTTCTGACAGCTATTAAAAATGTCAATAAGTGCATACTTTCTTGACAGATTCGGCTGAAAATTGGTAAAAAAAGTGACATTGTTGGTCTTACTGACCATGCTAAATATGAGTTTGATCACATTTCTCGAAGACCATTTTCATTTTTTAGGCTATCAGGAGATACTTATTTTAACAATGAACCAATGGATGGATTTCAAAAAAAAATTGGGTCTGCAAACAGAGAAGGTTGTCTTTACATGTGTGCAAAATTTCAGGTCGATCGGTGAAACGGTGCGACTTCTATTGCTTCCTTTAGCATACAAAAACAAAAACAAAAAAAAAAAAAAAAAAAAAACAGAGGTCCGTGCTAAAAGAGCCAAATGGAGTCGCTCGCTTCGCTCGCTCAACAATAACACACAAGAGGATATTAATAGTTTGCAGATCATGCAGAACAAAGTAATGCGATGCATTCTTAGAGAATGGAGCATGACCTCAACTAGTAATATGAGAGATAACTATCAGAGAAATGATAGACATAGCTGTTTATATATTTGTTTTTAAGATTTATAAAGGGTATATGCCTAAGTATTTTATCATTGACAAATCTCTGCATGAACACAAGACTAGTCATGCAGATGATTATTTTCTTAAAGTAGTACCACCAATAGTCCACATAATTCAAGTCAGTGACTCACAAATTAAATTACAATCAATTAATCAAATATTTTACAACTATATTTTGCATAGTTGATTAATATAATAAGATTACTTTGTAGAAATACGATATTTTATAAAGAATTTACAATTATTTTTATTAATTTCATGCAGTACGAATTAAGTACTTGATTTGATTTTAAGCAGTTTCTAGTAGAAACTGGCTAGATTAGGGTATTATTCTTGATTATCTCTTTATTTAATCCCGTACCCCCACATTTTTAAACGGCTATAATATTGTAAAAAAATCGGCCTTTAAAATGAAATCAATATTTTTACTTTGTAGTTTATATTACGATTTCTACAGAAGATATAAGTGTAATTTTGAAGCTTTACCATGTTATCTTATGGGAAATTTCAAGATTTCCTTTGAATATATCTCTTAAATTAATCCCGTGACACATGTTTTTCTTTTCGTATTTGCAAATAGTATTGCTTGAGGCATATTGTAGGAAAATTTAAAGCATTTTTATTTAACACGGACTAATGAAGGAAGTACTTTAAGCATTGTAAGAGGCAAACGGAAGCGAACGGGAATCACACGGTTCGTCAGAGCGTTTTTTTAAATTTTGTCTTCCCACTTAATAATTTTAAAAAATCAGATAGTAACGACCCATTACACCCTAAAAGACTATATATAATGCCACACACTGGAGTACTTTATGACCTCTGGTGCGACCTCAAAGTGTTTGTTAAATACGATTACTTTACTAAAAATATCGTATTTAACACTTTGAGGTCGCACTAGAGGTCATAATGAACTCCAGTTTGCGGCATTATTTAGTCTATAACGCTGTAATGGGTCGTTACTATCTGATTTTTTAAAACTATTAAGTGGGAAGACAAAATTTCAAAAAGAACGCTCTGACGAACCGTGCGATTCCCGTTTGCTTCCGTTTTTCTCTTAAATAACAGTATCTTTTATGAAGGGTCTAGGGATTTTAACAAAATCCCTAGAGTAATCAAAGATATCAAATATGTTCGCGAGTTTAAGTTGGCTATAACTAAACATGTCAGAGGTGTGAGCAATAGACCACATTTTAAATTATCTAGATAGCTCTGCTTTTCAAAAAATTTCATATGCAGTACCGTGATCCTAATATCTATTAGTGTTTTTCAACAATGGATAATAACATGAATAGATATGAGGATCACGGTACTGCATATGAAATTTTTTGAAAAGCAGAGCTAACTAGATAATTTAAAATGTGGTCTATTAATATTCTGTGTTTTAAAGTGTTGAGGGTGTAGTTTAATAAGTTTTATAATGAACATGTTTAGAAAATTACTGTCTTTTATAATAACCATGTAATTCGCAAAATGACAATAAATCGATGCCCCAGTGTAGAACTGAGACATCTCCAAAAAATTAAAAAATTAAATTATATATCATATCATTGGATTCAGAATTTCAAGCTCTATCCAGTCCTGTACTGGACCCTCATTTAATATTACAAACCTTTAGTCCGGTTATTTGAAATCCCGGTCATAGCTATATCAATAACATTGCGGGACTAGCCTTGGACTAGGAGCACAATGCTATTCCACCACTGAAGTCAAAGCCTAAATGGATATTAGGTAAGCCCCCTGATCTTTTAGTTTCATTTGCCTCCACGAGATCGCTGATATCTCTATAACATTCTCCAGTTCTGTACTGAGACATCATATTGAAATCTTATATTCGATTTATCTCAAAACTATGATTTTGGAGATGTCTCAGTTCTGCACTGGGGCATCGAAATATATCTAATGGAGCGGTCGCTCCACCCAGCCAAGTCGTACTGTACACTCAAACTCACTCAACATACCGTACATGCCTAATAAACTGAGGAGCAGACCAAACACTTTTACTGTAAAGGCTAGGCCACAGTAGTCGTAATGCTTAATGTTTAATGTTTAATGTTTAGTGCTTAGTGTTTAAGAGAAATGGATGACATGGCTTATGTGATATGGGCCACAACATGAAATAGTGATACGTGTTTAGTCACAGTGGTATAAGAATTGAATAAAATCCATTTCTTACGACAAAAACCTTACGACAAGCCAATCAGAAAGACTTACTATTGTTGCTGCGCAGTGGAGAAATTCAGAACTTGTAACAACAACGTTTAAAATTGCAGATAAGTGGCTGATAATATTAAACTAGATAGTAATGTATTTGACAAGACGAAATAAGTAATTTACTAATTTTAGAGCAGATTTTTGTTTCAAATGAAGGCTGTAAATCTTCAGGAGGCTCTGGAGACACTAGCGCTACTAAAGTTGAAATAAGAACCTATTCTGGCCCTCCTTATCTAGTGGAGCGGTCGCTCCACCCAGCCAAGTCGTACCGTACAATCACAGTCACTCAACATACCGTAAATGCCTAATAAACTGAGGAGCAGACCAAACACTTTTACTGTAAGCAACAACATAGCATTTTCGGCCTACTGGATCTCAAAATTGAAAAATCTCACATTGTTGCGAAATATCTTAATTTCGAGCTATGGCCCACCCCACCCCATATAACAAATTTGGGAACAACAGGTTATGCCCAAGGTCCACTCGATCTCCGCCTAGCGGACAAGCGGCCAACCGCTAAACAAGGTCGTCGCACCGGCACATTAGAAGCCATTGTGGAGCCCACACGTGTGATTTTCATGGCCGTCATCATGTTACGAGTGTAGTGTTTTTATGAAAGTTACGAGTTATATTATAAAATGACTGGATGTGCAGCACCGAATTGCACTCGCCATTCTAGGCAGGGTTTTAGATTATTTAGATTCCCAACATCTCCTAGGAGAAAAAGTAGATGGCTGCAAAACTGCCGGCGGGATAAATGGACCCCCAAACCATCTTCAAGATTATGCGAGGTTAGTATATTTACTTTTTACTTGCCTACCAGTCATGTTACCATTCTATTACATGTCTTACTACATTCACTGAAGCTTATAAACTTGATCTACATATTAGAAGATTATCTAGGTACTTTTTAACAATCTCTTATTGAGTGAAGACAAATTTTAGTTTGAAGGTTATGCCATGCTATTACCTTCCTAAACAATATCTTTTTGCGTTTTGCCTTGATTATGTTCACAGCAATGTTTAGCTAAGGTAAGGACTCTAATAATACTAATTATTTTCAGATCCATTTTGAAGATTCCCAGTACGAGAGTTTTCATAGCGACAAGCGAAAACTGAAACGTATAGCAGTACCCACACTCTTCGATGTTCCCAACGCTCCAAAATTACTGACAAATAAAAGACCCAGGAAGCAAAGATCTGTTGAAATGGTAAGTAGCATGAAGACCTTTTGGGTAATAGGCGACTTCATTCGGTTAATTTACGATAAGCGTCTTCACTTTGACCTTGATCGTGTTAAATGAAGGAGCAATTCTAGATTGAAGACGCTTATCGTAAAATTACCCTTCATTCTAGCATTGTTTCTTCGTCCCACAATGACGAAGGCTTGAGTTACATATCGTAAATTTACCCCATTTTGTTAACTCTAGATCCACAAAATGCAAATTGGCAAAAATTTGGTTTCTGTAGTACCTAGAGAAGAAACTTGCAAATGCATGACTATCAATTCACATCCGATACAAAGGCTTGCTTATCAACTCATTACACAGAGCATTTTCTCACTTTTCCAAGTAATAATAATACCTACCTAATGTAGAGGTATTGTTTTGAGCACTTGAAGAGGATTGTATTCAACAATTAAGTCATAACATCTTCCGTATCCATGTCACTTCTTCTCTTCTCCATTTCTCTTATCAATCATTTCCTACTTGTATGGAAATTTCGTTCTGCATTGTTCTGTTGTGCATCTAAATCAGTGGTAATATTGGAAGAGCATCCAAGCATTTGCTTTTCTTTTCATAGCTCAGGAAAAACCACGGTGAAAGCCATCAGCAGGATGTGTGTAAGGATCGTGATTCTAGTCTACAGTAATTCGCGAATTCTCTTTCTAGGTAGTTTGTTCTTGACTATTGTCTTGAATGATATTAAACTTTGGGTCTGCTCTTCATGCTTGCAATTCTCTACCTACTGAGGCTGAATGGGAAACAGTTGTTATATTTTTTAAATTAGGTTCCTACTTGGTATCAAGTAACAACTTGATAACAATGGGAATAACTACCTACTCTGAGAGTATTTTTGTACCTAGTTTTATTGCTTTCACAGTTGTCTCCAGAAGAAAGTGGCAATGATGTGCCGCAGGATCATCATTATGCCAAGGCCGCCACTAGCGACACGGTTCCTGTATACAGCACTGCCAACTGGTCGGTCACGGAGTGGGAGTACACAGAGGAAGATGATGTTGTTTCAGAAGTTGTGGTGAGTACATACTTTATTACTAATTAATCAACATAGAGGTCTGCACTGCAGTAAATGTTAATGCATCCTACCTACCTACCTACTTTCGTAGAATGTCTTGTTCATATGGACTTGAAACATCATGAATGCTTAGAAAAATGAAGCACAGGTACTAGTGTCGAAGTCAAAGCTTTTGTGTAGCTAAAAGTTCATAGACTTTTAATAAGGGTGTTACATGTCTTGGGATTTGCTTGGTTTAGTAATTAATTAATTAATTAATTAGGTACATTAGTTTTATTTTGATTTTAATCCACTTCTAAATTTTAGGATGACCTTCCCACTCTTGCTACTGATGTTCCACATGCATCTCGGGAGGAGACCGTCATCTCTAACAGCCTTACATCATCAACTGCCAAGGCCTGTGACCCCAGTGAAGACGCTACTTCAGACCATGACGGGGATTTGGAGGAGACCGTCGTCTCTATCAGCCTTGCATCGTCAACTGCTGAGGCCTGTGACCCCAGTGAAGTCGCTACTGCAGACCGTGATGGTGATTTAGAGAAGAAGCGTCTCCAACGTAACATCTGGAGGCTGCAGAAACAACTGGCGCAGTCAAGAAAGGAGAATGTGAATTTACGTGCAAATGTGAACAAAAGGTTGGGATTTTTAAGTGAAAACCATCGGAAGTTTTTATTAAGCGGCAAAAAAGTATCTGAGTATTCCCCAGAGATGATAAAAGAAGCCCTTCAGATTAGGTATGCTGTAGGATGGAAAGGATACAAGTTCCTAGTTCAGAGAGGGTATCCATTGCCATCCTACAGCACAATATGCCGCAAGCTTCAAAAGGCGGATTTCAGCCCTGGCTTGTTGAGGGACATTTTATTTTATTTGCAAATTAAATCGAAGTCATGCCATGCCAGAGAGAAAGATTGCATGCTAGTCCTTGATGAGATGGAGGTGGCCCAAGGCTTGGAGTTGGCCCATAACATGCAACGTTATGTTGGCAACAGCACGTTGGGGTCGGCTGCAACTGATGAGGATTTGGCGTCACAGTTGCTAGTTGTGATGGTGAGAGGTATAAACAGCAACTGGAAGCAAGTGGTTGGGTATCACTTGCTTACAAAAACCAATCGGGACGACAGCCTAACTGATTTCATCAAGGAATCTGTTCAGGCTGTCGAAGAAGCCGGTTACAATGTACGAGGCATAACAAGTGATATGGGCCCCAAGAACCAGGCGATATGGAAAGGTTTTGGATTGTACAATGGACGTTTCTGTACAAAGTTTGTTGTAAATCATCCTGTGCATGAAGATAAACCATTCTTCATGTTTGCCGATGTGCCCCACCTTCTCAAAAACCTGAAGCAGGCACTAATTTCCCATAAAATTACGTTGCCTGCTTCTACTGTTCAGGAGGAGAAGCTGCCATATTCCAAAGTGAAGGTGAAGTATCTGAAACAACTCCTTGAACTAGAAAAGCAAAACAATTTCAAATTGGCGCCAAAACTGACAGATCGGCACTTAGACCCAAACCAATTTGAAAAGATGAAGGTGTCGATGGCAACAGACATTTTTTCAGTTAATGTGGCATCTGCGCTAGAGACACTCGTATCATTGAACCTGATGAGTCGAAAGGCGTTGGCCACGGCTTGGTTTTTACGTCACATCCGTACGTGGTTCGACGTAATGAACAGTCGGGCCCAGAAAACGGCAATAACAAGGAAGAAAAGGTATGTTCAAATGAAAAAACTGCAAGACACAACTAAACTGATGAAAGAGGTGAAGATTGGGGACGGTCGTTGGAAGCCTGTTCAGTCTGGATTTATTCTGTCCACGAATAATCTAATTTCTTTGCAGAGATGTTTATTTAAAGAGGGATACAATTACTTTCTTACGTCTCGGGTGAATCAAGACTGCTTGGAGAGTTTATTCTCTGTGCTACGTAGGCATGGAAATAACCATCCAAGTTGTTTGCAAGCTATTCATGCACTGAAACTGATTACGGTGTCACAGTTTATAGAAAAGCATTCAGAAACGTCCAGCAACTACGACAATGATGGAGCAAAACATTACGTAGCATTGTTTTCCAATGCAAATAAAAACAAGTCATCAAGTTCATCGGCAGATGTAGGCTTGTGCTGCCCCATGCCTAGATACGGAGTTCGGATTGATGATACACCGTTCAATGGCGATGCTGCTGAAGAAAATGCACTGAACAACTTGCTGGGAGCAGTACTTCGAACTGTTCGCCTACGGAACCAGCTATGTTCTTCTGACTGCGAGAAACTCTTCATTCAGTCTGGCGTAAGAAGAAAGTCGGTAATTGCCAGGAGGGAGGAGGTCATCATCGACAAAAGAAGTAAAGGAAATCAAACTTACCCATCCCACAATATGTTCCAGTATGTTAAGCTTATTGAACAAATAACAGCACATCACCTGAAGTTTTGTAAGAACCATAAACACCTATTATCCCATACTCTATGTAAAATCACAGATATAAATTCACCCCATGTTATCTTGCTAAAGTGTTCAGAAGATTGCAAAGCCCTAACGTTTGTCATCAAGCAGTTCATTCGCGTGAGATTGCACATGCAGTCAACGGACATTAAAGAAAAGGCAAAGGTGTCTCGTAGGAAGAAGGCATTCGGTTCAAAGAGTGCAAATCGAATTTCAATCTCTTATGATGATGTTAGCGTACCAGGTGGTAATGCGACGATTACCAGATATGAGTATTAGCCATGTTTGTTGTTACCTACCTATTAGTTACGACAAGGACGACTGATATTTTAGTTTGTGACATCATCATTATGATTCATCATGTGAACCATCATGCTAGGTAATTGGTTTTTCATGCATCACTATACATCTCTCCCTGCTACAGACATGATGTACTAGTTTGTGATACCTACTTATTTTTATGAAATGTAATTTTCTATGGTGTCTTCTGCATTGTTCATATCCTCATCATTTATCTAGATTCATGTTTGCATAGGTTTTCTTGTTTACATTCTTTATGAATGTTAAATTATTATAAGTTGTTTTGAGAGTGATTTTCTAGAAGGTGACTTATGGAACAAATTATTACTACCAATACTATTTGTTTCCAATTACCTATATTATATAGGTACTGTGAATTTGGTGTGATTTTTTACAAGGTGACTAATCGAACATAATAATTGTTACCAATATTTCTTACCTAAATATTGTGATTGTGGTGTAATTTTCTGTCGAGTGTCGACTGAGCGATTGGATAGGTATCCTGATGATATATCAATCCCTTTGTACGTATAACTTTTTCTGGTAGGTAACTCCTTTCTAAGGTTATACCTTAGAGTTATACCAGAAGTTATAGTGTAGATAATAGATATAGCATTATTTTCTACAGGGTGTCAAGTCAAACTAACTTTTACCAACATGATTGTTTTACTTCTTAGTTCGAAAGTGATGTTTTAAAATTGATGGTATTGTGAACATTGCATAATTATATTTCATTCATTGCGATTGTCTTTGATGTGTCGAGTGGAACACATTATTACTACCCATTAATATTTTATTTGTCATAATTACCTATATTATTGACATAATTTTCTAGTATAGTCCGATGTAAAAATATTTTGTAAGAGTGGTGATGATTATTTTTTATCTCGGCATTCGATTTGATTAAATCGCCATACATTATCAAAGACAATTATTCACTGTTTATTTTGTTGTCCAGTGTGATCGAACATCCTTTTTCCCCAAATTACATTGAGGTGTTGGTTTGGTATGCTTCCAATAAATTTCTAAATATTTATGAAAATTTCGAAGTATTTATAACGGAAAATAAATGTTACATTTCTTAATTTTTTATTCAATTATGAATATTTTCCTAAATACTGTAAATACATTCATAATTTTCACTTTTGCCGTTTGTATAATATTTTATTATTAAGGGGAATGTACAATGAATTTTGGACTCAGCTAATATAACTGGCACAACCTTCAAACTTTAGAATCAAATAACAACTTACTCAAAAAAAAAAAAAAAAAACACTTTTTTTGACAAATTTTTTGGATTTTATTTTGTTTTTTGCTTAAAATCATACATTCACCAAATTTGCTACTCCTTTTTTGGTATTTCAAAATACAAAAAATTATTTTTTTATTTTAGTTACCAGAGGCACACTGCATAAAACAACGTGGAGTTTTTCAAATAAATTTACTTATTTTATCAGTTAAAAATGTTTGAATAAATTTTAAAAAAATAATAGCACTAAATATGTCAAATTAATAGGTAAAAGTAGTAAAATCAGAAATGTACGTATTCAACAAATTTTAACTCCTAAAATAAGTAAATTTATCAGAAAAACTCCACGTTGTTTTATTCAGTGTGCCTCTGGTAACTAAAAAAATTTGTAGTTCTTTGTATTTTGAAATTCAAAAAAGGATTAGCAAATTTGGTGGATGTATGTTTTTATGCATAAAAACTAAATAAAATCCATAAAATTTGTCCAAAAAAATATTTGGTTGAATTTTTATTTTTTTTGAGTAAGTTGTTATTTGATTCTAAAATCTGAAGGTTGTGCCACTTATATTAGCTGAGATACAAAATTCAGTGTACATTTCCCTTAATGTATTGCATTCGTATTACTGATTTCAATTTAAATATTCCTTGGTAACATAGTTTCCATATTACCGTTTGAATTTTGCCGCTATTTCCCTCTATGTGGGAGACAAACATGGCGGATTACTGATTTAACATTGTGGAAGTGGTTGCGATGACCTGGTTTAGGCGGTGGAACCGGCTGTCCGCCATCTGGCGGAGATCGAGTGGACCTTGGTTATGCCATTTGCGAGCTAGAGGGCCGTGAAAACAGTGAAATTACACCCCTTTTAAAACCTATCTGATGATATCACGAAACACCGCTATCACCGCCACAGCCTAAACGGCTAAACCGATTGACTTGAAATTTTTACCACATGTGCACTTTTGGCGTCTGAGGTGCCTTTTTATAAAACCAACCGGAAGCCGCCATTTTGAAACCGGAAGTGACGTCATATCTCGAAAACGGCTACACCGATCGGAATAAAACTATCGCCAAATGATTCAGACGGTCATCTTTAAGGAATATCAATAGTCAAAATATACATTTACTATTACCGAAACCGGAAATGACGTCATAAAAATGAAGAATCAGACTTGAATCACCTCTTACTACAATAACTACATATTCAGAAAGCTTATAATGATACTTAACATTTATAAAAATAAATTCTAGGTGGCAGTAATTTCAGCCGCCATTTTTAAAAAAGGAAGTGATGCCATAGCTCGAAAACGGTTGGACCTATTGGAACGATGCTTTGCAATTCTTCATGGAATATCATTTTAAGCTTATATTTAGTACCAAACACAATTTTTCGTAGTACCCAATTCGGAAATTGCCTATTTTTTTAAAGGAATAAGTCACAAGTTAGGAACAAGTTGTGTAAATAAACTAAAAAAATTATTGATATCCCCATAAAAAACACTCCGTGTAAAAATACCAGCCAAGTCTCTTAACTATAAAAAAAATAGAAGAAATCTAAAAATTCAGCACTGAAAAGTAGTGATATCAAAAAAAGGGCCAACTCAAAACTTCATTTTAAAAACCAAAATATACTTGGCGCATCGTTTTTAAGGGCATTATAGGTATAGGCACATTTAATTTCTGGCATATACTATACTACTATATACACGAAAAACCAAAATATAACCACCAAAAACCAAAATATACTTGGCGCATCGTTTTTAAGGGCATTATAGGTATAGGCACATTTAATTTCTGGCATATACTATACTACTATATACACGATGCGCCAAGTATATTTTGGTTTTTAAAATGAAGTTTTGACTTGGCCCTTTTTTTGATATCACTACTTTTCAGTGCTGAATTTTTAGAATTCTTCTATTTTTTTTATAGTTAAAGTGGTCCCACTGCTCCAGCCAAGGTGCTTAGAATTCGCCGTAATTCATACAAATCTCTGATGAAATAATACCTCAAACAACAGTATAAAACAATTATATCTTACCGTGTGCTCCAATTATATGTTTTTAATTGAAGTTCCAATTAAACTAGACCAAAATAATTCATATTTGTAGTGCAATGTTGCCAGATTTATGGTAAATTTCACACATTGTACACATTTTCTTTCTTATTTGGCCCGTGACCCCATATTTTCAAACGGCAGTCTTATTCTAAAAATTATTATCTTTAATTTGAGACTATTTTCAATAATTTGTCATTCCTCTTGCGGTTTTAGGAGCAATTTAAGGCCAATTTTCCGGGACGATTTCATGTTTCCCTGTGTTATCTTATGGGGGAAAAGATGATCTTCAATCAAGAATATCTAATTATTTCATACCGTAAGGGGCAAATATTTTTTGCTAGTTGTATGTAATATGGTTTTATTAATCTTTGGTGTGAATTACAGCAAATTCTCATTCCTATGCCGTAACCGTAAAAATATGCTTAAAAATAAAATTATAAAAAAGAACCCCACTCTGCCCCCTTGGAGTCGCCCGACGCTGCCCTGTCAGATTACTTGGCTGGTATTTTTACACGGAGTGTTTTTTATGGGTACATTAGACATTAAGCATTAAACACTAAACATTAAACATTAGGCATTACGACAATTGTGGCCTAGCCTTAAGCAACAACATGGCATTTTCGGCCTACTGGATCTTAAAATTAGAAAATCTCACATTGTTGCGAAATATCTTAGTTTCGAGCTATGGCCCACCTGACAACATAACAAATGTGGGCACAGTAGGTTATTTTATTTGCGAGCTAAGAGGGTCGTGAAAACAGTGAAATTACACCCTTTTTAAAAGGTATCTTTTTCTACTTCTTCTTCTTCAGATGTCAGGAAACACCGCTATCACCGCCACAGCCTAAACGGCTAAACCGATCGATCTGAAATTTTTACCACATGTTCACTTTTGGCGTCTGAGGTGCCTTTTTATAAAACCAACCGGAAGCCGCCATTTTGAAACCGGAAAAGACGTCACATCTCGAAAACGGCTAGACCGATCGGAATGAAACTAGCGCCAAATGATTCAGACGGTCATCTATATGGAATATCAATAGTTGAAGTAGAAATGTTCTTTTACCGAAACCGGAAATGACGTCATAAATATGAATAATCATACTTTAATCCAACTCCATGCTTTAATCACCTCTTATTACAATAACTACATATTCAGAAAGCTTATAATGATACATAACATTTGTAGAAATAACGTCTAGGTGGCAGTTATTTCAGCCGTCATTTTGAAATCCAGAAGTGATGCCATATCTCGAAAACGGCTGGACCGATTGGAACGATGCTTTCGAAATTCTCATGGAATATCTCTTTCAGCTTATATTTAGAACCCACCACAATTTTTCTTACTAACCAATTCGGAAATGGCGTATTTTCTTAAAGGAATTAGTCATTGTTCCTCTGATATGTGTTTCTAGTTGTGTAAATTAACCAAAAAAATAGTGATATCCCCATAAAAAACACTCCGTGTAAAAATACCAGCAAGGTCTCTTCAACTATAAAAAAATAGAAGAAATCAAAAAATTCAGCACTGAAAAGGAGTGATATCAAAAAAGGATCGAAGTCAACGAATTTTCAAAAATTTAATCGTACCATTGAAATAAAAATATAACCCACCGAGAAATACTTAAAAAAGGACTTGGCGCATTCAGCTTAAAAGCAGAGCTGCTTTTAAGCTGAACTTCAAGAAACCACAACTTTTGAACAAATGATTCAAATGAATTGAAATTTTTACACAAATGATAGCAATTTATTTTGAATAATATTTGAAATTTTCAGCTTGATATCGTTTGTGGTTTTGAAGAAACAGCGTCCCGGCCAAAGGCGGTTTTCTGAACACGTATACTGTGCAAGTATACGGTATACCTAATCGATTTTTAGATAACCACATTCTAGCAGCTGTAACTTTTTTCCTACAACAGTTATGTATTTCAAACTTTCACACATCAAACCTTAGTATGTTGTTTATATTATCTAAAATTTTCAGTCCGATTTGTGCAGTAGTTTCGTCACAGCGATGTCTCGCCAATTATGCGTTTTTTGGGGGCAACCCGGTACAAGATTTTTCATATTATTTGCTTATTATTTTCTTTACACCTTTTGAATTAGATAATGTTTAGGAACGTTTTGGAATGGCCAATGGTAAAAGGAGGAATAGAGGAAAAAGTTTAAGAATGGGTAGGGGATCCGCGAAAACAGAAGATTTGGAAGGTGGTTGAACTGAAATAAGATGGAAAGGTATTTATTCTATAATTGAATACCGCATATTAAATACAGTATAAGAAATAAACACTCT
>OW203761.1:62708472-62741729 GCA_934045905.1 Leuctra nigra | reverse complement strand
CAAGCAACATGACTTTCTGCCAGGATGGGATCTCGTAGTCGTCTTGAGTCTGCAGCGAGGCTAATGGCGAAGCATGAATGATGATGATGATAATGATTGGGAGTTGATGAAGTAGCCAAACCAATTTGCTCCGTTCGATGGGGGATTTGTTAAATCCATGCAAACACAAGAGTATGCAGTCAATTCAGTACAATAGTCTAATTTTGAGTTTTAATTAATTTGGCACGACTTTTCAAATGCTTTCCTATGTAATGCCATGGATCTTGCAACTAAACGCGTGCGCTCGCTCGGCTGAAGCTGTGATGATCTGGGAACTTCTGTTACGCTTGTTTCCTGAGATCAGAGCCTGGCTAATAGGTATCGTATCTTGTCTGTGCTTCAGAAGCGTCAAAGTTGCGTCACGTGTCGACATGATCTTCTCTGGAGGTGTGTCAGTGAGTCATATGTACCTACCGGGACGTCCGAGCGAGAGAGTGACAGACTTGTAGCGCGGCTGTCCCGTGTGATCGGAACCCCAGAGCGACAGAGTGACAGGCTTGTAGCGCGGCTGTCCCGTGTGATCGGAACCCCAGAGCGAGAGAGTGACAGGCTTGTAGCGCGGCTGTCCCGTGTGATCGGAACCCCAGAGCGAGAGAGTGACATGCTTGTAGCGCGGCTGTCCCGTGTGATCGGAACCCCAGAGCGACAGGCTTGTAGCGCGGCTGTCCCGTGTGATCGGAACCCCAGAGCGACAGAGTGACAGGCTTGTAGCGCGGCTGTCCCGTGTGATCGGAACCCCAGAGCGACAGAGTGACAGGCTTGTAGCGCGGCTGTCCCGTGTGATCGGAACCCCAGAGCGACAGAGTGACAGGCTTGTAGCGCGGCTGTCCCGTGTGATCGGAACCCCAGAGCGACAGAGTGACAGGCTTGTAGCGCGGCTGTCCCGTGTGATCGGAACCCCAGAGCGACAGAGTGACAGGCTTGTAGCGCGGCTGTCCCGTGTGATCGGAACCCCAGAGCGACAGGCTTGTAGCGCGGCTGTCCCGTGTGATCGGAACCCCAGAGCGACAGAGTGACAGGCTTGTAGCGCGGCTGTCCCGTGTGATCGGAACCCCAGAGCGACAGAGTGACAGGCTTGTAGCGCGGCTGTCCCGTGTGATCGGAACCCCAGAGCGACATAGTGACATGCTTGTAGCGCGGCTGTCCCGTGTGATCGGAACCCCAGAGCGACAGAGTGACAGGCTTGACGCGCGGGTGCCCCGGTGTGATCGGGACCCCCGAGCGACGAGTGAAAGGGTTGACGCGCGGGTGTCTCTGAGTCGATGGCTAGAGGGGTGTTGACTCATGCAGACCTAGACCTGGTTTATGCACTTATTTGACCAGCAGAAGGGGGGGGGGGGGGGGGGATGCTGACGCAAGAGATGACCAACAGTCAAAGTACGCGTCAACTGCATCTAGCATCTGACTCACTGAATGTTGACTTGATGCGCAGAGATATCGAAGACTAATTCTGTGCGTGTGCGTGTGTTGTTCATGACTACATTCATTCGCTATGTTGTTTGCATCGGAAATAACATTCTTTCACATCTGAGTGTTCTTCATTTCATAAGTAAACTCATTGAAGTCCATCTTTCAACAATCTGATCAATCAATTGATTAGGACGATATTGCCATGGCAACAACCAATACAACTTCATTGACCATAACTCCATGCTTTGACAAGACAAAGTAATTAGTACCTCCTGTCTTCATGAAAGATATGTGTCTGTGTTAGATATTTCTAATGACACTGGATATCAGACGTCATTACAATGTGTCGTCAGATTATCAACCCTAACGACACTTCTTGATACGTTGATTCCACGAGAATGTGACAGATTATTATTCATTCCGTCGGGGATTTTACCACATTCTATCGTCTAGATGTTTCAAATAGTTTCAAATCGCGTTGATTATAAATGGAATGTTTTGAGAAAGAACTATCAATATAATCAATAAGCATCAATAATCGTGTAACATGCGTATGTGTATAACATGATAAGAAGAGAGAACCTAACATAGGCGCAGGTAATATTACGTAATAGCCGACTTACTTTGGTCTATTTTTAAATATCGGGTTTTCTTTAAGGCATTTTTACCCCTCTTCTGCACAGAATATTTTCTATTCGCAATTTATTTCGTTTATTGGTTCGAAAGCGGCGTATGAGTTATGCAATAAGCCCAAATGTTCGCCTGGAAATGGTTTTTATCGACTGAGATTTGACTTGCCGACATTAGCGATGCTCGGAGGACTCGTAAGAAGCAATGGCAGCATTATTGTGTGATTCGACAAGGAATTGAGTGCGAGTCGCTAGGTAATGTTCACGAATGCGAACTCCTTCACGTCTACATGCATTGCTCGTTACTTGCAGCTCATGCGACCTTCGTGCACAGCAGGATGTTCATCGGACAATATCAGGATTCGAATCATCAAATCTACTCTCATTCTTATTGGGTAAATCATTTTATTGATGGCTGTCCTTATTTATAAAAGGTTGACCTCTGATCCAGCGTATACAGCGTTGTACTAAAATGTACAAATTGAAATTATTACCTTGAAATTATTAGTTACAATTCTATTTTTCACTAAGAATGGCCAGTCTTCCAATACTCTGCTAACTTTTAAATTGTTGATTAGGACTGTAAATTGTCATGGCAACAACCATTGACATTCCTAGAATGACTTAATTACTTGTTTTAGCAGAGTATTAAAAAACTGGACCCGAATAAATGAATTATATTAGTCCAATATTATTATGTTATTACATGAATTATACTACTATACCTATGGAAATAATATTCAAACACATATAAATTTAAATTATTGAGATATCGATTTGGCCTTATATTTGTATCACAATTATATCACTAAATATTAAGGTGAAGGACGACCAATCTGCCCTCAGGATATTCCGCCATTCTTCAGATTGTGACCGTGTCATTGAATGAACATAGACAATTTGTTGAAGCCGAGAATGAATGACTTTACAACTCATGGACCGCTGGTTGTCTCACCTTTTCACAGAACCTAAAACAGCCGTTGATGAAAACACATTGAGAAAGGTGTTAGTGATGTCGCAACATCTCGTATCGCGTATCCTACGCACGTCAGCTCGCTGCAATGGTATTAGCCAAGGGCGCCATTCAATTGGCAAGAAGAATGTCATTCATTACCCATGCAGTGTCTCACGGCTTTAGAGGAATAATTAGCGGTTCATTTCTTTACCTTTTGCACGGTTTTGCACGGGCAGGAACAGTGCAGCCTTCAAACATAGCAATGTGAATGCTGAATGACCGAGAAATAAACACAACTTCTTGAAATCTCCATTCATTTGGAAGACCGTTTCATCAGGGCACTTTTCATTAGGGAAAACTTTTTCACGAATGTGTACATTTCAAGATTTTTGAATAAAATATTGTAACTGATACACAATAAAGCACGTTTTAAAAAAAAATCTATATCTACAAGGGAAGGCGCAGTGCCATAAAGGTCTGTACCTACGTAAGTGATAACGCGAAAATTAGTTTACGTTGATCGCTTTTTCTTGCCAAATCATAGTGCAGAATTCTGAAACAAACCAATTCATGTCAATTTTGAACGATTTCTCATGAAGAGAAAAGTCATAGCTGTCACTTTGAGTGTAATTTGACGTTTTGCGAGGTCCTTATTTCCCAAACGATGAGATGTATAGGAAAATGCTCAGAGAGCTATTTGTGTTCATTTAGGATGGTGAAATTCTGCCAAGTTTCGTCAAAATCGGAGTTACATGATTTTTTTGCAAATGGACATGAGAAATTAACTTAAAAAGTGATTAAAAAGTACTTCCGGTGCACGGATTTTGGCGGATTTTGGATATGTTGTAGAGGGCATTTTTCTGAAGAGAATGACACCAAGAAACCAAATGTTGCAGTTTGTTCTGGCCTTGGGTAAATCTCTCATTTGACTGGACTAAAAATTCGGAGATCACTTTCCGTTTTGCAATTGCACCGGCAGTAAAAGTGCAGCCTTCAAACATGATTCTCCTCCACTCGCATGACGTCATGAAATACCTGTAAAAGTGATATCGAAGTCTTGTGATTTGGGTGCATCACAAAGAGCAACCGCCCTCGCGTGTTTATGTAGATGAGTTTTGATGAAAAGTGACGATTTCTTCGCCGACAAACCAGGCCGAGTTCTGAATTCCTCGCAGGCGATCTGACTTAGCAGTCAAGTCGGCGTAGGTGTCGCAGAAGTGTCACTCAAGGTGAAGACAATGAGGACATCACGCGGATGAAATTCAATTTCACATGATTCTGTGCATCAGAGGTAGACGGACGGAAGTCCATTTCAATGATTCTTGAGGTGAGCTATTAAACCAGTAATTATGCCGCCATATTCAATCATATTTGTAATGGTGACATGAGTCATTGTGTGAAAGAACACTTCGATATAACTTTCGTTGGCATCAGTCAAATTGCAATTGAAAGAGAATTGAAATTCTATCATTCCAAAAGTGTGAAACGCAAAATCAAGAAAATTCATATCATTCATAATTCATACCTCTGAGATACACGTTTATTTATTGATTTTATCACAAAAAATTAACAGCGGCAAGCAAAGCAATGTTTACCAAAACGTAAAACAAACATTATTTATTAAATCAAAATATATTTGTTTAAAACATAAAAATGGTTTGGTAAGAAGCCTTCATGTGCAATTGCATACACCCTTCCTCCAACTGTACTAAATCTTGTACTTGAATTATTTCTCCCGTCGAATGTATCAAAATATACATAATTATTAAATTGCAAATATCCATTTCAAATCATCTGCTTCCATTGTCCTGCGTAACGAGTTTTACCATTCAAAGAGCTCGTCTAGACATTGTAGAAAATGACGTAAACCCTTTGCGTCTGCATTATTAACCCGAGCTCCCCGCACAATCCAATCAATACGCTTATCTGTCAGTTAGCGGAAGAAATAATTTCTCTGTACTTTTACCGTAGTGAACTCCACGCAATGTGTTGCATTGCTCGTGGTCGTGGTCAATGCACTGATCAATTCACTTGTTCAGATGCACTTCGTTCCCAGACGAGTTCCAGCGAGCAGGTGTAACACGTTGATAAGCGAGCATGCGATTCCATGCGTATGACGTTTTATGCTCGAGAATAATATAGAATATAGAATATTTGAATAATATTGACTGATATTTCAAAACGTGCATAAAATATCCGTATAATGTCGTGTACTCTTGAAGTTCTGAAATGGTCAAAATGGTTAAAAACGCCTAAAATATTGGTCCCAAGAACTTGCACAGTTTTAAGCTATGATACGTCAAATACGTCTTGATACGTCTTTTCATTTTCAACCAATCACAGGATCTATAGCACTCAAAAACTATATACGAGACCGCTCATATGACATTAGTGTGTGTGCAAAATTTCTGATCGATCGGTTGAACGTTTTGACCGTCAGTGCAGGCAAAAACACAATCACACAGAGAAAGTGTCAAGAGTTTCGTAGTAACTCGGCGTTTTATACCGAGATTGAAAGCAAAATATGTGTGAGCTATGGGAATGGTTGGCATCGTTCTAATACTTTTAAGGGTTTAACTTGATGATAGATAATACAAAACGACGGGATTTGAACCCGGGGCCTGTCACTAGAGTTCCACTTTATGACGTAATTATACACTTTCTCGTCACCTTGGTTAGTATTCTGAAAGATAGGCAGACTATTAAAAGTGAAAATGCGCTCGTAAAAAGTCTATTTGCCAGTGAATTGCGTGACCCAGTGTGGAGTTCCACCCTATTTGACCCGGCGCCTCCACTGGCAGTTGGGCGCGGCTGATATCAACTGATAACAAGCGAAGAAGCAGTCAGTCGTAAGTGAAACGTGTCATTTACGAGCAATCCGCTTCGAGAGAATTGCCACTTGGCTTTGTTTCGCGGAATAATCGGCGTTTATTGATAAAATCATTATCAGATACAATAGCTAGAATTACTTAATATGTCGATGTCGTTGTTTACATGGAAAACAATAGGTGGAGATATGAATTGAATTCACATTACGTCGTTTGCGTGGGATTCATGATGGTTTAGGATCGAAGCAGTGAACGTCAGCAATCACTGACCATTACAGAGCCAATCAGAATGCACCGGACAGCGAGCAGTAGCGAAACAACACGCATCCTGAAGCTGGCTTTCCATGCTCCGTCATCTTCCGTCATCTTCCGTCATCTTCCGTCATCTTCCGTCATCTTCCGTCATCTTCCGTCAACGTCCGACGAAAACGACCACGTGACCTGTCTCGACCAATCAGAGCCATCCCCAAAATCTCGGACGGCGAGGGATTGGTCGAGACGGGTCACGTGGTCGTTTTCGTCGGACGGTGTCGGACGTTGACGGAAGATGACGGAGCATGGAAAGCCAGCATAACAGTTGAATTGCTGAAAACACTTCGCAGGAAATCAATCAGAGAATTCAGATGAAGGATCGCCAATAAGTCCTCTGCCATTGTTGAGAATGTGACCATCTTGTTGAAGAGACGATGTACAGTTGTAGAGGATTCAACAACTCGGCTTATTGGTCACTTTTTTAATTCACATCTTGCACGAACTTCTTTTGGTTTTTATCAGCAATATGCAAAGAATTGGAGCTTCCCCCGAGAACGGGCACGTTGACGGGTCAGATTTAAATTATACATGTAGGTAAATCGATATATTTTTGTAATCTGAGTGATTCCTTTTCATATTATAGAATTCTCCGGGGCGTACCATTAAAACTATATCAAATATCATCGGCCAAAGAGCACAGAGTCACAGCTATTCGGTTTGGTGCCCTGAAGGTTGGGGCAACAACGAGGGATTTCTCGAGGGCTTTCTCATGCAAACTATGCACATTTTTATCTCATAAAAAGCAATGGCCGGTTTTCAAGTTTTGATAATTGAAATATGAGAAATATTCAATACATTCATCAAAATGTCAATATTCCGATCCATCGTTGCGAATTCTCAGTTTCAAACGCCCGACAGTTTGTGCTGGAATTTGCGAAACATTCCAGCATGTGGAATTAAAATCAGCGAGATTCGTGGCTCGCTTATCGGAAGAACCGATCCGATCATCCGTTTCCAATCAGAGAAAACGTAGAAGATCATTTGAAAAACATATTCCTCTTGTTCATGATTCTTGTTCGAAACAATCAATCAAACCCGTTCCTGATTGATGTTCATTATCTGTGTATGGCGGTCAGGGACCTGCAGGAGCTGCATTGTGTTTGCCAATGCCAGTGCTCTGACCTGCCTTATTGGGAGCTCATGACACCTGACCACACAGTGGCATGCAAACAAGCCATTGTTACTCGTCTCGTCTAACAGACTGAGTGTCATCATCTGAATCAAATACTCGTGTAATTAAATCGCGATTGCGTGGAGAAATCCTCCAAACATTCCTCGTGATTCTCGGCAAACCTGTTCACAGAAATGCGTGTTCTTCATTTAACTAAATACGTTTTAATGTGGGAGATGTTTCAATGTATTCTCGATTAGGTAATCAAGGTTGTCTTGGATAAGAATGGTGGCTTCTGATATAAAGTGCCACCAGGGGGCAGTTTTACCTCCACTCGGTCGGGAATTGCAGACCTGCATTATTAATTTTCTATTGGGGAAAGTTTGGCGGTGGGCCAGACATTGAATACGCATGTAAAAGAAAACGTGAATGAAAATGTAGTCGTTTGTTTTGATAGTCAAAGTGTGTGTAAGGTGTCACATTTACATTTACATGAAGCTGTAAGACAATTGGGTTTCATTTCTCTTCTGACTCGTGAGTTCGTTTCTTATTGTTAACGTCGCACTGTTCTGCAGCGAGGCTAATGGCGACGGATAGGATGGACACAAGGTGGGAAGGAAGCGGTCGCGGCCTGTTAGTAGAGAACTTTCCCATCATTTCCCTCTTGACTGAGGAAAACGACGAAATAAACTAAGTCTGAAGGACGATTTTGTGAATCTTTAAATTTACTCATTTATTTCACTTTGAAGCAGGTCCTGAGCGGGTCTTCAAAGACAATGTGTGGCCGCTCAAAGCCCATCCCATTATGTAGATGTTGCACATCCAATTTACATGTCAATTCCACGTTTCTGCCGGATATTGTGGGTCAAGGTCAACACTAAATTCAGATGGCGAGGTCCCCCCCCCCCCCCCCCCCCCCTCGTGTTACATTGTTGCGGTAACATCCGCTCCACCTGCCGGCAGCAAGTAGCGGCTAACTCGAGATGCAATAATAATCGCTGCAGTTTGACGCCCAATGAGCCAGCGAGGTGATCGGGTTGTCATGGCAACATTCCGCGATCACTCTGGAGTGGACAGGGATAATTAGCATTCATATTCATAAAACCAATCCGTTTGAAAGAAAGAATTAACCTAGATTGTGAAATGTAATCGGAAATTCGCCCGTAAAAACAATGCTTTAACTAGAAACCTGAATAGTGAATTCAGTGAATTCTGATTCCAATCTTTTATGACGCTTGTTAAAACTTCATCGACGTTCATAGAAATATCATCGTAATCTGCACATTAGGATTCCAAAAGGAATATGATGTCTTTCAATGCACCAAACTAAACGAAATGAAAGAAAAGAGGTTGAAAAAGATCGCATAGTTTCGCAGAGATCGCAGAGGTGAAATGTTGCATACATATGGACCAATGTTCTGGTTTGCGTGTAACTAATTACTCTGATTGAAAGTGAAACAGTATTATTATCTGATTGGTTGAAACATCTCAGATAAAGTTCTGTGCATTCCCTCAAAATTAATATTTCACAAAATTATTCGGCCAATTTTTTAAGTGTAGAAATATTTACCAAAACAGCAATTCTCATACAGCATATTAATTCGCATGCAACACAATATGTCACGCTTATCAACGCGTTACGAGAGCGTTTTCCTGGTACATCCAATCAGACCGAGACCAACATTTAGATTGTAAAAAGTAGTTTTAAATCGCTCAATCAAATGCAGTTGTTCGAGGAAGCGCTGCGACCTCTTGGTCCATATGCAGTTGCATTGCACATCTGTCCAAGTGCAGGGTGGATGGATGCAGTTGTTCGAGGAAGCGCTGCGACTCTTGGTCCATATGCAGTTGCATTGCACATCTGTCCAAGTGCAGGGTGCATGGATGCAGTTGTTCGAGGAAGCGCTGCGACTCTTGGTCCATATGCAGTTGCATTGCACATCTGTCCAAGTGCAGGGTGCATGGATGCAGTTGTTCGAGGAAGCGCTGCGACTCTTGGTCCATATGCAGTTGCATTGCACATCTGTCCAAGTGCAGGGTGCATGGATGCAGTTGTTCGAGGAAGCGCTGCGACCTCTTGGTCCATATGCAGTTGCATTGCACATCTGTCCAAGTGCAGGGTGCATGGATGCAGTTGTTCGAGGAAGCGCTGTGACCTCTTGGTCCATATGCAGTTGCATTGCACATCTGTCCAAGTGCAGGGTGCATGGATGCAGTTGTTCGAGGAAGCGCTGCGACTCTTGGTCCATATGCAGTTGCATTGCACATCTGTCCAAGTGCAGGGTGCATGGATGCAGTTGTTCGAGGAAGCGCTGCGACCTCTTGGTCCATATGCAGTTGCATTGCACATCTGTCCAAGTGCAGGGTGCATGGATGCAGTTGAGACTTATGCAAGCCGCTTCACACCACCAGCTTATTTGTATACAATTCATCTGCGAAGATTAAGTCATTCGACTGCAATGGAGCAAAGCATTTTCTCCCAGACTGTAAAATCTGTCAAATGGAATGATTGGTTACAATTTGTGCTTGAATAAATCTACTTTCATTTACTGCATAACGATGAGAATTCCTTCTCATGCATTGAATCTACCAACAGATGATGTGATTATTTTCTTATTTAAATAGAAATTTAAGAAAAAGCAATTTGTAATTTTGCGGTTTTACTTTTACTCAGTTCATCGCGAGAGTTATGATTTCCTCTGTATTTGGAAACACAATTGGCTTTTGTCTGGCGTGGCGAGCGTTGCAATACGACTGTTTTGATTGATACTCTCATTTTGTTCATCAACTATGTATATTGCATTTGCTACTGCTCAGTGGGTGTGTAGCTGGTTGCGCATTGGACTCATTAGTCATTAGAGAGACCCGCATCGATCGTCCTTACTATTCTCTTTTAACGTTTGAACATTGAGAAAGACTTGGCTTGTTTGGTCTGAAAATAGCACAATGAGAACTGAAAACAAGCTGCTTTATCTTCTGTCATCCTTCAAATTGAACCATAACAACAATTGAAAACGCGTTCACGAATCTCCAAGTGAGTTTAGTTTCATATTAGTGTTAGTTTGAGTTTTGACATCATTTTGTGTATAAAACTAACTGGATTGCGAGGGATGAGATTACATAAATACGAATATCAAACAGCTTAACTCATTTAGGATCGTAATATTGTAGAAGCGTCTCCGGATTCTCATAATTGTTCGCGTGCGTTCTCGTTCCCTCTTCAACTCTCCAGTTGGCTTTTCATAATATAATAATATAAAAAGAAACATTCATCAACCAGAACTGTGTGAACTGAGAGTTATACTTCAAACATCAAAAGTAGCCGAGTCATAATAAAAGCTCGGTATATAAATGTATAACTTGACACGTATGTGCGGGTTTGATGAAAGTTCGGAGTGTCTCATCGTCATTCAAGAGCGCCGTCGCGACGCTCAATCAAGGCGCCGGCGTCGAACTTGGACCCGAGGATCTGAGAAGAATGATGGATGTTCAAGTGTAGCTCAATAAAACGCATTAGGCGTTGAGTCGAGCCTCAAACTTCAGGCAACGAGCTGAGACGACAGTTTGAACCGCTGAGTCGCGCCGACCTTGTTGTTCTCGCGTTGAATTATTCAAATCTCTTGAACGACATCTCGAAAAGGGTTGGTTTGGTCCTTAACCCTCGGTCGTGTCATCGGATTGAGACGCCGTCTTGGACCTGCGCGGTGGCTGCTGGGAAGAATCACGTAGTCTTCGCGTCAACGCCGAGCTGTGTTTAGAACGTTTTGGTTTTTATCGGCGTGACGTGAGAAGTGGTACTTTTAACGGCTTCAAACCGAAGGCGAGGAAATGATCAGTCGTAGAAACCAAAGAGTCGCTCGAATCCCATCTCCGATATTTTTAAGATTGACAATTTGTTGAAGTTATTGATCGATTCTATTCTTAAACATGGATCTCCTAAAAGTTATGTTCTGTTATATTTTATAAAAGTTCCTGAATTTGAAATTTAGGAAATTTCAACACTGAAGATACGGCTTTCTCTATGATTTGAAACAGTTTATAACTTGTAGAAGTTCATAATTTATCATAAACAATCTATCTAATAGAATCTAATAGATTATCTAGATAATCTATTTATCTTCAACTTTGATCCTCAACAATGGTCACAATTCTTTAAAAAAGTACACCATTCCTCTGACTCAATCCCCCCCTCCCCCTCACCCCTTAAACCTCCTTTAAATAGTTATACCTTCTTCAAACGAATTTGTATGTTTCCGGAATCTTTAATCTGGCATCTGAGATAGATCGATAATATGCGATATATTACCTATATGATAACAACACAATTGTTTCCTCACAACAGAATACGTATTAGACTTTCCGTGGCATGAAATTCTCTGCACGGATATTTAAATGATCTTGGCACCGTTCTCTACAGTCTCCAGTATTGTGAAGCAATTATTGTTCTGTCATTCTATTCACTGGAAAGTATCCGAAGCGGCGAAGAATTCAGATTCTTTGGTGACTTTTTTCTCCGAAGTAATGTGTAAATTGTTCGTTCTCTGTCTCTGTCTCTCTCATGAAGAAGAGAGTGAACTGCTGGAGTGTGCGCGGTGTTCATGGTTGACGGACTAGTTGGCACAGCGCACATCTGTGCCACAGAACAGAAAGAAATCTTCACGCAACCGATTTTCACCCACAAAATCTCGCATACCCTTTTTATTATTATATTATTTATGGAGATGAAAACGTGAATTCTGTTAGGAAATGTACGTTTCTGGTTGTGTGGGAGAAGTGAAGTGAAGTGAGGGGAAAGAGGCGTGGAATGTCGAGTCAAATGAAGTGACCCATGATGATTGATAATGCTATTGACTTCCTAAAAGCTGCCCCCACAGACCATTTGACACGGAGTGAGAGGTCAATGATTAGAACATTACTTTGCACGAAACTAAATGCAATTATAAATCATCTTCTCACGCCTGGGTCATTGATTATAGTATGTTTTAACGATAAGGATTGGATTTCTCTGTGAAGCCGACATCTTCTGGCTAATCAGAAGTTGAAGGAAGTTGAATTACTCGACTTATTTCAAGGAGCTCTGAACACGTTAACAATCTAGAAGCGCAATTCCGATCTTAAAAAGAAGTTTCTTTTCCAACAAAATAAAATCGTCGATCGCCTCGCGTGAGTCTGAAAAGTTTGATATTTGTTCCCAGTTACAAGTAGAACAGTGCTCGTTACACCCCCCCCCCCCTCTCTGCTCACAAGATAAAGCAATGTTCGGCGAGATCAATTCCTAAGGAAGCTGCAGCAATGCCAAGAAACAAGTGAAGAACAGGTGGAGCTACTTTCATCAGACAAAACATTCGCTGCACGAACTTATTTCAGATTATTTATTATTCTTAAATAAATGTCTTTTGTATGAACGATATAATATCTTACGGTTTACTATTTTATAAAATGAACTGTGTTTGTTTTCATGAATGGCGTGTGGAGTTACCACGGACAGACTGTTTCTGGTCCGAGTCCTCATCAGATTCGCTCCAACTTTCAGAACCAATCCAATGCAAATCGCCGTGACTCGGGGAAGTGTCATGTAAAGTACATGAAGAATATAATATGTATCTCTCAGCAGCAGTGTGAAAGTTGCGATTTACGAAAATGAACAGAATTCTCTCCAAAAACTAACCATAACCTCATGAATTCCGATTCACTTTAATTTTTCTTCTCATGCCTCCACGATGTTTTATTATGGCAGCCAACGAAAATGGTGAGGCCTTTTTCAGGCTATAATGAAGATCTAATTTTTGTATATCGATAGATTTCAACAAAAAAACTTTTTTCATAGAAAAAATTGAGAAAAATACCAACGCGTGCTATTTTAAAAGTTAGAAACCTATTTCGAAATTATTTTCCTATAGGTACACTCGACAATTCATAAAACGGTATTTGAACGAACAGATTGGCTGCTCGTCAGGTTCCTTGATAATCAATCCTTGTTATTATCAATGAAATCAGAGCTCATCTACTAGAGGTAGACGACGAGTAAGTATTGACTTCTTCAGATGATGCCGTCACATTTTTTCCAGACAATCCATTTCTTTCGAATACCGTTTGATGAATTGTCGAGTGTACCTTATCTGTTAAAGTTTTTCTCATTCTCTGGTGACTTAAAAATGAAAACTCATTATTGGACAGATGAAACTACAGACAGAATATTATGAGTCTTTTATACTAAAATTATGTAGTTGAAATGCGCAGTCCAAATATTCTTGGCTGTATTGATCGATTGGATTGATCGATTCGATTGGATTGTATTGATCGATTGCTATTTCCATTTTCCAAGTGTCCTGCACTGAAATGTCTGCCACATGAGTGTTGCTATTTCCAAGTGTCCTGCACTGAAATGACTGCCACAAGAGTGTTGCTATTTCCAAGTGTCCTGCACTGAAATGTCTGCCGCATGAGTGTTGCTATTTCCAAGTGTCCTGCACTGAAATGTCTGCCACATGAGTGTTGCTATTTCCAAGTGTCCTGCACTGAAATGTCTGCCACATGAATGTTGCTATTTCCAAGTGTCCTGCACTGAAATGTCTGCCGCATGAGTGTTGCTATTTCCAAGTGTCCTGCACTGAAATGTCTGCCGCATGAGTGTTGCTATTTCCAAGTGTCCTGCACTTAAATGTCTGCCGCATGAGTGTTGCTATTTCCAAGTGTCCTGCACTGAAATGTCTGCCACAAGAGTGTTGCTATTTCCAAGTGTCCTGCACTGAAATGTCTGCCACATGAGTGTTGCTATTTCCAAGTGTCCTGCACTGAAATGTCTGCCGCATGAGTGTTGCTATTTCCAAGTGTCCTGCACTGAAATGTCTGCCACAAGAGTGTTGCTATTTCCAAGTGTCCTGCACTGAAATGTCTGCCGCATGAGTGTTGCTATTTCCAAGTGTCCTGCACTGAAATGTCTGCCACTCGAGTGTTGCTATTTCCAAGTGTCCTGCACTGAAATGTCTGCCGCATGAGTGTTGCTATTTCCAAGTGTCCTGCACTGAAATGTCTGCCTCATGAGTGTTGCTATTTCCAAGTGTCCTGCACTGAAATGTCTGCCACATGAGTGTTGCTATTTCCAAGTGTCCTGCACTGAAATGTCTGCCACATGAGTGTTGCTATTTCCAAGTGTCCTGCACTGAAATGTCTGCCACATGAGTGTTGCTATTTCCAAGTGTCCTGCACTGATATGTCTGCCACATGAGTGTTGCTATTTCCAAGTGTCCTGCACTGAAATGACTGCCACAAGAGTGTTGCTATTTCCAAGTGTCCTGCACTGAAATGTCTGCCGCATGAGTGTTGCTATTTCCAAGTGTCCTGCACTGAAATGTCTGCCACATGAGTGTTGCTATTTCCAAGTGTCCTGCACTGAAATGTCTGCCGCATGAGTGTTGCTATTTCCAAGTGTCCTGCACTGAAATGTCTGCCACATGAGTGTTGCTATTTCCAAGTGTCCTGCACTGAAATGTCTGCCACATGAGTGTTGCTATTTCCAAGTGTCCTGCACTGAAATGTCTGCCACATGAGTGTTGCTATTTCCAAGTGTCCTGCACTGAAATGTCTGCCACATGAGTGTTGCTATTTCCAAGTGTCCTGCACTGAAATGTCTGCCGCATGAGTTTTGCTATTTCCAAGTGTCCTGCACTGAAATGTCTGCCGCATGAGTTTTGCTATTTCCAAGTGTCCTGCACTGAAATGTCTGCCGCATGAGTGTTGCTATTTCCAAGTGTCCTGCACTGAAATGTCTGCCGCATGAGTGTTGCTATTTCCAAGTGTCCTGCACTGAAATGTCTGCCGCATGAGTGTTGCTATTTCCAAGTGTCCGGCACTGAAATGTCTGCCACACGAGTGTTGCTATTTCCAAGTGTCCTGCACTGAAATGTCTGCCACATGAGTGTTGCTATTTCCAAGTGTCCTGCATTTAAATGTCTGCCGCATGAGTGTTGCTATTTCCAAGTGTCCTGCACTGAAATGTCTGCCACATGAGTGTTGCTATTTCCAAGTGTCCTGCACTGAAATGTCTGCCACATGAGTGTTGCTATTCACAAGTGTCCTGCACTGAAATGTCTGCCGCATGAGTGTTGCTATTTCCAAGTGTCCTGCACTGAAATGTCTGCCGCATGAGTGTTGCTATTTCCAAGTGTCCTGCACTGAAATGTCTGCCACAAGAGTGTTGCTATTTCCAAGTGTCCTGCACTGAAATGTCTGCCACATGAGTGTTGCTATTTCCAAGTGTCCTGCACTGAAATGTCTGCCGCATGAGTGTTGCTATTTCCAAGTGTCCTGCACTGAAATGTGTGCCACATGAGTGTTGCTATTTCCAAGTGTCCTGTACTGAAATGTCTGCCACATGAGTGTTGCTATTTCCAAGTGTCCTGCACTGAAATGTCTGCCACATGAGTGTTGCTATTTCCAAGTGTCCTGCACTGAAATGTCTGCCACATGAGTGTTGCTATTTCCAAGTGTTCTGCACTGAAATGTCTGCCGCATGAGTGTTGCTATTTCCAAGTGTCCTGCACTGAAATGTCTGCCGCATAAGTGTTGCTATTTCCAAGTGTCCTGCACTGAAATGTCTGCCACATGAGTGTTGCTATTTCCAAGTGTCCTGCACTGAAATGTCTGCCACATGAGTGTTGCTATTTCCAAGTGTCCTTCACTGAAATGTCTGCCACATGAGTGTTGCTATTTCCAAGTGTTCTGCACTGAAATGTCTGCCGCATGAGTGTTGCTATTTCCAAGTGTCCTGCACTGAAATGTCTGCCGCATGAGTGTTGCTATTTCCAAGTGTCCTGCACTGAAATGTCTGCCACATGAGTGTTGCTATTTCCAAGTGTCCTGCACTGAAATGTCTGCCGCATGAGTGTTGCTATTATCAAGTGTCCTGCACTGAAATGTCTGCCACATGAGTGTTGCTATTTCCAAGTGTTCTGCACTGAAATGTCTGCCGCATGAGTGTTGCTATTTCCAAGTGTCCTGCACTGAAATGTCTGCCGCATAAGTGTTGCTATTTCCAAGTGTCCTGCACTGAAATGTCTGCCACATGAGTGTTGCTATTTCCAAGTGTCCTGCACTGAAATGTCTGCCACATGAGTGTTGCTATTTCCAAGTGTCCTGCACTGAGTTGTCTGCAACATGAGTGTTGCTATTTCCAAGTGTCCTGCACTGAAATGTCTGCCACATGAGTGTTGCTGTTTCCAAGTGTCCTGCACTGAAATGTCTGCCACTTCCCTATTGCGTCTGATGGAACTGCGCCCTGGCTGCGAGTTGCACACCACTTCCGGTTTCATCGCGTCATCGTCACTTCCGACTGATAGTGAGTGATAAGTGATTTCCTTGCCTTGTTGTTCGCGGCGGCTCAAAGACTTCCGTACTGATGGGACATTCAGAGACCTTGGACGACATTTCACACTAAACCGATTGGCCCGCAATACACTGGATCATTCCCGTTGCTTGTTGCATTAGTTGTTGCGTTAAACTTAACAACTGATTAACAGACCTTTGAAAACTCAGCCATAATTGTAATTGTTTCATTGTGGTTTTTAAATTTCTCATCTATCGTACAGAACGTATAATTTCTGTACCTAACTCGGAGGTAGAAGACCGGAAGTCCATATCAGTAATTCTGCGTCCATCCAATCATATTTGTAATGGTGACATGAGTCACTGTGTAAGAAATACTTCAATATAACTGTATTTGTATTTTGTTGACATCAGTCAAATGTAAATTGGTTGAGCTTGATTAGATGATAAAAGTGATGCAAAATTGAGAAAATGGACTTCCGGCCTACTACCGTTGAGGTACAGATTTGTATCAAAATTAGAAGTCTGTAGAATGATATTGGAGATATTTCATGAAACGTATAACTATCGTTATCACTAAAAACGTAATAGATACCAAACAATCGCCAGCAAATGTTCTTGCTATCCAATTCATAGAATGAAAAGTTCAGTTTTCATTGTTACCTTCAAAAGTATTTTACGTTATACCACCTAAAGCAATGCTTATTCGTCCGCTATCAACGTGATGATTTGGAATGCACTGCTATTTGGTATTTCATGCAGTTGGAACAATTGCATTTCCCATAGACTTGATTCGTTAGTCAAATGCCGTCAATTCGATCGTTTTGTAATCAATTGAAGAGAAACGTGCTGCACACGAAATGCAGTCTTTGAATGCAGAATGAATGCAACTGCATTTAAATGAGCGAATTACTGCACTTTCTTCTCGCGTTTATCCATCAATTAATCACATCTAGTTTAAACTCCATCATTATTTGATCATAGTTTGACACATGTGATTTACTCGCGAGCTTTGGAATTGTGTTTGCATAATTTTCATTCGCTTGATGTTTGAACGTCACAAATCTCGCCGAGTGAATCCATGCAGGTTATTCAAATCATAATTCGCGGTAATTTGAACTCCAGTCGACCCAATTCCGCAAGATTGCATTTACGACGAGGTAATTCAAAACTGAAATTGCTGTTACCCGTTTAACGAGTTGACTTTTATCGGCGGGAAAGAGTGGCGTGATCTGTCCACTGGTGGCGCCGGCGTCTAACGTATGCATCACACCGCCTAATAAATGTCTACATGCAGTATGAGCCACACGTAAAGGGGTTGAAGAGGGGTGTGTTGTGTTTTATGGTCGACCAGGAACACTGATGAACTCGTAATGTTATCAGAAGTGGCAACGCAGGGGGTGGGGGGAGGGGGGGACTCTCTTGCAGAGATCGATGCTTAGCTTTTATTTACGAAATAGGAGATTTTAACATTATCGCAATTTCTAAATTTTATATAAAATGTTGTATTTATTTATTATGTTCGGTGTAATTCAGTTTTCTTCAAGTCGAAATACCAATTAATTAAGAACAAGAACTATATTTTTTCACAATTATTAAGAACAATATTACTGGCATTTCAGAACAATATTGTCCTATAAATTGTCAGGTCGACATTAATAATTTTAACATACGAACTTTACTTTCTATATTTATCAGCAATTGTTTGCTCTTCCATTACATTATTTCATCTGAATGATAAACGAGTTATCCGTAAACACATATTTTACTGCATTAACGTCGTTCTGTTCTGCAACTAAGCTAATGGCACCGAATGAATGATAATGATGCAGACGCGGTCGTGGCCTATAAGGGAACCTTACCGGCATTCGCCTCCCGACTGAGAGAAACCCTCAAATCCTCAGTCCCCGAGATTCGAACCCGGGAGAGCTAGAGCGTGTCTGCCTGAGCCAACTTGCTCCGTTCCATTCGACCACAAGTGCAGTGCAATGTAAATGTTACGCTCCGGAAACCAATAATATTCATTCATTGTTCATAGCTTGATATTCATATTGCAAATATCACTGCAATAATCAAGAACCTATTCACAGCTCTGCAAGCTGTATCAGGTTAACAGAACACTAAACTTTCAAGGATCAGAATAATGGCTTTCAAACTTATCGAACAAAAATCTTTAAGTTCGTAAAATGTAGTGTTCTGCCGTTAGTAGATCGTTTGGCAGAGAAACAGCGCCTGATAGCTACATGGTATTGGTATCCGTCAACTCAACATGCAAGGAGTTCCGATAGATAAACATTCAAACATTCCGACTGATAATTACTAATTAGTAATTAGGCTAATGAGTGTATGATTATGAATGTAATACGGTATTCAATGGGTCACATAGATAATGTCTTACTTTCCCTTATTATGTAGTTTGCTGAAATATCGAACATAAAGCTACTTCTTATTATACACTTCTCCGAGATTGAATTCAGTATTCGAAGTTGGGTAATTAGCCCATGTATTATTCAGCTGACTGGCTTCTAATTGAGCAGATGATTTATTGATCAAGTTGGTTGTTTTGTTTGCGCTGCTCTAGGAACATGTTCGACATTCCCGCCTGTGTTTATGCCACGTATCCCGCTATCCCTCAGGAGTTGATAATATAGAAAGATCCAAGTCATCCCCATAGACCGTTAAACACCGGGAGAGTCTTCCCGAATCTCCCAGACACACGAGCCTGTTCCCGCGGGAGGAATATGCCCACACGTTTCATCCCGTTCTGCTCCTGTTGGTTCTAATAAACTCTTCTCTAAATGCCGGGGTATTTCGAGTGGGCTGACAAGAATGGGACCGAATAGATATGAAGAGGAGCTCTCTCTATGAGAAGCAATTGCAGTTGCTGCTTTTGTTTTCTCACAGCCTTCTTGAAGGTATTTCGACTGAACATTCCACCTTGTATTTGCTTCCGAATCGTCTGGCGTGGTAACAATTTTAAATTGGGAGAATATACAAAACATGTTTTCCGTATTACGTTATTGGCATAGCCATTAGTGTGTGTGCCCCTATCTTGTATAGTTTATACATTTCAAATAAACCCTTTCCTTGTACCGTGGTGGAAAACTGGTTCCCATTTCCCCAGGAAGAAACGCAATATATTCAAAATGTAAAATTCATGACTCCGACATTCAATTGTCGTAACTCATATTAATTTAGACGTTCATGAAGAACGGCTTTTGACTCTTTTGTGACGCAATTCAATGTCGGAATGTCAATAAATTCACTTGCAACGAATCCAAGTCGAGTATGAAATTATTCTGGTGAAATCGTTGCGAGGAATCGATCGGAATAGCCGCTGCCGGGGATCAAAGCGGAACCGCGCGGCATTCACGACAGAGTTGGATAATAACTCATAACAATATTGTTATTATTTGTTGATGACATCAAGTAGGCGCTTCCGGAAAACTCAGTTTAAAAGTGCGTGTCATTTGAATGAAACAAAATTACTTTCAAATTACTGGCATTCATGACGTGACTTTTACATTAGCTTTCAATCCATTAGAATTCAATTATTCATCGAGGCAGAGCATAACATTTCTATTTTTAAATTTGAACAAATGTCGATAAGTTCTCCGATCATAAAAGGACTCGATTCGATTTGTCTTCCAGATACGAGTAATAAGATGAGAATCTGATTTGTGCACATTAGCTTCAGGTGATCGACAACATGTGTTTATGCAGTTCTTCTGATGCCATACTTTATCGGAAGTTATAAAGCATCGAGCAGCATGATTACACATCTATCAGAAAAAGTAAACATATAATACAGACTCAATTGTAGACTCTAGATATATAGGCCATGAGAGTTACCGTTTACTTATCATGCCGTGCCTTCTGATGCGAATTATTAGTCCACAGGTGTGAATTTTTATTGACTTTCCATCACCGGAAGCTATGCTCCTTGGAGATTAATATAAGAATGACTGTAATTTAACCGTTTCGTCGATTTCAAGATAATTGTGATAGCTGGCTGGAAAATCGCTTTCTATTGATTACATTGATTCATCCGTGTTGATCGTTTATCATGTGCATTTCAAACATTTGCATGTGAACTGTTAGAAATGTTCGAAGCGAACAAAAGCCGCGGCTAAACTTGAGCTCAACTCATTTCCTAAAGATCGTCGTAACTTTTAAACCATCAAATATTTACAATTTAAAAAAATATAGTTTGCGTGGCTTTTTCTTGCGTTAATCTATAAGAAATAAAAACATAACTTATTATAAATACAACATTTGAGCCCAAACGCGGCTCAAATGTGAACATACGATAACATAAACATTCTTGCCTGGAGTTTGCACACAATAATAATTGCATTTAGTTAATGTTTTGATTGATCAGATCGCCCAAGATCCGGCTGTGTAATGTTTGGTATAAATTAGGGATGGAGAAAATATCGATATATCGATATATATCGATATTAAAAAAATATCGAAATATCGATACCTGAATATATTGAATATCGATATATTGAAATATCGAAATATCGATATATCGATATATTGAAATATTGAAATATCAATATATTGAAATATCGAAATATTGAAATATCGAAATATCGATATATTGAAATATCGATATATTGAAATATCGAGATATTGAAATATCGATATATTGAAGCCTTACCGCATGATACAATTATGTTCTTAATTGAAGTTTATACCTACTATGGCAAAATAATTCATATTTGCAGTGCAGCGTTTACAAGATTTATGGACAATTTCGCAGATTATTCACATTTTCTTTCTTATCTGGCCGGTGACCCTATATTTTGGAACGGCTGTGTTATTTCTTTTTACATTTTCTTTTAAAATTCCTAGCAGTTTTTCTAAATATTATTTCCATATCAATATTTCGATATTTCGATATTTCAATATATCTATATATCGATATTTCAATATATCGATATATCGAAGTATCGATATATCGATAGTCGATATCAAAATCCAAGTTCGCTCCATCCCTAGTATAAATGCACTTGGAACATCGGGATTGTGAGTGGCTGAGCGAGCAGTCCACACGAGGGTCAGGGGAGGCGGGGGTGGTTCAGCCTCCTCATTAGATGAAAACAAACCCAGCGCGAATCACACTTGTTTCAGAACACGGCGTCAGATAATGACGTGTCCAGCCAATTACTGGTGTTATCTTGCCGATAAATATAGGCCAAATATAGGAGAGCACGTGTGTGTATGTACTGAATTATATTACCGTTAGACAGCAAAGCAGGCTACCTTATCGTGAAGTTGTTTACGAATTCTAAATACGCACCTGTCGACCAAAACATAGCTTCATGTCAGTTATTCCACGGATAATATTTATTCCGTGATTTTAAAAATCCCTCTGCAAGGAGAGAAATGCACACATCCACAAAATGCTTGTTCTCGTGCCTTATTCTCATTTCCTTCGTTCTTTCGTTTTTCTCCGCGTTTCTTGTCTAATTAGTATAAGTTATTACCCAAAACATCTTCAAAAATCCTGAAAACATGTTTGGTTGTTGTCATAACAAAAAGAACTCGCGATGCAACATAAATGAGATGAGTGGTTCTTCTGTTGCAGGCATTACTGAACAACAACAACAAAGCCCGTGAGATCACGACGATCAAGCGGGGGTTGCTATGGCAACAGCGAGATCGCTTGTTCTCCCGCTGGAAGGAGCGCTACTTCATCCTCACACGCGACTACCTCCACTGCTTCAAGCGCTCCTCCGGCTCCGGAGCGGACAAGATCTCCGAGATGGGCCAGTTCATCTTCAAGGTCAAGCTCGTGGAGGTCGAGAAGGTCGAGTGGATCAACAGGAAGACGTACAGCACCATCGCGTTGGACGTCGGCAGAGAGGGTCGCGTCTTGCTGAGGACGGGCGACGGTCTGGAGGACTGGTTCGAGCTGCTAGAGGTAAGACATGAGGAGGCCGTCAAGAGGGTCGCGTCTTGCTGAGGACGGGCGACGGTCTAGAAGACTGGTTCGAGCTGCTAGAGGTAAGACATGAGGAGGCCGTCAAGAGGGTCGCGTCTTGCTGAGGACGGGCGACGGTCTAGAGGACTGGTTCGAGCTGCTAGAGGTAAGACATGAGGAGGCCGTCAAGAGGGTCGCGTCTTGCTGAGGACGGGCGACGGTCTAGAAGACTGGTTCGAGCTGCTAGAGGTAAGACATGAGGAGGCCGTCAAGAGGGTCGCGTCTTGCTGAGGACGGGCGACGGTCTAGAGGACTGGTTCGAGCTGCTAGAGGTAAGACATGAGGAGGCCGTCAAGAGGGTCGCGTCTTGCTGAGGACGGGCGACGGTCTAGAAGACTGGTTCGAGCTGCTAGAGGTAAGACATGAGGAGGCCGTCAAGAGGGTCGCGTCTTGCTGAGGACGGGCGACGGTCTAGAGGACTGGTTCGAGCTGCTAGAGGTAAGACATGAGGAGGCCGTCAAGAGGGTCGCGTCTTGCTGAGGACGGGCGACGGTCTAGAGGACTGGTTCAGTGGAGATTTCGCGACAATGTATTATATATTCCACGATTATATTCTCATTATTATTCCACGATTATATTCTCATTATATTCCACGATTAGAATTGGGCTATTTGACTAGTGTGATAGACAAGAAAAATCCAAATCTTGGCAATTCTTGGTTTAGAATCGGTTCTATTTTCCCAACTGCAACTGGACAATTTGAGATAAATATAATACACTTAAATAGAATCATGAACTTGTGATTATTCAGAAAGTAGACCAATATGTATGGGGTGAGGCAAAGTAAAACAGTCAATTTCCTTTGAAAATAGACTTAAGATTTCTATTTGTCTTTGTGGAATCAGCGAATCAGTGAGTGTGCAGGCCCCCCCCCCCCCCCCCCCCCCCCCCCCCCCCCCCCCTCCCAGATGAACATATCTATTGACTCTTCTGTTGAGTGGTCCAGAAGGACTTGCTCCTGCGGGAACCTGTGTCTGGATGCAGGCGTGTTGTAAACACACTGACAGGATTAGCAGGAGGCGCGGTAGTCAACAGGGGGGGGGGGGGGGGGTCATTCACAGTATCTTCTTGACGTCGCACTGCTCTGAGACTAAACATATTATGAAACACGTCATTCCTGTGTACCTCCCTAGCAAATAGGATGGTTTTGTTAGCAATATCCTCTGATCTAGTGGAGCGGTCGCTCCACCCAGCCAAGTCGTACTGTACACTCACACTCACTCAACATACCGTAAATGCCTAATAAACTGAGTAGCAGACCAAACACTTTTACTGTAAGCAACAACATGGCATTTTCGGCCTACTGGATCTCAAAATTGGGAAATCTCACATTGTTGCGAAATATCTTAATTTCGAGCTATGGCCCACCCCACCCCATATACCAAATTTGGGGACAATAGGTTATGCCATTTGCGAGCTAGAGGGCCGTGAAAACAGTGAAATTACACCCCTTTTAAAAGCTATCTGATGATGATTCAGATTCAGATTCAGATATCAGGAAACGTTGCTATCACTGCCACAGCCTAAAGGGCTGAACCGATCTATCTGAAATTTTTACCACATGTGCACTTTTGGCGTCTGATGATACCTTGCCCTTACACATTTTTTGTGCCGCCATTTTGAAACCGGAAGTGACGTCATATCTCAAAAATGGATGGATCGATCGATACGAGACTTGCGCCAAACGATTCAGACTGTCTTCTTTATAAAATATCAATAGTCGAAATTGAAATGTACTATTACCAAAACCGGAAATGACGTCATAAAAATGCCAAATCTGACTAAAATCATCTCTTATAAAAATAACTACATACTCAGAAGGCTCATAATGTTACATAACATTTATAGATACAAATTTTGGGTGGCAGTGATGTCAACCGCCATTTTAAAAACCGGAAGTGATGTAACTCGGAACTCGAGAACGGCTGGACCGATTGGAACGAAACTTTCGCTATACTTCATAGCATATTATTTATAGCATACACAGTAACAAGCACAACTTCTTAGCAACCTAGTCACAAAGGCATATTTTTTAAAGGAATTATAGTCGTTAGTGCCACAATATAATGTTACAAGTTGTAAGAATGAACTAAAAAAATTAGTGATATCCCCATAAAAAAACACTCCGTGTAAAAATACCAGCCAAGTCTCTAACTCTAAAAAAAACAGAAGAAATCTAAAAATTCAGCAAAAGTAGTGATATCAAAAAAATGGCCAAGTCAAAACTTTTCAAAAAATACTTGGCGCATCGTTTCTTTAGAGAATTATCAATATAATATATTTTATGTATATATGAGTATATTTGATTTCCGGCCTACTTCTATACTATTTATATGTACGATGCGCCAAGCATTTTTTGAAAAGTTTTGACTTGGCCATTTTTTTGATATTACTACTTTTCAGTGCTGAATTTTTAGATTTCTTCTGTTTTTTTTAGAGTAAGAGACTTGGCTGGTATTTTTACACGGAGTGTTTTTTTATGGGGTTGGTTGTAAATTAAAAACTAATTGTGTTTCAGATCAAGTTGAAATTTTGCTTGGTCATAAACCAACATTTTATCAAATTGTACACATTTTCGGCGATATCGGTTAAGAACTTCAAGAGTTATTGACAATTCCTACTTTTAATAACAAGAGACATATGCACGGCACCTTGTAAATGATCTGGTTTGATCATTACCTCTGGCATGATCTGGTTATCACATCGAGTTTCCTGGTCTCTCTTCTGAAGGGCTGGGATGAGATTAATGGGCAGAGTCAATGACTTGGTTATCAGTTGCTAAGTTATCAGACTCATTTGGATTTCCTGATTGCACTCATGTAATCAGGATCCCAATAAAAAACACTCCGTGTAAAAATACCAGCCAAGTCTCTTCAACTATAAAAAAATAGAAGAAAACTAAAAATTCAGCACTGAAAAGTAGTGATATCAAAAAATGGGCCAAGTCAAAACTTAATTTTAAAAACCAAAATATACTTGGCGCATCGTATATATAAATAGTAAGAAGCATAAGCCAAAAATTAAATGTACTTCCGATATAATAAAACGATGCGCCAAGTATATTTTGGTTTTTAAAATTAAGTATTGACTTGGCCCATTTTTTGATATCACTACTTTTCAGTGCTGAATTTTTAGATTTCTTCTATTTTTTTATAGTTGAAGAGACTTGGTTGGTATTTTTACACGGAGTGTTTTCTATGGGGATATCACAAAGTTTTTTAGTTTATTTACAAGACCTGTAACACATATCGGAGAAACAATGACTAATTCCTTTAAAAAAATACGCTATTTCCGAATTGGTTACTAAGAAAAATTGTGTTTGATGCTAAATATAAGTTTAAAGTGATATACCTACCATGAAGAATTGCAAAAGCATCGTTCCAATCGGTCCAGCCGTTTTCGAGTTATGGCATCACTTCCGGTTTTCAAAATGGCGGGTGACATCACTGCCACCTAAAATTTGTATCTAAAAATGTTATGTAACATTATGAGCCTTCTGAGTAAGTAGTTATTTTTATAAGAGATGATTTTAGTCAGATTTGGCATTTTTATGACGTCATTTCCGGTTTTGGTAATAGTACATTTCAATTTCGACTTTTGATATTTTATAAAGAAGACATTCTGAATCGTTTGGCGCAAGTTTCGTATCGATCGATCGACCCATCCATTTTTGAGATATGACGTCACTTCCGGTTTCAAAATGGCGGCACAAAAAATGTGTAGAGATGATTTAAGTCAGATTTGGCATTTTTATGACAATATTTCCGATTTAGGTAATAGTACATTTCCACTTCAACTATTGATATTCCATAAAGTTGACCGTCTGAATCATTTGGCGATAGTTTAACTCCGATCGGTCTAGCCGTTTTCGAGATATGACGTCACTTCCGGTTTCAAAATGGCGGCTTCCGGTTGGTTTATAAAAAGGCACCTCCGACGCCAAAAGTGCACATATGATAAAAATTTCAGATCGATCGGTTCAGCCGTTTAGGCTGTGGCGGTGATAGCAGTGTTTCTTGAAACCATTATAATCATCATCATCAGATAGGTTTTAAACAGGGGTGTAATTTCACTGTTTTCATGGCCCCCCAGCTCGCAAATGGAATAACCTACTGTTCCCAAATTTGGTATATGTTGTCAGGTGGGCCATAGCTCGAAATTAAGTTATTTCGCAACAATGTGAGATTTCCCAATTTTGAGATCCAGAAGGCCGAAAATGTCATGTTATTGCTTACAGTAAAAGTGTTTGGTCTGCTCCTCAGTTTATTAGGCATTTACGGTATGTTGAGTGACTGTGAGTGTACGGTACGACTTGGCGGGGTGGATGTACACTGATTGTATTCCTATAAGGAAATGTAATATAAAATGCATGCGGATGTTTAGCGGATGTGGGATTCATTGCTTCATTCATTCAACTTCACTTGCGACAAACTAGTTGCGGTCTTAGGATATGTGTTGCTTTCAAGTCGACTGCACTGCATCGTCGCGTGGCGTGGAAAACGCTCTGTGTAACGCGTTGATAAGCGTATGATAGTTGCTGCTATGTAATAGACATTGGAAATGGGAAGAGAACATGCGTCAAAGCTGAGCTTGAATAATATTTCAAAACAAGCAGCATATGTCCGTAAAATGTCAATGACGTTATCTACAGACAGATTGGTCTAAAAATGGTCAAAAACTCCTAAAATGTTGGTCCCAAACCATGCAAAATCTGAAGTTGACGGTTCCAGTGTCCATTTCCAACCAATCACAGGAGAGGACCTCGTTAGGAAACTATCAACACTGTCCACTTTGTTTCTCCAACCTGATCTGTATTTAGCTCTACACAAAATATGTTTCTTGATCTCATTCTTGAAAATGTATAGAAATTTGCTCTTCTCGATTCAAAGTATTGACACATTGAAGTATAAAATATCTCCATTTGGTCACAACTGAGTCGATTCGCGCACCATTATCTTAATTCTAGGTGTGTTGATGGTTTTATAAGTGCGAGTGAAGAAAGTGGCAATGTTTCTGAACTAGTGCCGTGCGGGTTGCCTAGCTCTGCGTGCACTGACCTCCCTAGAGTAGCTCATTAGAACATTACTAAATCTCTAAATAAATTAATTAAATGGAGTATATATTCAGGTGAAAACCCGATGGGAGCTCGTTCCGCAGCAAAAGGAATAAAATGTTTCTGGAGAAATATTATTTATAGCTTCATTTCCGAATGAAGGCAGGTTTCTGTCTAACAGTCCTTCATCTGGCGGAAAAAGAATGCTCTCAAAAAGGGCGCGAAATCGTTGGATTCACAAAACTCCAAGGAATCACGTCGTATGATCTGATTTCAGCTCTCATTTTACGTTATTATTTTAGTCAACATTCGAATATCTTATAAATGTTTATCCGTAGTTTAGATGTTCTTGTTGAAGCTTGAGCTCTTGTGCAAATCTCTCCCGTGAGTATGTTGTCACGTAATAGAGAACCAGGTTGTCGATGTATGAGAAGTGCAGTACACACAATATGATGGGACATATGAGTTATGTTGCTTGACTCCAGTAAGTATGACACACTACACAATGCCGTTCTTTATCCCGCCCCCGGCCCCCGGCCCCCAGCCATCTCCCACCAATATTTTACAATTATTTTGAATGCTAGCAAAATATGAAATATTGCCGAAACTGTGCTGCTTTAACACAACATTCTGACAAGGACGTATCTTGTCATGGACTTGGTATTTGTTCTGCAGTTTTATTAAAATAATATAATAAAAATACCTAATGTAATAAAATGTCAACTTTATGTCAGGATGAAAAAGAAGGATACTGCGAAGAATAGAGAATATAATAAACAGACGGAATAAAAGAAAAGAAGAAAATAAACTTTGACGGAAAATTCTGGATCATATTCAGACGTTCGCTAGTACTTTTCCAGCTCACGTGGACTTAAATTTATCGAGTAAAATGTTGAAATGAATTTCGTCCTCGCATCAAGGAACAAAAGGAAATGAGAATAGTTTTCTGATTTATGTTTGAAGACGAGAACTAGAATCCTGTCGAGTGAGTTGAAACTCCCGAGTCTCTTATCACGTCCCACGTGGCAGTATCACGTCCCACGTGGCAGTATCACATCCCACGTGGCAGTATCACATCCCACGTGGCAGTATCACATCCCACGTGGCAGTATCACATCCCACGTGGCAGTATCACATCCCACGTGGCAGTATCACGTCCCACGTGGCAGTATCACGTCCCGTGGCAGTATCACGTCCCACGTGGCAGTATCACGTCCCACGTGGCAGTATCACATCCCACGTGGCAGTATCACATCCCACGTGGCAGTATCACGTCCCACGGGGCAGTATCACGTCCCGTGGCAGTATCACGTCCCACGTGGCAGTATCACGTCCCACGTGGCAGTATCACGTCCCGTGGCAGTATCACGTCCCACGTGGCAGTATCACGTCCCACGTGGCAGTATCACGTCCCGTGGCAGTATCACGTCCCACGTGGCAGTATCACATCCCACGTGGCAGTATTAGATACCTACTAATTGCCTTCAAGTATCTCCTTCCAATAAGAGTGAGGTAAGATTTCTGTCTGGCATAATAAGGCGTATTCTTTTAGGAATGTAAATCGACATAATAAGTGTTTAATCATAAGTTGACTGTTTAAGGATTTGAGTCGTCGTATAGGGTGTTACAATGCTGTTTTAGGAATGTATGCTGGCATTAAGGCTATGCTGGGATGTTACAGGAATATTAGGGCCCATGGAATGATACAGGAATGTTTGTATAAAGTCTCTGGAATGTTCCAGGAATGTGTGCTAATGTTCTGGAACGTGTGCTAATGCTCATAAATGTTGCAGGAATGTGTGCTAATGTTCTGGAATGTGTGCTGATGCTCTGGAATGTTGCAAGATTGTGTGCTGATGCTCTGGAATGTGTACTGATGCTCTGGAATGTGTGCTGATGCTCATGAATGTTGCAGGAATGTGTGCTGATGCTCTGGAATGTTGCAGGGATGTGTGCTGATGCTCTGGATGTGTGCTGATGCTCATGAAAGTTGCAGGGATGTGTGCTGATGCTCTGGAATGTTGCAAGATTGTGTGCTGATGCTCTGGAATGTGTACTGATGCTCTGGAATGTGTGCTGATGCTCATGAATGTTGCAGGAATGTGTGCTGATGCTCTGGAATGTTGCAGGGATGTGTGCTGATGCTCTGGAATGTGTGCTGATGCTCATGAAAGTTGCAGGAATGTGTGCTGATGCTCTGGAATGTGTGCTGATGCTCATGAATCTTGCAGGAATGTGTGCTGATGCTCATGAATGTTGCAGGAATGTGTGCTGATGCTCTGGAATGTTGCAGGGATGTGTGCTGATGCTCTGGATGTGTGCTGATGCTCATGAATGTTGCAGGAATGTGTGCTGATGCTCTGGAATGTAGCAGGAATGTGTGCTGATGCTCTGGAATGTGTGCTGATGCTCATGAAAGTTGCAGGAATGTGTGCTGATGCTCTGGATGTGTGCTGACGCTCATGAATGTTGCAGGAATGTGTGCTGATGCTCATGAATGTTGCAGGAATGTGTGCTGATGCTCTGGAATGTGTGCTGATGCTCATGAAAGTTGCAGGAATGTGTGCTGATGCTCTGGATGTGTGCTGACGCTTATGAATGATGCAGGAATGTGTGCTGATGCTCATGAATGTTGCAGGAATGTGTGCTGATGCTCTGGAATGTGTGCTGATGCTCATGAATGTAGGAGGAATGTGTGCTGATGCTCTGGAATGTGTGCTGATGCTCATGAAAGTTGCAGGAATGTGTGCTGATGCTCATGAATGTTGCAGGAATGTGTGCTGATGCTCTGGAATGTGTGCTGATGCTCTGGAATGTGTGATGATGCTCATGAATGTTGCAGGAATGTGTGCTGATGCTCTGGAATGTGTGCTGATGCTCATGAATGTTGCAGGAATGTGTGCTGATGCTCTGGAATGTGTGATGATGCTCTGGAATGTGTGCTGATGCTCATGAAAGGTGCAGGAATGTGTGCTGATGCTCATGAATGTTGCAGGAATGTGTGCTGATGCTCTGGAATGTGTGCTGATGCTTATGAATGTAGGAGGAATGTGTGCTGATGCTCATGAAAGTTGCAGGAATGTGTGCTGATGCTCATGAATGTTGCAGGAATGTGTGCTGATGCTCATGAATGTTGCAGGAATGTGTGCTGATGCTCTGGATGTGTGCTGACGCTCATGAAAGTTGCAGGAATGTGTGCTGATGCTCTGGAATGTGTGCTGATGCTCATGAATGTAGGAGGAATGTGTGCTGATGCTCATGAATGTTGCAGGAATGTATGCTGGCCAGCAAGGCGCGACGAAGGGCGTTGAGGATCTCGCACGACTCGTCTTGGCAGCGCGACGAGAGCGTCAACAACAACTCCATCAACAGCACGCTGGAAGAGTGGCTCCTGGCCCGACAGAAGATAGGTCAGTAGGTCGCCTCCTTGACCCTCCTCCCTCATGTAGGTCGCCTCCATGACCAGTCATATCGACAGGGTGCTCCACTTCACACGCCACCCGGGGGCCAAAATTCATCTGGCAAAGACTCGTAAATGGGAACAAGAGGTTGAAAACTCTTTATTGAGTGGAAAATGTTTGATTGTTTAATTCGCACTGGAGCATATTTCCTGTACAAAACATCCTCATACAACACAACATATTGGATCCTACAAAGAGTTTTTGTCACCCATTTTAAAAGTCTTCGCCAGGATCTCGCTACTAGCGATTTGCAGTCTTCATTTCATTTGTCAATGTCATTTGCATAAAACACGGCTTGAAGCCGGGGAGAGTAAATATCAATTCCATGGTTCCGGAGCTTTGTTCGATTGTCACCGTCGGCGTCAGAGTAAATGTACAATCTGGATTAATAAATGTCTTTAAAAATACAATTATTCCATTTTGTTTCCATAATCACTAGCGAAACGTTACATTTATAATTATTTTCTTTTTATTAAAACTCGCATTCATTGGCTTGCATTATTGGAATTATTCATTGGAATACTTGCATGTGACGTCATCTCATTGTTGCGACCATCTTGATCGCACCATTCAGAATCGCTGTGATTCGGTGCGATAGTTTAAATAGTTTCTTGGGCATTGTTGGCTTCGGGGTAATCTATAATAATCACTCGCATTACAAAAATACTTCGATTTACCTCCATGAGTTAAATCCACTGCTGGTTAAATCTGCCCCGTCATCGTGTCCGTTCTCGGAGGAAAACTTCCATGTTTTTACATTGCTGATATAAAACAAAATAAGTTCGTATTCGGATTTCCGTATATTAGGCCCGGTATTATCAAAGTTAAATTGTGCTGGATTAACTAACTTTTGAATGACATTAAACTGTTTCAATAAGTTGCAAGTATCTGATTATATTCCGCCAATTTAGTCCAATATTTAGTTAATCTGGCAAAAACTTTGGTTTCATCTGCAGTTTTCAGTAGGTGAAATTTATTATGAACGTTGCAAGTCCGCTTTTCGACAAAGTACACAAGTTGTTGCATGATGCCGTTCAATGTCCTGATTGTATGTTTCTTAATGCCCATGTATGACACTCAATAATCTATAAACTAGCGCTAAAAGTGTTAAATGATACGCAAATGTTCGCTCTGTGTTGCCTATGTACCGACATGGTTCATAATGCCGAGTGGCTTTGCACTCTGTTAATGAAGCAATCAAGAATCTTCCTTGGTTTGTGTTTACTCGGCGCTGGGAAAACAAAACCTTGGCAGCAAGGACTTCTGAAAGTTGCCGCGCTAGGAACGCTACGTGATGTCATTTGGTAAAAATTTGAATTTTAAAAAAATCGTCGTGACTCAGCCATCCACAAAGACGAAGTAGACAGGATTATTTTTCACGTTTCTATGTGATGAAAATGTACGAGTTTCTTGAGATCAATTTCAATTTGACGTTACTAAGCAATATCAATTGTCTTTGATATAAATCAGAAATATTATTACCTACCTATTTTCAACGTCAAACATCTCATAGAATATATTTCGAACAAAATGATTTGTCCTCAGCGATGAGTCTGTTAGAAGATTTTTTTAAATCTTTTATGTTGAAACGTAAAAGTAATGACCAGGGATTTTTTAAAATGTCAGAATTATTTCTATATAAATAATTAACTTCTAACTAAGTCTTAACTCGCAGAATTGAGTGACTCGGATTTACAAAAATGGTCTCATTCGCTTACAAATGCATTCGTAGTGGGTTGTTTGTGACGTCACGTTCATGTGTAGTGGGTTGTTTGTGACATGTCACGTTCATGTGTAGCAGGTTGTTTGTGACATGTCACGTTCATGTGTAGCAGGTTGTTTGTGACATGTCACGTTCATGTGTAGCAGGTTGTTTGTGACATGTCACGTTCATGTGTAGCAGGTTGTTTGTGACATGTCACGTTCATGTGTAGCAGGTTGTTTGTGACATGTCACGTTCATGTGTAGCAGGTTGTTTGTGACATGTCACGTTCATGTGTAGCAGGTTGTTTGTGACATGTCACGTTCATGTGTAGCAGGTTGTTTGTGACATGTCACGTTCATGTGTAGCAGGTTGTTTGTGACATGTCACGTTCATGTGTAGCAGGTTGTTTGTGACATGTCACGTTCATGTGTAGCAGGT
>OW203761.1:62658563-62708272 GCA_934045905.1 Leuctra nigra | reverse complement strand
CGCCGCCCTCCGTGCAGTCCACATACAGAGGACGTCCGCAGAGCTACAGACTCAACAGTGACGTGTTCTTCATGTCACCAGGTAATAGTAGCAACATGATGTGCTCGATAATGTCTTCCACTCCGCCGCCCTCCGTGCAGTCCACATACAGAGGACGTCCGCAGAGCTACAGACTCAACAGTGACGTGTTCTTCATGTCACCAGGTAATAGTAGCACCATGATGTGCTCGATAATGTCTTCCACTCCGCCGCCCTCCGTGCAGTCCACATACAGAGGACGTCCGCAGAGCTACAGACTCAACAGTGACGTGTTCTTCATGTCACCAGGTAATAGTAGCAACATGATGTGCTCGATAATGTCTTCCACTCCGCCGCCCTCCGTGCAGTCCACATACAGAGGACGTCCGCAGAGCTACAGACTCAACAGTGACGTGTTCTTCATGTCACCAGGTAATAGTAGCACCATGATGTGCTCGATAATGTCTTCCACTCCGCCGCCCTCCGTGCAGTCCACATACAGAGGACGTCCGCAGAGCTACAGACTCAACAGTGACGTGTTCTTCATGTCACCAGGTAATAGTAGCAACATGATGTGCTCGATAATGTCTTCCACTCCGCCGCCCTCCGTGCAGTCCACATACAGAGGACGTCCGCAGAGCTACAGACTCAACAGTGACGTGTTCTTCATGTCACCAGGTAATAGTAGCACCATGATGTGCTCGATAATGTCTTCCACTCCGCCGCCCTCCGTGCAGTCCACATACAGAGGACGTCCGCAGAGCTACAGACTCAACAGTGACGTGTTCTTCATGTCACCAGGTAATAGTAGCACCATGATGTGCTCGATAATGTCTTCCACTCCGCCGCCCTCCGTGCAGTCCACATACAGAGGACGTCCGCAGAGCTACAGACTCAACAGTGACGTGTTCTTCATGTCACCAGGTAATAGTAGCAACATGATGTGCTCGATAATGTCTTCCACTCCGCCGCCCTCCGTGCAGTCCACATACAGAGGACGTCCGCAGAGCTACAGACTCAACAGTGACGTGTTCTTCATGTCACCAGGTAATAGTAGCACCATGATGTGCTCGATAATGTCTTCCACTCCGCCGCCCTCCGTGCAGTCCACATACAGAGGACGTCCGCAGAGCTACAGACTCAACAGTGACGTGTTCTTCATGTCACCAGGTAATAGTAGCACCATGATGTGCTCGATAATGTCTTCCACTCCGCCGCCCTCCGTGCAGTCCACATACAGAGGACGTCCGCAGAGCTACAGACTCAACAGTGACGTGTTCTTCATGTCACCAGGTAATAGTAGCAACATGATGTGCTCGATAATGTCTTCCACTCCGCCGCCCTCCGTGCAGTCCACATACAGAGGACGTCCGCAGAGCTACAGACTCAACAGTGACGTGTTCTTCATGTCACCAGGTAATAGTAGCACCATGATGTGCTCGATAATGTCTTCCACTCCGCCGCCCTCCGTGCAGTCCACAAACAGAGGACGTCCGCAGAGCTACAGACTCAACAGTGACGTGTTCTTCATGTCACCAGGTAATAGTAGCACCATGATGTGCTCGATAATGTCTTCCACTCCGCCGCCCTCCGTGCAGTCCACATACAGAGGACGTCCGCAGAGCTACAGACTCAACAGTGACGTGTTCTTCATGTCACCAGGTAATAGTAGCAACATGATGTGCTCGATAATGTCTTCCACTCCGCCGCCCTCCGTGCAGTCCACATACAGAGGACGTCCGCAGAGCTACAGACTCAACAGTGACGTGTTCTTCATGTCACCAGGTAATAGTAGCACCATGATGTGCTCGATAATGTCTTCCACTCCGCCGCCCTCCGTGCAGTCCACATACAGAGGACGTCCGCAGAGCTACAGACTCAACAGTGACGTGTTCTTCATGTCACCAGGTAATAGTAGCACCATGATGTGCTCGATAATGTCTTCCACTCCGCCGCCCTCCGTGCAGTCCACATACAGAGGACGTCCGCAGAGCTACAGACTCAACAGTGACGTGTTCTTCATGTCACCAGGTAATAGTAGCACCATGATGTGCTCGATAATGTCTTCCACTCCGCCGCCCTCCGTGCAGTCCACATACAGAGGACGTCCGCAGAGCTACAGACTCAACAGTGACGTGTTCTTCATGTCACCAGGTAATAGTAGCACCATGATGTGCTCGATAATGTCTTCCACTCCGCCGCCCTCCGTGCAGTCCACATACAGAGGACGTCCGCAGAGCTACAGACTCAACAGTGACGTGTTCTTCATGTCACCAGGTAATAGTAGCACCATGATGTGCTCGATAATGTCTTCCACTCCGCCGCCCTCCGTGCAGTCCACATACAGAGGACGTCCGCAGAGCTACAGACTCAACAGTGACGTGTTCTTCATGTCACCAGGTAATAGTAGCAACATGATGTGCTCGATAATGTCTTCCACTCCGCCGCCCTCCGTGCAGTCCACATACAGAGGACGTCCGCAGAGCTACAGACTCAACAGTGACGTGTTCTTCATGTCACCAGGTAATAGTAGCACCATGATGTGCTCGATAATGTCTTCCACTCCGCCGCCCTCCGTGCAGTCCACATACAGAGGACGTCCGCAGAGCTACAGACTCAACAGTGACGTGTTCTTCATGTCACCAGGTAATAGTAGCACCATGATGTGCTCGATAATGTCTTCCACTCCGCCGCCCTCCGTGCAGTCCACATACAGAGGACGTCCGCAGAGCTACAGACTCAACAGTGACGTGTTCTTCATGTCACCAGGTAATAGTAGCACCATGATGTGCTCGATAATGTCTTCCACGCCGCCGCCCTCCGTGCAGTCCACATACAGAGGACGTTCGCAGAGCTACAGACTCAACAGTGACGTGTTCTTCATGTCACCAGGTAATAGTAGCACCATGATGTGCTCGATAATGTCTTCCACTCCGCCGCCCTCCGTGCAGTCCACATACAGAGGACGTCCGCAGAGCTACAGACTCAACAGTGACGTGTTCTTCATGTCACCAGGTAATAGTAGCAACATGATGTGCTCGATAATGTCTTCCACTCCGCCGCCCTCCGTGCAGTCCACATACAGAGGACGTCCGCAGAGCTACAGACTCAACAGTGACGTGTTCTTCATGTCACCAGGTAATAGTAGCAACATGATGTGCTCGATAATGTCTTCCACTCCGCCGCCCTCCGTGCAGTCCACATACAGAGGACGTCCGCAGAGCTACAGACTCAACAGTGACGTGTTCTTCATGTCACCAGGTAATAGTAGCACCATGATGTGCTCGATAATGTCTTCCACTCCGCCGCCCTCCGTGCAGTCCACATACAGAGGACGTCCGCAGAGCTACAGACTCAACAGTGACGTGTTCTTCATGTCACCAGGTAATAGTAGCAACATGATGTGCTCGATAATGTCTTCCACTCCGCCGCCCTCCGTGCAGTCCACATACAGAGGACGTCCGCAGAGCTACAGACTCAACAGTGACGTGTTCTTCATGTCACCAGGTAATAGTAGCACCATGATGTGCTCGATAATGTCTTCCACTCCGCCGCCCTCCGTGCAGTCCACATACAGAGGACGTCCGCAGAGCTACAGACTCAACAGTGACGTGTTCTTCATGTCACCAGGTAATAGTAGCAACATGATGTGCTCGATAATGTCTTCCACTCCGCCGCCCTCCGTGCAGTCCACATACAGAGGACGTCCGCAGAGCTACAGACTCAACAGTGACGTGTTCTTCATGTCACCAGGTAATAGTAGCACCATGATGTGCTCGATAATGTCTTCCACTCCGCCGCCCTCCGTGCAGTCCACATACAGAGGACGTCCGCAGAGCTACAGACTCAACAGTGACGTGTTCTTCATGTCACCAGGTAATAGTAGCACCATGATATGCTCGATAATGTCTTCCACTCCGCCGCCCTCCGTGCAGTCCACATACAGAGGACGTCCGCAGAGCTACAGACTCAACAGTGACGTGTTCTTCATGTCACCAGGTAATAGTAGCACCATGATGTGCTCGATAATGTCTTCCACTCCGCCGCCCTCCGTGCAGTCCACATACAGAGGACGTCCGCAGAGCTACAGACTCAACAGTGACGTGTTCTTCATGTCACCAGGTAATAGTAGCACCATGATGTGCTCGATAATGTCTTCCACTCCGCCGCCCTCCGTGCAGTCCACATACAGAGGACGTCCGCAGAGCTACAGACTCAACAGTGACGTGTTCTTCATGTCACCAGGTAATAGTAGCACCATGATGTGCTCGATAATGTCTTCCACTCCGCCGCCCTCCGTGCAGTCCACATACAGAGGACGTCCGCAGAGCTACAGACTCAACAGTGACGTGTTCTTCATGTCACCAGGTAATAGTAGCAACATGATGTGCTCGATAATTTCTTCCACTCCGCCGCCCTCCGTGCAGTCCACATACAGAGGACGTCCGCAGAGCTACAGACTCAACAGTGACGTGTTCTTCATGTCACCAGGTAATAGTAGCACCATGATGTGCTCGATAATGTCTTCCACTCCGCCGCCCTCCGTGCAGTCCACATACAGAGGACGTCCGCAGAGCTACAGACTCAACAGTGACGTGTTCTTCATGTCACCAGGTAATAGTAGCACCATGATGTGCTCGATAATGTCTTCCACTCCGCCGCCCTCCGTGCAGTCCACATACAGAGGACGTCCGCAGAGCTACAGACTCAACAGTGACGTGTTCTTCATGTCACCAGGTAATAGTAGCACCATGATGTGCTCGATAATGTCTTCCACTCCGCCGCCCTCCGTGCAGTCCACATACAGAGGACGTCCGCAGAGCTACAGACTCAACAGTGACGTGTTCTTCATGTCACCAGGTACACAATATTTCTTTATCAGAGTTCGAATTCTGTACATCACCTATAAGTTAGCGATGGGGACTCCAAACTTACAGCTAACACAAAATGCTGACAAGAACAGACATAGACAACAACTCTGCAACTTCGGGAGTACCGAGTTCGCATCTCGCCGCGTGTATGGAGCTTGTCACTGGGCTGGTCGGATGAAAGTGGCGAGGAGAAAGTAAAAGCGACGAGTAGGGTAATAAAGCGCTCTGAATGAAACGCATTGTCAAACAGAAGTTGATGTTTATGTCAGGACTGCCTGCGCAGTAATCATTAGGTGTTGCTAATGAGAGCGAGAGAGATGGCCTTCTCCAAATGCCGTCATAGCTTTTCAACCCAGATGGTTGATCTTAAAAATAAGAGCGTCAGTCATATATATTGTTGTGACCAAAATCAATTCAAAGGTCAATGAAATCATGATATTGTCCTGACGCCAAGTTTGGGTGCAAGAATGGTGTTTAAAAGTCTGTTTCTTATTTCCATGTTTCACATTTCGTAATAATTTGAGAGTTTAAATCTGACAGTATTTATGCAGAAAAGAAGTCACAATGAGCAGCAAGACTATGAACTAATAGAGAGCTTGGAATTGGATGACTAAAATGGAGTATTCAATTATTTCTCCTATGAGTCTGTACAATTCATCAATGCTTTAGCAGACCGTGTTCGGCGGTTTCATAGATTACAAGGTGGGCGACTCGTCAGGAAGGAAATTATGTAAATAAAGAACATTCAAAATAATGTCAATAGTGAAACTAATGCAAATAAGTTTTTAATGGAACCATATTTTCCCCTCTCTCGAATGTCGAATAAAATCATTTACACTGAGCTATGTGCCCCGAACCCGCATAGGGTTGGGGTGCCCCCCCCCCCCCCCCATTGTTATCTCGCGTATTATAAGTGGAAAAGTTTGGTCCGTTTTCCAATTCAGATTAAATGTCATTATAATCTGAATATGAAATAACTGGAAAAGCTTTGCCACACACGCACGAAGACAATTGGGAACTGGGGAAGGTTTGTAACCGTACAAACGTTGAATATCTTAAATAGATTTAAAGGGTTTCTAATAATTTTCAAATGAAACTTAAAACTTCATAAGTTACTTCTTACTACTTCATTTTAAAGTACAAAATACTGATTTTCTGTAATTTTCCGCGAATTTGGAAGAAGTGTCACAGTTTGGTCCCTTGACATAGAACTCCGCTCTGTGTAACGCGTTGATAAGCGAGCATTCGATGTGCATGCGAATTAATATTCGTGTGAAATTTGCTGCTCTAATAGACCTTGGAACAGAGGAAGAGAACTTGCGTCAAAAGAGCAGTGATCAATTTGTCTTCAAATTTATTTCAATATATTTTACAAATATTTCAAAACAAGCAACAAAATTCCTTATAATGTCAATCACTTGACAGTTCTCACTTGACACTTGACAGCACGTGACAGTTCTCGACAGATTTGTCTGAAAATTGTCAAAAACAATTAAAATGTTGGTCCCAATGGCCATGAAAAATTTGATGATGATCAGTCAAGCATTTCTAGTTTACATTTTCATATAGATTTTCTTTTTCAGTTTGCCCAAATCAAGTTTCCGATGAAACCAATGAACCGATCATTCTAGAAATCATTAGATCACAAATCAGGATAATAATGATTGTCTTTTGGAAACAATTGGCCGGATCCGTACTTCGTTAGGCCTGTATTGCGAAAAGAACACACAGAGACAGAAAACAGATTCGAGCCATAAGTTTCAAGGAATGAAGAAATAAGGCAAGAGCTTCATGTTGAGAGTGTTAAGGTGAAGTACAGAAACAAATGGATTGAACATTTATCCCGAATGCCTTCAGATAGGATCCCCCGGAGTGCCTATCATTACCGACCTCATGGAAGAAGAGATGTTGGCCGTCCACGGAAGAGGTGGAAGAATCCTTAGATGCCGGAAGGGAAGAAGAAGAAGAAGAAGAAGAAGGAGTTTCGCGTGCCTAATGTCCCTGTGTCTTCTTCCCTCAGGATCCGTGCGGGAGCAGACGGACCGGATACGCTTCACGGGCAGCACTGCGACGCCATCTTTCTGCAGCTCCCGCTCCGTGCTGACACCTGTCGGCTCTTTCCGCAGCACGCACTTGTTCAACGCTCAGAAGAACTCTGCGGACAGATACTCGCTGATGAGCGACGCCGCGCAGATGCTGCGATACAGAGGTACTTGCGTCTCTACTCAATCTTACAGTTCATCTCTTTCACACTCACATCAGGCAGAGTTACAATCAAGACATGGCCTTTTTCCATTAATCAATTGCTCAGCTAATGTTAACCCAGAAAAAACACTCCGTGTAAAAATACCAGCCAAGTCTCTTTAACTATAAAAAAAATAGAAGAAATCTAAAAATTCAGCACTGAAAAGGAGTGATATCAAAAAAGGAGCCAAGTCAACGAATTTTCCAAATTTTAATCGTACCATTGAAATAAAAATATCAACCCCCGAGAAATACTTAAAAAAAGGACTTGGCGCATCGTTTTTTTAAAGACACTTTTCTATCCTAAAAGTATAGGAAGAACTCTACAAGTATATTTTCCTGAGTATATCACATTCATTATCGACGAATCATACTACGTTTTAATATAACTAGTACTCTTACCTACTGGCAGTTTTGGTATTTTGTCAATATTCAGAGGAAATAAACGGATAAACGAATAACGAATAAACGGAAGCGGCCTAGTCTATTCGTTATTGCCACTATTTCTAGGGTCATATTAATCAATCATACTTCTCAATATCGTGACTGAGGGAAATAGCGAAAGCGCTCATTACAAGAAGGCCGTCAATGAGATTTGTATAAGTGACTAGTGCACTGAGCCATGCTGCTCAAATAATTACTGACTAGATTTTTATCTAAAGTAATACGTTATGTAATTTATGAATTTTTTTGGTATAAAATGTTAATTAATAGCAATTAATTACACGGCGAGAAGGTTCCAAGTATAATGCTGTAGTAGGTATGTTGATGTACCCACAAAACTATAGGTACCTACCAATCACAAACACAACTGTTCTGTATTTATTGCTTGTAAGACAATGCTATGTTTCTTTGCGTACTTATATTTAAATTTAAAATATTTTACAGAATGTTCAATATTTCATTTGAAAGTTTTGTCCCAATTTTTCTAGGCATTTCTGAACTACGTAGTATGTGAGTGGCATAAGCTTAAGAATAGAAAAATGTCTTTAAAAAAACGATGCGCCAAGTCCTTTTTTTAAGTATTTCTCGGGGGTTGATATTTTTATTTCAATGGTACGATTAAAATTTGGAAAATTCGTCGACTTGGCTCCTTTTTTGATATCACTCCTTTTCAGTGCTGAATTTTTAGATTTCTTCTATTTTTTTTATAGTTAAAGAGACTTGGCTGGTATTTTTACACGGAGTGTTTTTCTGGGATATCACTTCTTTTGTTAGTTTATTCATACAGCTTGTAGCACATGTCCGAGCAGGGACTAATTTCTTTAAAAAAATACGCCTCAACCGATTTGGTTACTATGAAAAGTTGCGTTTGGTATAAGATGAAAATGATTATCCAAGAAGAATAGCTTAAGTTTCGTTATAATCGATCCAGCCGTTTTCGATAGATGACGTCACTTCCGGTTTTGAAATAGCGGCCGAATTCCGGTATAGGTAATCAAAAAAGGAGCCAAGTCAATGACATTTCCAAATATTTAATCGTATCTTTGAAATAAAAGTATAAACACCGAGAAATACTTTACAAAAGGACTTGGCGCATCGTTTTTTTAAAGACATCATTCTATCCTAAAAGTGGAAAGAAATTTACAAGTAGGTACATTTTCCTCTTTCTATTAGAGCCAGAATCTATGAATCAAGCTACTTTTAGTAATGACTATTTTATAGTTTTGTCAATGGCGATAGAAGCATGATTTTATGCTGTGATATATAAGTAATATAAGGGTGAAAGAATTACATAACAATTGGAAGTGGTGAGAATGTAGGTTTCTTTGGAAAACTTCCATGGAGTCAGGAGTCAGGATCCTCATCAGTGTGTTGTGTCTAATGTCCGCCCGTCCGATCGGGTAGCTCAGTTGGTAGAGCTCTCGCCCGGCAAGTGAGAGGTCCCAAGTTCGTGCCCCGGTTCGGTCGGATATTTTTCACAACACACATCCCTTCATATCAATTGGAAGTGGGCTCATACATATTCTTGCAGTACTGTTAATATGGCGATATTAGACTGGTATCTTTTCATAATTTGATCTTGACTGAAGGAAATCATGAAACGTTGTCAAATAATTACTAACTAATGGAACACAATTATATATTTTTGAAGTGTCAAGTGTATAAAGTTAAATTTTTTAATAGAAATTCAATATGACTGTCTTCTTTGTGAAATGTATTTTTATAAAATGTGTATTAATAGAAATTGTTACATGATGAGAAGGTATAACGCATGATGAGACTTAATTATATTCACCACGAAACAATATTACGAAGATAACTATTGTGTATATTTATAGAAAGCATAGACAACAAGTTTCATAGCGTATATATTCATATAGAAAATATTTTACAGAAGGTATGTATAATATGTACCTAATTGAAAGATGTTTCCCTATTATTCTAAACATTCAAAATGACGGTTGTATATAAATGGCACATGCTTATGAATAGAAAAATGTCTTTAAAAAAACGATGCGCCAAGTCCTTTTGTAAAGTATTTCTCGGTGTTTATACTTTTATTTCAAAGATACGATTAAATATTTGGAAATGTCATTGACTTGGCTCCTTTTTTGATATCACTCCTTTTCGGTGTTGAATTTTTTTAAAGTAAAGAGACTTGGCTGCCTTTTTTACACGGAGTGTTTTTTTCTGGGATATCACTTCTTTTGTTAGTTTATTCATACAGCTTGTAGCACAGCTTGTGTCCGTGCAAGAACTTATTTCTTTAAAAAAATACGCCTATGCCGATTTGGATACTTAGAAAAGTTGCGTTTGGTATATAAGATTAAAATAATTATCCAAGAAGAATAGCTTTAAGTTTCGTTACAATCGGTCCAGCCGTTTTCGATATATGACGTCACTTCCGGTTTTAGCAATGGCGGCCGAAAATAATGTCGTCTTGAATTCATAATTATTACTCCTACACATTTCCAAAATTTGGTTGCAATCGGTACAGCCGTTTTTGATATATGACGTCACTTCCGGTTTTAACAATGGCGGCCGAAAATAATGTCGTCTTGAATTCATAATTATTAGTACAACACATTTCCAAAATTTGGTTGCAATCGGTACAGCCATTTTCGATATATGACGTCACTTCCGGTTTTAACAATGGCGGCCGAAAATAATGTCGTCTTGAATTCATAATTATTAGTACAACACATTTCCAAAATTTGATTGCAATCGGTACAGCCATTTTCGATATTTGACGTCACTTCCGGTTTTAACAATGGCGGCCGAAAATAATGTCGTCTTGAATTCATAATTATAAGTCCAACACATTTCCAAACTTAGGTTGCAATCGGTACAACCGTTTACGATATATGACGTCACTTCCGGTTTTAAAAATGGCCGCCGAGAACACTGCAACCTTGAATTTATAATTATTTACAAAGTACGTTTACTTATATCTATTTTAAAGTATAAAGTGGTGAATTTAGCGTCATTTAGCATATTTATGACGTCATTTCCGGTATAGGTCATAAAATGTGTGACGTCATTTCCGGTTTCGATATTTGAATCATCAAATATTACTGATTACATAAAGTTGACCGTCTAAATCGTTTAGCGCTGGTTTTGTTCTAATCTGTTTAGCCGTTTTTGAGACATGATGTCACTTCCGGTTTCAAAATGGCGGCTTCCGGTTGGTTTTATAACAAGTCAAATGAAATATCAAAAGTACAAACGTTACATAAATATCAAGACAATCGGATCAACAGTTGTTGCTGAAATGCAAATCGATGTATATTAAATTTCATGACGTCATTTCCGGTTTATTTAAAATAATGTTCAGTCTTTTGATATTGATAATCCATATAGATGACCGTCTGAAACGATTGGCGCAAATTTCGTTCCGATCGGTCCAACCGTTGACGAGATATGACGTCACTTCCGGTTTCAAAATGGCGGCACAAAAAATTCATGGGGACAAGGTTAAATCAGACGCCAAAAGTGCACACGTGGTAAAAATGTGAGATCAATCGGTTCAGCCGTTTAGGCTGTGGCCTGTTTACCGGATTTTAGCTCCAGCCTACTACTATGATTACTGATTATGAAAACCGCCCTAAAACACTGTTTTCACGGCCCTCTAGCGCGCAAAGGGCGTAACCTATTGTTCCCAAATTTGGTATATGTTGTAGGGTGGGCCATAGCTCGAAATTAAGATATTTCGCAACAATGTGAGATTTCTCAATTTTAAGATCCAGTAGGCCGAAAATGCCACTTTGATGCTTACAGTAAAAGTGGGTTTGCTCCAGCCTTTATATGAGAGTGTGCGCGCGCCGTACGACTTGGCTGGCGTGGAGCGACCGCTCCACTAGATAAGAAAACAATCTAGTTTTATCTAGTTGATACCTTCATGAACGACCATCTGAATTCCTAATCCCTATATTTCCGTAAAATCGGTCATGCCGTTTGTAATATATGACGTCACTTCCGGTTTCATTTAGTGGTTCCTGCCGCCATTTCCGGTACCATTAATTTATTTATTCATTTTTCACAATTGATTTTTCAAATAAATAGCAGAATGAATACGCAGGAGCTAGTTCAGTTGCAATCGGTACAGGCGTTTTAGATATATGACGTCACTTCCGGTTTCAGGAATGGCGGCCGAGAACACTGCTACCTTGAATATATAAATTGTATTGTCTATGTTACAATGTAAGTTAATTATGTACGTATTTTAAGTATAATTTGTTGAAATAAGTTAAATATTGCGTATTTATGACGTCACTTCCGGTTTAGAAAATAAGAAAATAATATTTTTTTTATTGATACTTCATAAAGATGACCATCTAAATCGAATGGCGCTAATTTCGTTCTAATCGGTCCAGACGTTTTTGAGTTATGACGTCACTTCCGGTTTAAAAATGGCGGCACAAAAAATCACAAGAGGCAAGGTATCATCAGACGCCAAAAGTGCATATGTGGTAAAAGTTTCAGGTCGATCGGTTTAGCCGTTTAGGCTGTGGCGCTGTCAACAGGGTTTCCTGATATCATCATCATCATCATCATCTTCAGAATCAGAAAGTGGTGTAATTTCACTGTTTTCTCGGTCCTCTAGCGCGCAAATGGCATAACCTATTGTTCCCAAATTTGGTATATGTAGTGGGGTGGGCCATAGCTCGAAATTAAGACATTTCACAACAATGTGAGATTTTCCAATTTTAAGATCCAGTAGGCCGAAAATGCCATGTTGTTGCTTACAGTAAAAGTGTTTGGTCTGCTCCTCAGTTTATTAGGCATTTACGGTATGTTGAGTGACTGTGAGTGTATAGTACGACTTGGCTGGGTGGAGCGACCGCTCCACTAGATCATACTCATCGTTTTGTGAGTGCTTAGACAAAGATTATTATCATTTGTGAAAATGGGTCAGATTTTTTTATTGTTCAGCTATTTTGCATGTATATGTAAAAAATAACAAAAATCTTCTAAAAGTAAAACAAAAGTTGAAATAATTACCTTCATATTTCAACTTTTGTATTTATTTATTTATTTATACATACATCTTACAAAATGATAATAAAAATTATCATATTGACAAGGAATTACTAATAACTAATAAAATAAACAATAATAACAATACTAATGACAATAATAACAAATAACAATCAAATAAGTTAGTCTCTATCAAAATTTAAATTTAAATATAGAAGTTTTCGAAATATTTTTACTTCAGCCTTGTTTATATTTTCATTGTTTATTATGTTGGCTGGTAAGTCAACATCTATGGATTGATTGAAGAAAGCATTTTTCAAAATGTCTGCCCGAAATGTTCTTGTTTTGAGTGTCCATTCATGATTGTCTCTTCCTTGTCTTGTCTTCCTCTCCAGCCGCTCCTTAAATTCCTTCCAACCACCTACACCATTCCAAATCCGCCACAAGTTGCAAAGCCTGGATGTTTTCCGTCTCTCCTCCATTGACTCCCATTCCAAATCCAACATCAATTGCTTCACGCTTACTCTCTCCTTAACAACTCGCCCTTGTTCATTTCTTCTTGTTTCCTACTTCCTTACTTTATTCGTAACTCTTCTTGCTGCAATTTTCTGAACCTTTTCTACTTGCTGTATCCCTTTCTTACTATGAATATCCCATACCGCCCCACCGTAGTCAAGTATTGGCCTTATAATTGTCTTGTACGCCTGGATCTTGACAGCAGTGTCTGCCCCTCTCAAAGATCTCATGACAAAATTCAAGTTGGTAATAGCTTTGATTGTAACACTATCAACTTGCTTAGACCATTCAAGTTTTTCATTCAACCAAATACCGAGATACTTGTATTAATTAACTCTATCAAGTATGTCATTACCAAGAGTGTATGCAGGTTCTCGTACGGTCTTCTTCCGAGAAAAGTTCATCACCTTGCACTTACTAACATTCAACTTCATTGCATTCTCTGTCATCCACCATGCAATCTTATTTAAATCTTCTTGTAATTGTATAATATCACTTTCGCCAACAATTTTCCGATAGATGACGCAGTCGTCAGCGAACAGCCTACATTCAGATTGAACATTTTGCTTCATATCGTTAATATAAACTATGAACAAAAGTGGTCCTAGGACGCTCCCCTGAGGAACTCCCGATGTAACCTGAGATTCATCTGAGCACTCATTTCCAACTCTAACTTTTTGAATTCGATTAGAAAGAAAATCTTTGATGACACTGACTACCGCCTTGTCCATAATTATAGTGTCAACTTTTCGAATAAGTGCCCCATGTGGGACCTTATCAAAGGCTTTCTGGAGGTCAAGGAATACTGCATCTATTTCTTCTCCCTTATCAACCGTGTCCGCAAGATCTTGTACCAAACCGGTTAGCTGAGTCTCGCAAGAATATCCACATCGAAATCCATGTTGTTCCTTAATGAACCATCCCAATCTTTCAATTGTTTCATGCAAGTAATTACCTCGTACTCTTTCAAATATTTTTGAAACTGCCGAGGTCAAGCTTATAGGCCTATAATTGCTAGGATTACTACGATCGCCGCCTTTGTAAATTGGGTTGACGTTTGCTTTTTTCCAATCTTTCGGAATCACTCTCTCTCTACTAAAATCATATTAAATAATTTATTTAGAAACATAGATACTGCAAGGCCACCAAATTTTAGCATTGTAAGCGTAAAACCATCTTCTCCTGGAGCTTCAGTTTTCCAATAATTTTGTGAACTGTTGTCACATCACATGTTATAGGAGATGGTCCTCTATTGTTGTCCAAAGCATCATTTTTAACAACTTGCACCTGATCCTTATTAAATACCTTCATGTAGCATGCATTTAACAGCGAAACCTTTTCTTTGTCAGTTGTATATTGTGCATGGCCTTCTGAGTCAATCAATGTTGGAAGATCAATTTCACTTCTCTTCTGTGACCTTACATGTCTGTACAAGTTTTTCCATCCACCTCCCTTATCAGTTATCACCTCTTTCTTGAACATTCCCATCATGCACTTTTCTTTGGCCTCCTTCTTAGCAACATTTAACTTTCTTCTAGCTTTTGTGTTTTTTGATACACAGTTACGGGTATATTACATTATTATTTAGCTAATTCAGCGAGCGAAGCGAGCGTCTCCTTTTGGCTCTTTTGGCACGGACCTCTGTTTTTTTTCTGTCGTCTGCTTGTATACAGATCGCACCGTTTATCCGATCGAGCTGAAATTTTGCACAGATGTCCAGACCAAATATGAGATTTGGAGACCCCAATTTTTTTGAAATCCCCTGATTGGTTTAAATTTAAAAAAAATATATCTTTCGATTGGTTGGTCCAATCAATTTGAAATTTAGCAAAATCATTGCAACCAGCATTGTACCCAATCATAATAAATTTCAGCCAAATCTTCCAATTGGTTCAAATTTGAAACCATTTTTCCGGTGATTTTTGTAATTTAAACTAGAACCTATTGACCGACCAACTTAAAACTTCGAATGGTCATTAGTGCCAACATTTAAGGTATTTTTGCCAATTTTCAGTCTAATCTGTAGTTATTTTCAAAAGTTTTTGTCATTTTAGGGACATTTTATTCCATGATCTTAAAATATATTCACTACATTTTCATCCCCGCCTTCTTTAAGCTTCTGCTCCAAGGCCTGTAGAGCAGCCAAGCTGTCCACAATTTACAGTAAAACTAGCGCATATCAAATCGGATGCAGTACGAAGGCCGAATCCTCCAATTGGTTTAAGTATAAATAATATCTTCTGATTGGTCGACAATCAAAATGTTCCGATTAAGTTCAAATTTTGCATGGTGATCAAGACCAACATAATCTAAAATTTTACACATGTTAAGCCCAATCAGTCAAGTATTATTGTCATTTTACGAGTTTAGTATGGGTTGTCAAAAGCTGGAAAAAGTATATAGGTAAGTCACGACATAATGGATCTGATATTCATCCAGAGTATTTATATGGAGATTGAAAAGTTGCAGAGAAAATCGTCTTGTGTCGTGTCGTGTATCTTGTCGTGGGGATATTGCATGTTCTGTGCTCGCTCATCAACGCGTTACACTGAGCGTTTTCCTAGTTATAGATTTTTCAATTAGTGCTGCTAAAAAACTCAGAACCGGGTTTTCGTGATCACGGAATATAGACTGTGCAATAGTTGGCGTTTTGATTCGAAGCTGATCAAGTGAAGACAGGTTAGTCGAGAAAATGGACATCGGGCCTTCTACCTCGAGACACAGATTTAATGTTTTTCGGTACAAGCTTGTTTTATTTCTCCGCGTAATTCAGGCTAGAAGCAAAATAATACCAATAACTGCCACCAAATGTAATGTTGACACATTTCCACTCAACATTTCCACTTTCATTTGGCTTTAAAGAATAATAGATAAACAGTTGATTTATCATTTTGGGTAAAACTGAGAAATCTATTATAGAACTAAAATAATTCATAATTAGCATGTTTTGCAAATATTTTCCTGGAAGCACTTTGGTTTAGTTATTTTTATTTTTCCTGGATAACAAGTTTCTTGTAATAGAAGCTTATCCCAAGCTTATCCTTTGTACTTTCTTTTGAACGAATCAAAATTATAAAATAGTGAGCAAATTCATTGCCATCAATTCATTCATACATTCATAATCAATGCACAGAATCTTGTAGAATAATTTTTGTACTTTTAATAATAATTTAATTCTTAATTAACGTAAGGAGGTGCTATAATCTGAAAATCTCTAAGGGAGTAATTAGCTTAATGATCTCTTTCCCACGTCCAAACGTCCATCAAACATTTTCTCACTAGGAAGCAGGGTTTTTATTTAATTAGAGAAATTGAATTTGAGTGAACCGAGGGAAACGTAAGACAAATTGACAGAGAGTGCTTTGCTTGGCTGTCACTAGAGGGAGTTACAAGTCGCGTCCTGCAGAGTTGTTGTTACTTGCAGTACGTTGTTCTGTTGTTCGGTGCTAAGAACCAATGCTAAGAGTCAATGTGGTGCACAGAGATGTAATCCCTGTGTGCTTTGCTTGGCTGTCACTAGAGGGGGTTACAAGTCGCGTCCTGCAGAGTTGTTGTTACTTGCAGTACGTTGTTCTGTTGTTCGGTGCTAAGAACCAATGCTAAGAATCAATGTGGTGCACAGAGATGTAATCCCTGTGTGCTTTGCTTGGCTGTCACTAGAGGGAGTTACAAGTCGCGTCCTGCAGAGTTGTTGTTACTTGCAGTACGTTGTTCTGTTGTTCGGTGCTAAGAACCAATGCTAAGAATCAATGTGGTGCACAGAGATGTAATCCCTGTGTGCTTTGCTTGGCTGTCACTAGAGGGGGTTACAAGTCGCGTCCTGCAGAGTTGTTGTTACTTGCAGTACGTTGTTCTGTTGTTCGGTGCTAAGAACCAATGCTAAGAATCAATGTGGTGCACAGAGATGTAATCCCTGTGTCCTTTGCTTGGCTGTCACTAGAGGGGGTTACAAGTCGCGTCCTGCAGAGTTGTTGTTACTTGCAGTACGTTGTTCTGTTGTTCGGTGCTAAGAACCAATGCTAAGAATCAATGTGGTGCACAGAGATGTAATCCCTGTGTGCTTTGCTTGGCTGTCACTAGAGGGGGTTACAAGTCGCGTCCTGCAGAGTTGTTGTTACTTGCAGTACGTTGTTCTGTTGTTCGGTGCTAAGAACCAATGCTAAGAATCAATGTGGTGCACAGAGATGTAATCCCTGTGTGCTTTGCTTGGCTGTCACTAGAGGGGGTTACAAGTCGCGTCCTGCAGAGTTGTTGTTACTTGCAGTACGTTGTTCTGTTGTTCGGTGCTAAGAACCAATGCTAAGAATCAATGTGGTGCACAGAGATGTAATCCCTGTGTGCTTTGCTTGGCTGTCACTAGAGGGGGTTACAAGTCGCGTCCTGCAGAGTTGTTGTTACTTGCAGTACGTTGTTCTGTTGTTCGGTGCTAAGAACCAATGCTAAGAATCAATGTGGTGCACAGAGATGTAATCCCTGTGTGCTTTGCTTGGCTGTCACTAGAGGGAGTTACAAGTCGCGTCCTGCAGAGTTGTTGTTACTTGCAGTACGTTGTTCTGTTGTTCGGTGCTAAGAACCAATGCTAAGAATCAATGTGGTGCACAGAGATGTAATCCCTGTGTGCTTTGCTTGGCTGTCACTAGAGGGAGTTACAAGTCGCGTCCTGCAGAGTTGTTGTTACTTGCAGTACGTTGTTCTGTTGTTCGGTGCTAAGAACCAATGCTAAGAATCAATGTGGTGCACAGAGATGTAATCCCTGTGTGCTTTGCTTGGCTGTCACTAGAGGGGGTTACAAGTCGCGTCCTACAGAGTTGTTGTTACTTGCAGTACGTTGTTCTGTTGTTCGGTGCTAAGAACCAATGCTAAGAATCAATGTGGTGCACAGAGATTTAATCCCTGGTGCTTTGCTTGGCTGTCACTAGAGGGGGTTACAAGTCGCGTCCTGCAGAGTTGTTGTTACTTGCAGTACGTTTTTCTGTTGTTCGGTGCTAAGAACCAATGCTAAGAATCAATGTGGTGCACAGAGATGTAATCCCTGTGTGCTTTGCTTGGCTGTCACTAGAGGGGGTTACAAGTCGCGTCCTGCAGAGTTGTTGTTACTTGCAGTACGTTGTTCTGTTGTTCGGTGCTAAGAACCAATGCTAAGAATCAATGTGGTGCACAGAGATTTAATCCCTGGTGCTTTGCTTGGCTGTCACTAGAGGGGGTTACAAGTCGCGTCCTGCAGAGTTGTTGTTACTTGCAGTACGTTGTTCTGTTGTTCGGTGCTAAGAACCAATGCTAAGAATCAATGTGGTGCACAAAGATTTGAAGGTGATTTCAGTTTTCATTCACACCACTACAGCTAAAACAAACGTCTAACTAAACATTTGAGTAGGTATAGGAAGGAAAACATGTAGAGTGACAAATTAATACATTCGAGAATATAACCATAAAGACGAGCACAAAAACACTTCAAAGTAACAGTTAATCCGTAAGTAAATGATACAGGAGAGAGGATTCTTTCACTCATTTGTAATTATTGACACAAACGGATAATAAAACTGGGTTATAAAATAGCAATAAGTAAAAATCATAGGTGTATAATTCTGAAATACTGTCAACATGACCTCAAGGAACTCGCCCCCAGTCCCACAACCCTCCCCGCACCTCATGCTACTTTCACCCTGCCCCTTGCAAGTGCACCTGTCATAAACACTAACAACAATATGTCATCTGTGTTCTCTGTTGTTGCAGATCGGTCCCAGAGCGACGCGCACCTCATGCTACTTTCACCCTGCCCCTTGCAAGTGCACCTGTCATAATCACTAACAACAATATGTCATCTGTGTTCTCTGTTGTTGCAGATCGGTCCCAGAGCGACGCGCACCGCACAGCCGAGAAGCCCAACTGGAACCAGAACAGCGATGTGAACAGAAGACACAACTACATGGTCCAAGCCACTCAAGTGTAGCCGAACCACCTGTTGGGAGTGGATATCTCGTCATAATGCTGCAATCCATTGGGCATATCACGTCATTTCATTGCAAAGTAGTAGTCATTTCATTGCAAAGTAATAGTCATTTCATTGCAAAGTAGTGGGCGTAGATATATATTACGTCATTTCATTGCAAAGTAGTGGGCGTAGATATAAATCACGTCATTTCATTGCAAAGTAGTAGTCATTTCATTGCAAAGTAATAGTCATTTCATTGCAAAGTAGTGGGCGTAGATATATATTACGTCATTTCATTGCAAAGTAGTGGGCGGAGATATATATTACGTCATTTCATTGCAAAGTAGTAGTCATTTCATTGCAAAGTAGTGGGCGTAGATATATATTACGTCATTTCATTGCAAAGTAGTAGTCATTTCATTGCAAAGTAGTGGGCGCTGTTATATATTACGTCATTTCATTGCAAAGTAGTGGGCGCTGATATATATTACGTCATTTCATTGCAAAGTAGTGGGCGCTGTTATATATTACGTCATTTCATTGCAAAGTAGTGGGCGCTGATATATATTACGTCATTTCATTGCAAAGTTGTGGGCGCTGATATATATTACGTCATTTCATTGCAAAGTTGTGGGCGCTGATATATATTACGTCATTTCATTGCAAAGTAGTGGGCGCTGTTATATATTACGTCTTTTCATTGCAAAGTAGTAGGCGCTGATATATATTACGTCATTTCATTGCAAAGTTGTGGGCGCTGATATATATTACGTCATTTCATTGCAAAGTTGTGGGCGCTCTTATATATTACGTCATTTCATTGCAAAGTAGTGGACGTATAGAGACATGTCTCTTACTTTCTCATGGTTTTTAAATATTATTGAAGAAGAAAATATTTTTGTCGGATTTCCTATAAGTTTTATTTTTTTTCTTTTGCTAATAGGTTTTTTGTTAAGATGTCCTCTAAAAGACAGATTGCAGGGGCAAGCACTACTCGAGACTATTCTACCTATCTTGGTCAGGGGTATGGATTGCGTTTTTAAAAGCCATGTATAAAGGTCTGATTTATTTCCAATCTACTTTTTATGAGTATGACATATTATTATTTGTGAAGTGTGAATTAATTTAAAATATATACTTTTATTCAAAGTGTTATAATTCTAAAGATTTTTTTGTATATGATTGTGAAATTGGTATAAATTACTTGAAGGTAAATTGTATTAAACGAATCTGGTAATTTAAAATGATTGAAGTTATAATCTAAAAGTTAGTAAATCCGCCAAGATTTAACTTTGGTAATACCGGGCCTTAGAAAATAAAGAAAATTCTGATTAGAGTCAAGGAATGTGAAAAAGAGTTGACTTCATCAAATTTTGTCTGGAATCGAATAAAACCCCCACATACGTTTCTCTCTCTCTAATATCACGTGAAAGACAATGATGAGAATATTTATTCTAGAACATTGTTTGAAGATGGCTCGGTAAAATTCGATGCCATACATTTAATTATGGCTTTGCAATGACAATGTATTACACTAGGCAGATCGTTGAGCGTTTTTGACTTTGTACTTTTATTAAATGTCCGGCTTGTTCGAGGTACTAAGCTGGCGTTTAGCAAACCTATAGTCGAGTGCATGTTTCATGTAGCAGGAAATTGAGTTCTTTGTCCAAAATACTGCACAAAGTGGACTGCAATTCCCGAAACTCTTCGTATAGAGCATGTTATAGAGAAGCAAATGCATTTTCTACAATCCAGTAAATATTTACATGAACCTAGTCACTGCCAGAGCACTGTTCATTTCTTCAGTGTTCAATTCGATAATTGATAATTTATTAACTAATACACAACATTACAAATTATATAGGTAGTTAGCTCTGCCTTTAAAAAAATGTCGAATCCCGTTTGAGCTCCTATTGCTACCTATTGTTATAAGATAAATAGATATCAGGATCGTCAAACTGCAGAGCTAACGAGATAGTTTGTATTGGATGCTGAGCTATTTTCATGAGATACGGCATACAGTTTTGGGGAAACTCCACTGAGGCGCACAAAATATTTACGTTGCAGAGAAAAGCTATTCGAGTTCTTTTTGGTTTAAAATACAAAAATAATTCTTTTATCAAACCAGATTGTAAAAAACATTTCATCAAACATCAAATATTAACCTTGCCTTGCTTATTTATTTGGGAATCAATAATATCAATAATGTTTATAAAAAATAAAGATGAACTAGTACAAAACAGAGACTTACACAACCACAACACTAGACAATGCAACAACATACACGTAGAGTCACTCAGAACAAATTGTACTCAAAACAATTCCATGTACATAAAAACTAAATTATTTAATGCCTTGCCCAAGGAAATAAGAGAAATTAGTAAATACGAACTATTTAAGAATAAACTAAGACAATTATTAATAGAAAAAGCATATTACTCAATAGACGAATTCTTGAATGATTAATGTATAGTAAACTAGGAAATCGATATTTTTATTTTTTATTTTAAGAATGTTTTAAATTCCCAATATTAGAATCTAAGTACATGTATAATAAAAAAAATGTACTTAGAAATAGACTTTCCTTAATACCCTTATAAAGAGAGAATTAACTCTCAAGGGTCATGTTTTAAACAGACAAATGTATCTACCTACATATTGTATTGTAAAAACAAATTGGAAATAAACTGAAACTGAAACTGAAACTGAAACTGAACTTCATAATTGAGCAACACAGAAGTGGTGTAGCAACGTAGGAAGCAATATTAGCTGTTAATTTGTTGTAGACGCTAGGGAAAATGTTGTAGAGTCAGTGTGTGTAAAGATGAAGTGATATTTAAGCTATTTCTATGAATCACATATTTTCCACGCTGTTGAACTCAACTCACAAGATGTCTGCCACTCACGTCCTCAGTGGATCACAATCATGGCTCAACTGTTATTGACAAGTTTCTCGAGCACTCGTTGCTAAGGATAAATGTTTCGCTTCACAATATGAAAATATCAATGTTTTTTAACGAAAATAAAATATTTCTCAACAACTCTATTGTGTCAATTTTTCATCAATCCACACTTTTATAAAGGTAATTCCTACACATATTATGTGCTGCATACTTCTACTCTTTCGCTTGGATGAATTGCACTTAATTCGTGAATGAATCTTGAATTGCCTGCTGTTTGAAAGTTGATATCTGGCATATCACTGGGGGGGGGGGGGGCTTTACATCTTCTTGGATGGAAGGAACTAGAATAAAATACGGTTAAAAATTAAAATGTACTAACATATACAAATGTCTTCAATATTGGATGAAAGCAAATATGAGAGTACAGAATCAAATGAGATTTCTCAATGGACATACATTTTGTAATTACATTCGATATTTGGGGCTTCATCGCAGGGCGATTTTTCTATGTTTTTAAAGCATTAGAAATGAATGAGGCTAAAAAGTTTCTTTGTCAATCACTATTCGATGAAGTAAATACCAATTATACGTAGTAATTTTCTTATATTCATAGTAATCGGCATTTTAATTTTTAATGGAAATATTATTACACAATTATACTGATCTAAACACAAATTCTCACTTCGGAAGAAGAGGAAGAAGAAGAAGAAGAAGAAGAAGAAGAAGAAAAATAATATGAAAAAGCACACTCTCTTACATGCGACATAAAGTCTGGTGAATAGTTTTAGAAGGAAAATCTCATTGAAAGACAGTTATGTTGAAATTTAACCCAAATTAAATTATATTTGTACAATAGGGAAGTTTCCTGTAACTTAGATTTCAGAATAATAGTTATTTTATTATAGTTGAGATGTTGCTGAACACAGATATAGTATTATTTTTGTTGTGCGACGAATAGTTTTTGAGAAATTCAGTTACAAAGTTTGATACATTTCTTCTAAATTTAAAACAGAATAAATTGACATGACATCACATTCCTTCAATTGCCATGGTAACAAAGTGTATCACCATGGTAACACATTGTTGTTGACTTAGAAATGACATCACGTTCCTGATTCTAGTAACATGCCGTTTTTCCCGCCAAAATATTTCGTGCCATTTCAAATTGATTTTTATGAATGAAAATTTTACATTTCTCGAGAGTTATGTGTGTTCATCATTATAACTTATGATGATATTTACATATATACTGCAATAAAATTTCACGAAAATTCCCTATTGTCTGTCAAATCGATGAAGAACAAACACTCTTTTGAAAAAATGTTAAGTTGATCTCTCTAAAAGTAAATGATGAATTGCAAATGATTGGGATTTGCTTCCTTACAATGTGTACTTAGTACATGCTGCATCATGAAGTAGTCATTTATTTTACATCGCATTGTACATTCATTGACAGATTGTAAAACAAAAACAAATATTCAAAATATACAATACACATTACAAAGAAAAGAACATTATAAATAACCCCTAACAAGATCTAGGCTAGAACTAGGACAGATGAAACGGAACCCCGTGAAATAATCTGCGAGCCTCTCCCGTGCAAGCTAGGGTATTGAGGACGCATGCGAGTGACGTCATAGCTGGGCGTCGGCATGGCAACGGCGTCGGGACGCTGTGTGCACCTCCAGTGTCAGCAGTTGCAGCGTCGCGACGTGCCCGCGACGATGAGACATGGACGCCTTGCTTGAGGAGAGCCGCCTCTATGACGAGATCGACGCCATGGACTTCAACAGGTAGGCAAGTTCTCAACGACAAGGTTATCAGCGCCAGCAGCGTGTCAATAGGGTCAGAAGTAGAAGAACAACGCATCTGTTGCATAACACTGCATTGCCTAGCCACTCTGTCATCCACCGCACGCCACTGGATGGGGGAACACAATTACATGGAATTATGAAGTTGTAGTTGAATAATATTGTTTAACGGCGCGTCGACAGCGAGGTCATTTGCGCACATTAAGATTCTGTTAACTTTGTTAAACATTAGGGAGGACATGGGGAGGGGTCGACCAAAGGGGGCCCGGTCCGGATGAGTCCAGCATTGGTGGGAAGGTCAGGCCGTAATGGGGACGAACCAGGGGGAGTCCGGCCCGACGGGACCGCGATGGGGAGGGCATGGGACTAGGTCGACCCTGGACTGCACTTAGTTAGGAACAGCACGTAATGTGGTTTGGCCCCTTAAGCCCCACCACCGCGTCAAGGTAGCAGTCCATCGGGGGGGGGGGGGGGGGGGGGGAGGGGGGGGGGTAAAGGTTTAACTCATAATGTATAGATACTTAGGTGCAGTAAGCGGCGTGTTTTAAGTATGTGTTTTTGCCTGCACTGCCCATTTAAATGTCCAATTCTGATGGAATCTGATTAGGTGCAATGTTAATCCTTATGGCCGTGACCGGATTCCATCAGGAATGGAAATGGGAAAACGGTCTAGAATACGCCTCCAGGTCAAGACGAAACTAAGTCATATTTAACCCCATTTTAGTCCAATCTATCAAGTATACACGTACACTGTTATTTCCATTTGAAGAGTTTACGAGAGCTGTGAAAAGAGATTAATGGAAATGTATACCTAAATCACGGCATGATGGAAAGTTGCAATGTAAATCAGAAATAATGTACTGAGTATTTGAGTGGATCGTGGGTTGGGATGTTGCACGTTTCGGTGCTCGCTCATCAACGCGTTACACTGAGCGGTCAACAAGGATGAAAGCTTCAGTAGCAGTAGCCTCCCTATTGAGCGGAGTACACATATTCATAGCTTGCACAATCGTCTTTTGTTTTACATCAGTAATGCAAATAATTGACCCCCTCTCCCCCCCCTCCCCCCCCCCCCCCCCCCCCGCCCCAAGGGCGGATGACATGTTGACGGTCAGATATTGACTTATAAATGGAGGTAAGTCGATACAATTTTGTCAAGTGATGATTTCTCTTCATATTAAAGATTTCTCCAGAGACTAATATTGCAACCCAGCAAAGCAACTATCGCCAGACACTCGCAAAATACCAGCTATTCTGAATGGTGCAACATGAACGATTTCTCATGCAAGTTGAGGATTGCGATTGCCGATTTCCTAGTTAACACGGTTAGTGATGATGGGTTGGGAAGGATGGGAATTCCCCCACTGATTTGAATGAAATCGCCGTGTAGAGAGCTTTGCAACAAGCAAATAGCTGTATAGGACTAAATTAGTCAGTCTTGAAGCGCTCATAATGTCACATAATTGGACGAGGCACAAAGAAGTTGCCATTTCTCTTGCAATTTGGCAACGTGGGCGTCGAACCAAAGACGTGAAAGCGAAGAGAAAATTATTAAAATGAGAGCGAAAAGAACATTGATCGAGTCAATTAGCGGCTCCATTGAGGAAATAATATGTCCTGAAACGTCATCTTTTGCCGGCTTCTTTCGTTCTTCTGCGTTTGCATGCGAGATATCATTCTGACCATTGATTCATGTGTACACTTTGGATAATATCTCGATCATCCCTACGCTTATACCCTCCCGCCATACAACGGAGATCGTACAGTGGTATACCAGTGTTCCGTTGTATGGCGGGATGATATAAGCGTAGGGATGATCGACACATTTTTCCACGACCCTACAACCCTTGAGTTATTGGTTTCAATATTCAGAGGTAGGAGACCGGAAGTCCATTGCAATGATTCTTGAGACGAGCTCATTCATTTGAAATTGTGACACGAGTCATTGTGTAAGAGAATAAACATTTCTTAATTACATAATTCCAAAAGCGTGCAACGCAGAATCGGGAAAATGGACTTCCGTTTCTGCCTCCGCAGTACAGAACTATGATCAATGCAGTTGACTTCTTGCCTTTTGTTTCCTCTTGTCCTCATTGCTGGTATTCAGCCATCCCGTTGAAGTCTGAAGCGACAAACTTAGACGACGTACAGAAATATACTAGGAAAACGCTCTGAGTAACGCGTTGATGAGCGAGCACGGAGGTGGGATTCTATAACTCCATTGCGACAGCTTAGCACTTTCTTCCATAAGGATTAACATTGAAATAATTGCTAAGCGGTAGCAATGGAGTTATAGAATCAGGGCCCGGATACGCGCAATACCTCGAACCGAAATTCTGTCTATCGAAATGTCATTAAAAGCCAATAATTCTTGAATTTCGCCACAGATTTATATGGAAATCTCCAACAATTCCTAAAATATTGGTCCCAAAAACCATGCAAAGTTTTAAGTTGATCGATAGAACCTTTATGATTGAACGATTCCTTTTAATTTTCAAAAATCACTGGATCTCGTTCAAAAAATATACCTGGGACCACTCATAGTCACATGATATAACTGTGTAAACACAATATTAGATCGATCTGTTGAACGGTCATATCAGTTTCATAAACGTTTGAAAGTTTCTGCTCTAACTACTTTGGAACTGATAATTCGAAGTGGCCGTGAAATATGACATTCGAAAATGTTTGACAGCCAACACGCAAAATGTCCGTAAACTGTCAATAACTTTTAAATTTAAACACAGATTAGTCTGATAATTGTGAAAAATACAGATAATATTGGTCCCAAAGACCATGCAAAGTTTTAAGTTGATCGGTCAAACCGTTCTAGTTTAAATTTCAAAAATCACATGAAAGATTTTTTTAAATTTGAACCAATAAGAGGATTTGCTGAAACTATTATTGGGGACAATGTTGGTGAATGACTTGTCAAAATTTCAAATTGATCGAACCAACCAATCGAAAGATAATATTTTTTAAATTTGAACCAATCAATGGATTTAAAAAAAAATGGGGTCAGCAACGCCCAGAAATGTTCCGTACATGTGTGCAAATTTCAGCTCGATCGAAGAAAAGCCCTAACCTTTATAGCCTCAGCCACAGGAAAAAAAACAAAAAAAACAGAGGTCCGTGCCAAAAGAGCCAAAAGGAGACGCTCGCTTCGCTCGCTCAATCATTGAATTCATTTTTGAATTTTTGATGTCCTAAATGTTTCGATGAATACTCACATCTTTTATGAAATACGTACACTTATTTTTTGAAAGTCATATCTACATCTGAGATACAGATATAATTTCGCACACGCCTGCTTTGTAATACCAAATAGGTACCAATAGCTGTCACCAAATGTAATATTGACACATTTTCACTCAACATTTAGGTATCTAGTGGGGCGGTCGCTCCACCCAGCCAAGTCGTACCGTACACTCACAGTCACTCAACATACCCATATAATGCCTATAAACTGAGAGCAGACCAACTACATTTACTGTAAGCAACAACATAGCATTTTCGGCCTACTGGATCTCAAAATTGAAAAATCTCACATTGTTGCGAAATATCTTAATTTCGAGCTATGGCCCACCCCACCCCATATACCAAATTTGGGAACAACAGGTTATGCCATTTGCGAGCTAGAGGGCCGTGAAAACAGTGAAATTACACCCCTTTTAAAAGGTATCTGATGATGATGATGATGATGATGATGATATCAGGAAACATTGCTATCACCGCCAAAGCCTAAACGGCTGAACCGATCGATCTGAAATTTTTACCACATATGCACTTTTGGCGTCTGATGATACCTTGCTCTTACGAATTTTTTGTGCTGCCATTTTGAAACCGGAAGTGACGTCACATCTTAAAAACGAATGGACCTATCGGGACGAAACTAACGCCAAACGATTCGAACGGTCTTCTTTATGAAATATCAATAGTCGAAATAGAAATGTACTATTACCAAAACCGGAAATGACGTCATAAAAATGCCAAATCTGACTAAAATCATTTCTTATAACAATAACTACATATTCAGAAGGCTTATTATGTTGCATAAAATATATAGATACACATTTTAGGTGGCAGTGAAGTCCGCCGCCATTTTGAAAACCTGAAGTAATGCCATATGTCTCGAGAACGGCTGGACCGATTGGAACAAAACTTTCGCTATACTTCATAGCATATTATTTAAAGCATATTCATAGTAACAAGCACAACTTTTCTTAGCAACCAAATCACAGAGGCTTATTTTTTAAAGGAATTATGGTCTTTGGTGCAACAATATAATGTCACAAGTTGTAAGAATAAACTAAAAAAAGGAGTGATATCCCCATAAAAAAACACTCCGTGTAAAAATACCAGCCAAGTCTCTTCAACTTAAAAAAAATTGAAGTAATCTAAAAATTCAGTACTGAAAAGTAGTGATATCAAAAAATTTGCCTAGTCAAAACTTTTCAAAAAATACTTGGCGCATCGTTTTTCTAGAGAGATATATTTTATCTATAAATGAGTATATTTGATTTCCGGCCTACTTCTTTACTATTTATATGCACTATGCGCCAAGTATTTTTTGAAAAGTTTTGACTTGGCCAATTTTTTGATATCACTACTTTTCAGTACTGAATTTTTAGATTTCTTCAATTTTTTTTAAGTTGAAGAGACTTGGCTGGTATTTTTACACGGAGCGTTTTTTTATGGGGTAGGTACTTCATCAAAAGACAAAAACACATCAACGAAATTGAAACACTAATTGAGAGAGCGAAGCGAGCGTCTCCTTTTGACTCTTATGACACGGACCTCTGTTTTTTTTTTTTTTTTGTTTTTTTTTGTTTTTTTTTGTTTTTGTCTGCTAAATGGAGCAATAGAAATCGCACAGTTTCACCGATCGACCTGAAATTTTGCACACATGTAGAGACAACCTTCTCTGTTTGCTGACCCCAATTTTTTTTGAAATTCATTGATTGGTTAAAATTTAAATAAACATCTCCTGATAGGCTGAAAAGTGAAAATGGTCTTCGACAAATGTGATCAACCTTATATTTTGCATGGTCATTAAGACCAACATTGTCTCTTATTTTACAAATTTTCAGCCAAATCGTCCCATTGGTTAAAAATTAAAAAAATATTTCATGTGCTTTTTGAAATTTAAGTCAGAACCGTTTGACTGATCAACATAAAAATTTGCATGGTCATCGGGTCCAACATTATCTGTATTTTTGACAATTTTCAGACTAAACTGTGTTTAAATTCAACAGTTATTGACAGTTTACGGATATTTTGCGTGTTGGCTGTCATATCTCGAATTTCACATTTCACGGCATCTTCGGATCTTCACTTCAAGGTTGTTAGAGCAGAAACTTTCAAACGTATATTAATATGAAACTGATATGACCGTTTAAATATTTTTTGAACGAGATCCTTTGATTTTTGTAAATCAACAAGGAATCGTTCAATCATAAAGGTTCAATCGATCAACTTAAAACTTTGCGTGGTTATTGGGACCAATATTTTAGGAATTGTTGGAGATTTTCATACAAGTCTGTGACGAAGTTCAAGAATTATTGGCTTTTAAGGACATTTTCGATAAACAGAATTTCGGTTCGAAGGATTGCGCGTATCAGTGCTCGCTCATCAACGCGTTACTCAGAGCGTTTTCCTAGTTTTTTCTCTACAACTTTGTCCGTATAGTCAAAAGATCCAAATATGTCGATTTAGTTGTTGGCTAGGCACCGTGCATAGGCGTCTATTACACGACAGAATCTGTAACGCTGGCAGGACGTCAAATATGCTGAAGTTATGTTATGTTGCTGCAAACATTGCCATTTTGCAATTCTTAACATTTAAAAATGGTCATCATAAATTATTTCTCCATAAAAATTATAATGAAGTGTACAAAAATGCCAAAGAATTTGATGAAAATATGAATGTACACCCACCTCCAAGTGTTCGTACTGTGTTTCTCATAAGAGCACAATGTATAAAACGGTAGGAATACTTGGAGGTGGGTGTACAACACTCCTCGAGCTATTTGAGATATTTGTTGACATTTGACTTTGATCGATTGCTATAGGTCCTAGGATGTTCTTTACTAGTGGCGCTGGGGGATGAACACTCGGTGCCTATAGGTCCTAGGATGTTCTCTCACTAGTGGCGCTGGGGGATAAACACTCGGTGCCTATAGGTCCTAGGATGTTCTCTCACTAGTGGCGCTGGGGGATGAACACTCGGTGCCTATAGGTCCTAGGATGTTCTTTACTAGTGGCGCTGGGGGATGAACAATCGGTGCCTATAGGTCCTAGGATGTCCTCTCACTAGTGGCGCTGGGGGATGAACACTCGGTGCCTATAGGTCCTAGGATGTTCTCTCACTAGTGGCGCTGGGGGATGAACACTCGGTGCCTATAGGTCCTAGGATGTTCTCTCACTAGTGGCGCTGGGGGATGAACACTCGGTGCCTATAGGTCCTAGGATGTTCTTTACTAGTGGCGCTGGGGGATGAACACTCGGTGCCTATAGGTCCTAGGATGTTCTCTCACTAGTGGCGCTGGGGGATGAACACTCGGTGCCTATAAGACCTAGGATGTTCTCTCACTAGTGGCGCTGGGGGATGAACACTCGGTGCCTATAGGTCCTAGGATGTTCTCTACTAGTGGCGCTGGGGGATGAACACTCGGTGCCTATAGGTCCTAGGATGCTCTCTCACTAGTGGCGCTGGGGGATTAACACTCAGTGCCTATAGGTCCTAGGATGTTCTCTCACTAGTGGCGCTGGGGGATGAACACTCGGTGCCTATAGGTCCTAGGATGTTCTCTCACTAGTGGCGCTGGGGGATGAACACTCGGTGCCTATAGGTCCTAGGATGTTCTCTCAGTAGTGGCGCTGGGGGATGAACGCTCGGTGCCTATAGGTCCTAGGATGTTCTCTACCAGTGGCGCTGGGGGATGAACACTCGGTGCCTATAGGTCCTAGGATGTTCTCTACCAGTGGCGCTGGGGGATGAACACTCGGTGCCTATAGGTCCTAGGATGTTCTCTACTAGTGGCGCTGGGGGATGAACACTCGGTGCCTATGGGTCCTAGGATGTTCTCTCACTAGTGGCGCTGGGGGATGAACACTCGGTGCCTATAGGTCCTAGGATGTTCTCTCACTAGTGGCGCTGGGGTATGAACACTCGGTGCCTATAGGTCCTAGGATGTTCTCTACTAGTGGCGCTAAGGGATGAACACTCGGTGCCTATAGGTCCTAGGATGCTCTCTCACTAGTGGCGCTGGGGGATGAACACTCGGTGCCTATAGGTCCTAGGATGTTCTCTCACTAGTGGCGCTGGGGGATGAACACTCGGTGCCTATAGGTCCCAGGATGTTCTCTACTAGTGGCGCTGGGGGATGAACACTCGGTACCTATAGGTCCTAGGATGTTCTCTCACTAGTGGCGCTGGGGGATGAACATTCGGTGCCTATAGGTCCTAGGATGTTCTCTATTAGTGGATCTGGGGGATGAACACTCGGTGCCTATAGGTCCTAGGATGTTCTCTCACTAGTGGCGCTGGGGGATAAACACTCGGTGCCTATAGGTCTTTGGATGTTCTCTCACTAGTGGCGCTGGGGGATGAACACTCGGTGCCTATAGGTCCTAGGATGTTCTCTCACTAGTGGCGCTGGGGGATGAACACTTGGTGCCTATAGGTCCTAGAATGTTCTCTCACTAGTGGCGCTGGGGTATGAACACTCGGTGCCTATAGGTCCTAGGATGTTCTCTCATTAGTGGCGCTGGGGGATGAACACTCGGTGCCTATAGGTCTTAGGATGTTCTCTCACTAGTGGCGCTGGGGGATGAACACTCGGTGCCTATAGGTCCTAGGATGTTCTCTCACTAGTGGCGCTGGGGGATGAACACTCGGTGCCTATAGGTCCTAGAATGTTCTCTCACTAGTGGCGCTGGGGTATGAACACTCGGTGCCTATAGGTCCTAGGATGTTCTCTCACTAGTGGCGCTGGGGGATGAACACTCGGTGCCTATAGGTCCTAGGATGTTCTCTCACTAGTGGCGCTGGGGGATGAACACTCGGTGCCTAAAGGTCCTAGGATGTTCTCTCACTAGTGGCGCTGGGGGATGAACACTCGGTGCCTATAGGTCCTAGGATGTTCTCTCACTAGTGGCGCTGGGGGATGAACACTCGGTGCCTATAGGTCCTAGAATGTTCTCTCACTAGTGGCGCTGGGGTATGAACACTCGGTGCCTATAGGTCCTAGGATGTTCTCTCACTAGTGGCGCTGGGGGATGAACACTCGGTGCCTATAGGTCCTAGAATGTTCTCTCACTAGTGGCGCTGGGGGATGAATACTCGGTGCCTATAGGTCCTAGGATGTTCTCTCACTAGTGGCGCTGGGGGATGAACACTCGGTGCCTTTAGGTCCGAGGATGTTCTCTCACTAGTGGCGCTGGGGTATGAACACTCGGTGCCTATAGGTCCTAGGATGTTCTCTCACTAGTGGCGCTGGGGGATGAACACTCGGTGCCTATAGGTCCTAGGATGTTCTCTCACTAGTGGCGCTGGGGGATAAACACTCGGTGCCTATAGGTCCTAGGATGTTCTCTCACTAGTGGCGCTGGGGGATGAACACTCGGTGCCTATAGGTCCTAGGATGTTCTCTCACAAGTGGCGCTGGGGGATGAACACTCGGTGCCTATAGGTCCTAGGATGTTTTCTCACTAGTGGCGCTGGGGGATTAACACTCGGTGCCTATAGGTCCTAGGATGTTCTCTCACTAGTGGCGCTGGGGGATAACCACTCGGTGCCTATAGGTCCTAGGATGTTCTCTCACAAGTGGCGCTAAGGGATGAACACTCGGTGCCTATAGGTCCTAGGATGCTCTCTCACTAGTGGCGCTGGGGGATGAACACTCGGTGCCTATAGGTCCTAGGATGTTCTCTCACTAGTGGCGCTGGGGGATGAACACTTCGTGCCTATAGGTCCTAGGATGTTCTCTCACTAGTGGCGCTGGGGGATGAACACTCGGTGCCTATAGGTCCTAGGATGTTCTTTACTAGTGGCGCTGGGGGATGAACACTCGGTGCCTATAGGTCCTAGGATGTTCTCTCACTAGTGGCGCTGGGGGATGAACACTCGGTGCCTATAGGTCCTAGGATGTTCTTTACTAGTGGCGCTGGGGGATGAACAATCGGTGCCTATAGGTCCTAGGATGTCCTCTCACTAGTGGCGCTGGGGGATGAACACTCGGTGCCTATAGGTCCTAGGATGTTCTCTCACTAGTGGCGCTGGGGGATGAACACTCGGTGCCTATAGGTCCTAGGATGTTCTCTCACTAGTGGCGCTGGGGGATGAACACTCGGTGCCTATAGGTCCTAGGATGTTCTTTACTAGTGGCGCTGGGGGATGAACACTCGGTGCCTATAGGTCCTAGGATGTTCTCTCACTAGTGGCGCTGGGGGATGAACACTCGGTGCCTATAAGACCTAGGATGTTCTCTCACTAGTGGCGCTGGGGGATGAACACTCGGTGCCTATAGGTCCTAGGATGTTCTCTCACTAGTGGCGCTGGGGGATGAACACTCGGTGCCTATAGGTCCTAGAATGTTCCCTCACTAGTGGCGCTGGGGTATGAACACTCGGTGCCTATAGGTCCTAGGATGTTCTCTCACTAGTGGCGCTGGGGGATGAACACTCGGTGCCTATAGGTCCTAGGATGTTCTCTCACTAGTGGCGCTGGGGGATGAACACTCGGTGCCTATAGGTCCTAGGATGTTCTCTCACTAGTGGCGCTGGGGGATGAACACTCGGTGCCTATAGGTCCTAGAATGTTCTCTCACTAGTGGCGCTGGGGTATGAACACTCGGTGCCTATAGGTCCTAGGATGTTCTCTCACTAGTGGCGCTGGGGGATGAACACTCGGTGCCTATAGGTCCTAGAATGTTCTCTCACTAGTGGCGCTGGGGGATGAACACTCGGTGCCTATAGGTCCTAGGATGTTCTCTCACTAGTGGCGCTGGGGGATGAACACTCGGTGCCTATAGGTCCTAGGATGTTCTCTCACTAGTGGCGCTGGGGGATGAACACTCGGTGCCTATAGGTCCTAGGATGTTCTCTCACTAGTGGCGCTGGGGGATGAACACTCGGTGCCTATAGGTCCTAGGATGTTCTCTCACTAGTGGCGCCGGGGGATAAACACTCGGTGCCTATAGGTCCTAGGATGTTCTCTCACTAGTGGCGCTGGGGGATGAACACTCGGTGCTTATAGGTCCTAGGATGTTCTCTCACTAGTGGCGCTGGGGGATGAACACTCGGTGTTTATAGGTCCTAGGATGTTATTTCACTAGTGGCGCTGGGGGATGAACACTCGGTGCCTATAGGTCCTAGGATGTTCTCTCACTAGTGGCGCTGGGGGATAAACACTCGGTGCCTATAGGTCCTAGGATGTTCTCTCACTAGTGGCGCTGGGGGATGAACACTCGGTGCCTATAGGTCCTAGGATGTTCTCTCATTAGTGGCGCTGGGGGATGAACACTCGGTGCCTATAGGTCCTAGGATGTTCTCTCACTAGTGGCGCTGGGGGATAAACACTCGGTGCCTATAGGTCCTAGGATGTTCTCTCACTAGTGGCGCTGGGGGATGAACACTCGGTGCCTATAGGTCCTAGGATGTTCTCTCACTAGTGGCGCTGGGGGATGAACACTCGGTGCCTATAGGTCCTAGAATGTTCTCTCACTAGTGGCGCTTGGGGATGAACACTCGGTGCCTATAGGTCCTAGTATGTTCTCTCACTAGTGGCGCTGGGGGATGAACCCATGTGAAGCTTTTCAAACACAAGGCAAATGTTTGTACTAAATTCACACGGCGTTTCAATTATTCAGAAGATGTTCCTATGTTTCGTGAGGTCTTGGCTTTTGTCGCCGGGTGAAATAAGCAGATAAGTCAAGAATATTCTGAGCAGATTCAGCTGACACAAGCAACCTGCCCAAATGCTGATCACAAATGCTGATCACAAATGCTGATCACAAATACTGCACACAAATACTGCACACAAATGCTGAACACAAATACTGAACACAAATGCTGAACACAAATGCTGAACACAAATGCTGAACACAAATACTGCACACAAATGCTGATCACAAATACTGCACACAGATGCTGAACACAAATACTGCACACAAATGTTGAACACAAAACTGTTTATATCGATTCACCTATTTCTTGAAATATTCTGAAAAGTTGAAGATAGAAACGGAGCTGGCTGTGTTGGCAGATCAAAGTTACTTATTTCTTTGTCGAGTCGAGTACAAATGTTATTCAATCCAATTGACATTTCTTTCCAATATGTTCTGTCATGCACACACCTACTTTCTCTGGTAAACTGTTGTTTTGCTTCATTGTTTGTTTGTGTTGGTCTAATCATGTCTAATAACCGTCGTTCTGAAATATTGCACTCACTAATGTAATCTTCCTATAACTTGCGTCTAGTTTTACCAATGGTTTAACATCTGGAACCGTTTGACCAATCAGTATAATATAGTCATTGTGACCCATTTTAGGCGTTTGTGACAATTTTCAGACAATTTCATTTTACTGTTTGATGCGGGGGTGCCTGTTTTGAAATATTTGTCAAATTTATTCAAAAACTCCCTTTATCACTGCCCTTTGACACATTTGGTGATAAATTGTCTTTTAGCAATTTCCTAGTCTATTACAGCGGCAAGTTTCACCTTCATATTAAGGCTCGCTTATCAACGCGTTACACACAGCGTTTTCCTTGTTTTCCTTGTTGTTTTCCTTGTTAATGAGGAACTATAATAAGCGTGGCTAATGAGTAATTAATTAGGCATCTTACGCCATGCGCTGTCCTGATCAAAAGTACAGATTCTTGTTTTTCCATTTTGCTCCAAATTCTTTGTGTCATTTCAACTCAAAGTTCATCATAGAACAAAGAAAATGTTATTCTACAGAAAAATAACTTTTAAAAAAATACGTATACTTAGTACAAAGTAAGTTCTAAAGGTACGTATATCATTATTCCATATCACAAGCTTTGAGGACAAAGATTGGGTATTTTGCCAAAAGAAGAGTAGAGAAAAGAGCTTTGGACTTATTTTCACTTTGAAGTTTGTCATAGAGATTAGTTCTGTCTTTCGCCTGCGGCCTGACATAATACTTCTTTCACACAACATCACTGCCATTGGTTGATGAGCGTCACAACAGCGTCATGAATTCAAAACAGTATCGAACTTCATGCAAACTGATCGCCTGCGTGATTTCAGCATTTCATTCAACAAACAAAACTAAACAAAATCAGTTTTAGAAAACGATGACTTTTGAAATTGTCCTCGGGATGCATTCTCCGGTGTATGCCTCGTTGATGCGACTACTACTGCCATCTAGGAGCCAATAGTAGCGTCAGTGTGCTTCTTTACCGGCTGAGCCATGATGTTCGAAATCTCAGTTCAGTTTTAGATGTTTCAAATGACAACCGTTTTTTATGTGATTAGAAATTTAAGTCTAACTGAAATATAATCAATATTACAGAGCGCATTGGGTTTGTAGCATATTATGACTAAATGAGAAGGTTTGGTGGTGACATTTTGTTGTGGTTCTAAGGATTCATTGACCTGATATTGGCAATGAAATGACATCGAACACAATAGACAGAAGTCCTGACTTTCCCTGAAGATGAAGTCATTGTTATTCCTCTTTGTTATCAATCAAAGGAAATAAGAAAGGCAGGGAAATGTAATTTATTTCCATTCATTTGATTTCATTTGATTTTGTTTGATGCATCGGAATGCTCAGGCGCGTAGGAAGGGGGGGGGTGGGATGGGGGGGGGGAATCCCCCCCCCCCCCCACTCGAGCAGGCTGACCCCCCATTGACCATAAAAAATTAAGTTAAGTGTCCAAAAATCACTTAAAAATTGTTTAAATTCTAAAAAAAAAGCCCTGCGGGGCAAAAATATGGAGTTATTTGTTGTAATTTGAGCAGTATAGTATCACAGAATCGATTTTAAAGTGTTTATATTCGAAAAAATGCCCTGCAGGGCAACAATTGGAGGGTTTTTTGCTTCAGTTTGTGCATTTTAAAGCCCCAGAATCATTTTTAACTGGTTTAAATTCCAAAAAACGCCCTGCGGGGCTGAAGCTGGGGGGCTTCGCCCTCCAGACCCCCCTTCCGGGTGTCACAATCCCCCCCCCCCCCCCATGATGAAAGTTCCTACGCGCCTGGGATTGCTCGTCTCTACGCAGGGTATTTATCAATAAATAAGATATGGGAATGTAGGTATAGGAAATTGTAACCTCTTTTGATTTATGAATCTCATCAAGCGAGCGTAGCGAGCGACTCCACTTGAAACTTATGGCTCGAATCTCTGTTTTTTTTTTTATCTGTCTGTCTGTGTATTTCGCATTACATTTTAAACGAAGTCATGGATCTGGCCAATTTTTTTCACAAAAGATTCATTACTATCCACTGCAGAAACCTAATGATTTTCAGCAAAATCGATCCATTAATTTCATCGGAAACTTGATTTGTAGTTAGTAGTAAGTACTTGGCTTGGCAATATGAAAGAAACGTCAACTCTGTGTGCCAATAAAACTGGAATTGGTTGACCGATCATCACCAAATTTTGCAATGCCATTGGCACCAGCATTATAAGTGTATTTTGACAAACCTTTAATGAACTTTAAGAGTAATATACATTTTACTGACATTTGTATGCTTAATTTGTAATTGCCTGTAGCTATACACGACCGTTTGACCAAACAAATAGTCTTCTGTAAATCTGATTAAACTCATATTTTGCATGATCATTAAGACCAACATTATCTCTTATTTTACAAATTTTCAGCCCAATCAGTCAAGAACACAATGCACTTATTGACATTTTTGATAACTGTCAGAAATGACATATCAAATGAATGTTTCCACTGCCAAATGGATCTGATTTGCTTTATGTAGGAAACAAAGTGTATAGATTGCTGTTCTAAAGTTTCAATATTTCAATATTTCAATAGGCCATTTAAAGCCCCATTTACACGGTGCAATTTCTTGAACAACTTCTGTGCCACAGTGGTTCTGCTCGTGCGCAGTGTCACTTTTGAGATGAAAAAGTGACTCTGCACATGTGCAGAACTTTTGTGGCACAGAAGTTGTTAACGCATGCGCAGATCCCTATTTTTGGTGTCGTGACGTCACTCCACCCACAGCATTCTCGAAAACACGTTCATTTTTAACATACACACCAAATAGACACTACACACTAGACGGCTGTGGACCTGTCAGTTTTTTAATCATGCGCACTGACTTTCTTAAATGACCTATTCAATGTGGATGTATATATGTTTCTGTGCGTTTGGTACGGAATACCTGTTGAAGAATTTACACGTACGTATACCAGTGCTCGCTCATCAACGCGTTACACTGAGCGTTTTCCTAGTATTAAATCAATACTGATATGGTTTTGAAATAATATATTGATTTTGAATTCATATTCCGCTCAATCCGGTTCCGGTCCACTCAGTACATTATATCTGATTTTCTCTCAAGGGAAATCCGTCATTTGTATAAACTCATACGACCATTAGTACCTATTCAAGTCCCAAAAGTATTTGTTTGGATGTGTCAAATACTTTCGGGTCTTGAAAACAAATTGAAAAATTGAAAAATACTAATATTGCATTTGGGATGGCACTTTTACCGGTTCTAAAAAAATCGGTAAATTAACCAGTAAATTTTACCGGTAAATTTACCGGTCAGCGGTAAGTTTTGAAAAATGATGGCAGATAGCAAATCATGACTATACCAAATACAAAACTGACCCTACTATATTATTTGGCTCATTTACAAAGATAAGCAGTCAGGACAATAACAATACCTCTATAATCAATGTTAATCAAGACAATACTGCATTTTGATAAGGGGTGATGGCTGATCGAAACAACTTATGGCAGATTAGCAAATAGATTCGACCAATCTAGTAACCCATGCCTGGGGATGCCATAAGAGGAATTGTCGACCATACCTAAGTACCAAATTGATCAGTGTGTCTGCTTAACAAGCTAAGCTGCATAATGATTCCGACATGGAAGTACTCGTTAGGATATTATTCTGAATGATTGAGGACAACCAAAAATCAACGTAAAAATAAAATAGCCTATCTGCTAATGTTGTCACACTGAAGTTTACTTATAGTTATTACTTAAAATTTGATACCTATCTATTCATACATTCGAAAGGATTTTAAAAAAAATTACCAATATTTTTACCGGTAAATTTACCTTAATTTACCGGTAAATTTTACCAGGTGCCATCCCTATGTTGCATTAATTATTGTTTTGTTACAAATATGTACACCATAGAGTAACTATAATAAAACAAATGATTAATTGAGACACGACTTTATTTTATTATTTATAGTTCGTTTCAAATAACATTAAAAAACCACAACATTTTACAGGAATATGTTTGTTTAAACTGAAAACTATTATAAACATAAGGTAACACTATATAAGATAATACTAGGAAAACGCTCCGTGTAACGCGTTGATGAGCGAGCACCGACACGCGCGCCAATCGAGCACGATCCATTCAATCAAAGACAATTAACTACTTTATTACCAATTTTCCTTTAAATTTCCATAAACACTCTGGATCAATTAAATAACAGATTAATTTACTGATACTTTTCCATCAATCTCTTTGGACAGATATTCAAAACACTTAAAATAGAAATAAGTCCTGTAAATTCTTGACCGATTGGGCTGGAAATGTGTAAAATATGATGCTATCTAGTCGAAACATTGTTTTTATAACTGTGAAACACGATCCATATTCTAAAATAAATTATTTTAGATAAGTTAACATATACCTATGTATATAAGTACCTACATTACATATTGACTACATTATGTATTGCAATATGATCCACTCCATCACATAAAATAATAGTATGTCTTTCATTGAAATTGAGAATAGCCATCTATATACTTTGCTTTGCTACACAGAGCAACCCAGAATGCAGTGGATTTTGTTTTGAAATGTCACATCTGAAGTGTCAGTAGTTCTGTACTGGTTGGGCTGAAAATTTATAAAATAATTGAAAATGATAATCTTAATGGGCATGCAAAATTTGAACTTGATCTGACCATTTTGATTTTCGACCTATCAGATGATAAGTTGTTAAATCTTAATTTTTGAACCAATCATTGGGCAGTGCTCAAAAACAATCCCAGGCTAAATTAGAATGATGTTAGCATGTGTGCAAAATTTCAGCTCGATCGGAGAAAAACAAACAAAAAAAACAGAGAAAGTGTCCAAAAGAGCCAAATGGAGACGGTCGCTACGCTCGCTCAACAAAGGGCCGGTTTTTGTACCTCTTGCTAAAGTTAGCACGGATGACTTGATAGCGTTAGAATTTAGCAAACGTCTTTCAACTTCTTGATAGTGTTAGCTAGAGGATGAAATCAATGTAAAATTAGTGGAAAGCTCACGGCCTTCTTAACCGCCTAAATTTTGCCATGCAGTCCCCAAAAAACAAAAGTCAAACGTGACGGCCGGATTTTAAATTGTATATTTTAGTATTTGTCTACTCTTTTACGTCTGCTTTCTTGTTCAAATGTTGTCCCTAGTATTCATATTTAATGGTTAGACTATTCAATCAATGATAATGGATTTTTATTGATTCCAACATTACATTTTCCATAAAGCACGTGTCAAATTAAATAAATACCTGAATGTATGTTAGACATAATTGCAGACAAGCTTTAACATCAATAATGTCAAATATCACTGTCAATTGCCCTAAAGATATCGCTTTTAAACTATTTCGACTTAATAAAGCCCTCGCCATACCCGTCATGGCGGCCAAAAATCAAAATCACAAATCACGTGCATACTCCTTATAACTTGTATCCGTGTACTAGCTATCAAGAACTTTAGCAATCTTGCTTCCCTAAGATAACTAAGGATCTTCTATATTTTGAAAATGCAACATCAAGTGCTGGTGAAGTTTTATTGGAGACAGGTTTAAATCAACATCAGTCATGATTAGTCGTTGCTAATTTGCTCTTCTTTCTAGTTTATTTAAACTTTTTTACATTCAATAATACACACTAAATAACAGTAAATGCAGATCAAGTTCTTCTGGATAACTCCAAGCTGCATACAGTCCAGGTGAATGCATTTCTTCCTCGTTGCAACTGCAGTTTTGTGCATCTGCCGGCCAGTAATTGCCCTGCGTTACGTTCCTTATTGAAGAAACACAGTATAATTAGAACAGGTTACAGAATCGCAATCTGCATGATTATAAGTAATTATTATGCAAGTAATTAAGATGAATGGTTTGATAATGCGCGAGTAATTGTCTGGAGTGGCTCGGAGCGGAATTTCAGAAGTTGCAATTCTGTTGGCATCAATATGTACGACGTTCTTGTCACTTGAGTAATAAAATGCTCACAAGTGTCAAGTGTCAACTTGATACGCCTCCGAAGTAGACTGACGTGCCATCTGTGCGGTGGAATGGCGAAATCCATACAAACTATAATCTGAAAAATCCGGATGGAATCCATCCAAAACTATAAAAATGACGTCGATTTAGGTACAACAAACATCCAAGTTTCCGCTGGACAGAAGAAAAAGGCGGCCATTTTAAATATGACTTTGATTCCGTTGTCTGAAAATTGTATGTAATATTAATATCTACTGCCTTGCCAAATAAAAAACACCGCTAATAGGTTAGACATAGTTGTTTACCTTTAATTTTTTTGCCAAAGTGCTGTATACTCTGTGTAAAATAATAATGTTAGTGAATTTAGTCCCCATCATTACCAATGGCGCCATTTTAATTTTGAATCCATCCAAGAAAGCAGCTGGATGAGGTGCTGCTAGAAGCTCGGCACGGCACGGAAACGGATTGATGGCGTATTAGGCCAGATTAGGTCGAATGGACTTGTATGAAGAATTGATTTGGAGATATCACGCGGGAATTAGGTCGAATGGACTTGCATGAAGAATTGATTTGGAGTTATTACGCGGGAATTAGGTCGAATGGACTTGTATGAAGAATTGATTTGGAGTTATTACGCGGGAATTAGGTCGTATGGACTTGTATGAAGAATTGATTTGGAGTTATTACGCAGGAATTAGGTCAAATGGACTTGTATGAAGAATTGATTTGGAGTTATTACGCGGGAATTAGGTCGAATGGACTTGTATGAAGAATTGATTTGGAGTTATTACGCGGGAATTAGGTCAAATGGACTTGTATGAAGAATTGATTTGGAGTTATTACGCGGGAATTAGGTCGAATGGACTTGTATGAAGAATTGATTTGGAGTTATTACGCGGGAATTAGGTCGAATGGACTTGTATGAAGAATTGATTTGGAGTTATTACGCGGGAATTAGGTCGAATGGACTTGTATGAAGAATTGATTTGGAGTTATTACGCGGGAATTAGGTCGAATGGACTTGTATGAAGAATTGATTTGGAGTTATTACGGGGGGATTAGGTCGAATGGACTTGTATGAAGAATTGATTTGGAGTTATTACGCGGGAATTAGGTCGAATGGACTTGTATGAAGAATTGATTTGGAGTTATTACGCGGGAATTAGGTCGAATGGACTTGTATGAAGAATTGATTTGGAGTTATTACGCAGGAATTAGGTCAAATGGACTTGTATGAAGAATTGATTTGGAGTTATTACGCGGGAATTAGGTCGAATGGACTTGTATGAAGAATTGATTTGGAGTTATTACGCGGGAATTAGGTCGAATGGACTTGTATGAAGAATTGATTTGGAGTTATTACGGGGGGATTAGGTCGAATGGACTTGTATGAAGAATTGATTTGGAGTTATTACGCGGGAATTAGGTCGAATGGACTTGTATGAAGAATTGATTTGGAGTTATTACGCGGGAATTAGGTCGAATGGACTTGTATGAAGAATTGATTTGGAGTTATTACGGGGGAATTAGGTCGAATGGACTTGTATGAAGAATTGATTTGGAGTTATTACGCGGGAATTAGGTCGAATGGACTTGTATGAAGAATTGATTTGGAGTTATTACGCGGGAATTAGGTCGAATGGACTTGTATGAAGAATTGATTTGGAGTTATTACGCGGGAATTAGGTCGAATGGACTTGTATGAAGAATTGATTTGGAGTTATTACGCAGGAATTAGGTCAAATGGACTTGTATGAAGAATTGATTTGGAGTTATTACGCGGGAATTAGGTCGAATGGACTTGTATGAAGAATTGATTTGGAGTTATTACGCGGGAATTAGGTCGAATGGACTTGTATGAAGAATTGATTTGGAGTTATTACGGGGGGATTAGGTCGAATGGACTTGTATGAAGAATTGATTTGGAGTTATTACGCGGGAATTAGGTCGAATGGACTTGTATGAAGAATTGATTTGGAGTTATTACGCGGGAATTAGGTCGAATGGACTTGTATGAAGAATTGATTTGGAGTTATTACGGGGGAATTAGGTCGAATGGACTTGTATGAAGAATTGATTTGGAGTTATTACGCGGGAATTAGGTCGAATGGACTTGTATGAAGAATTGATTTGGAGTTATTACGGGGGGATTAGGTCGAATGGACTTGTATGAAGAATTGATTTGGAGTTATTACGCGGGAATTAGGTCGAATGGACTTGTATGAAGAATTGATTTGGAGTTATTACGCGGGAATTAGGTCGAATGGACTTGTATGAAGAATTGATTTGGAGTTATTACGCAGGAATTAGGTCAAATGGACTTGTATGAAGAATTGATTTGGAGTTATTACGCGGGAATTAGGTCGAATGGACTTGTATGAAGAATTGATTTGGAGTTATTACGCGGGAATTAGGTCGAATGGACTTGTATGAAGAATTGATTTGGAGTTATTACGGGGGGATTAGGTCGAATGGACTTGTATGAAGAATTGATTTGGAGTTATTACGCGGGAATTAGGTCGAATGGACTTGTATGAAGAATTGATTTGGAGTTATTACGCGGGAATTAGGTCGAATGGACTTGTATGAAGAATTGATTTGGAGTTATTACGGGGGAATTAGGTCGAATGGACTTGTATGAAGAATTGATTTGGAGTTATTACGCGGGAATTAGGTCGAATGGACTTGTATGAAGAATTGATTTGGAGTTATTACGCGGGAATTAGGTCGATGTTTCCATTGTAATATAGATTTCTTAATCTTTTGATACCGAAAATAGTGGCCACGAATCATTTATTTTTGTTTTCAGTGCTGTTCAAGTTCTGTTAAACGGGGGCAATTTCTTTTTGGACCACTCTGTATAGGTATTCCATTTTACGAGTCCCATCATGGACATGCCTGGATTAAAACCTTCATCATTTCAAGTAATAATCATAGAAGCAAGTTGAATATTTGCAATGCAATTTTATAGCCAAATCCCCTTATTTCAAATCTCAGGCTCCGTTCAATATACTTCAAGAAACACAAGCAGGCAGTTGCATTAGCGATTATTCTCCACGACAATTACCCGATCGTAACAAAGTAGAAGGAACGAAGTGCACTGCATAATAGTGCAGTTTCTGCCCACAATTCAAGTGTTCCGCAGGGGGTGGGGGGAAGTGGAGGTGAAAGAAATGCAACCGAGGCCCTAGTTTGGTCTCGCGTCATCAAGTTGTTACCATAAACTTGCAACTGGTTCCTCACTGCTCGATCTACCTGTTCGGAAGACCGTGATCTTGCTACTAATCGCACGAGCTTCTGTGAAATGCGTCCAGGTGGTTTACTTGCTGTCTGTTGATACCTGCAAGTGCATTGTCTGCCATTCGGCTGAATAGTTCATCTGCAAATGAATTTTCATCAACGCTCTGACTTAAACGGTTAGTTGTTAAAGAGGTGACGTTCAACTCTGTCCTGCTAGTTGCTGCCGTTGAGCCAGAGAGACTGGGGTGTTTGGGGGTTAGTGTGACGACCTCCCTCCACCTGATATCAGTCCCTCATACCTAACTAGTTGCTGCCGTTGAGCCAGAGAGACTGGGGTGTTTGGGGGTTAGTGTGACGACCTCCCTCCACCTGTTATCAGTCTCTCATATAGTTGCTGCCGTTGAGCCAGAGAGACTGGGGTGTTTGGGGGTTAGTGTGACGACCTCCCTCCACCTGTTATCAGTCTCTCATACCTTGCTAGTTGCTGCCGTTGAGCCAGAGAGAATGGGGTGTTTGGGGGTTAGTGTGACGACCTCCCTCCACCTGTTATCAGTCTCTCATACCTTGCTAGTTGCTGCCGTTGAGCCAGAGAGAATGGGGTGTTTGGGGGTTAGTGTGACGACCTCCCTCCACCTGTTATCAGTCCCTCATACCTTGCTAGTTGCTGCCGTTGAGCCAGAGAGACTGGGGTGTTTGGGGGTTAGTGTGACGACCTCCCTCCACCTGTTATCAGTCCCTCATACCTTGCTAGTTGCTGCCGTTGAGCCAGAGAGACTGGGGTGTTTGGGGGTTAGTGTGACGACCTCCCTCCACCTATTATCAGTCTCTCATACCTTGCTAGTTGCTGCCGTTGAGCCAGAGAGACTGGGGTGTTTGGGGGTTAGTGTGACGACCTCCCTCCACCTGTTATCAGTCTCTCATACCTTGCTAGCTGCTGCCGTTGAGCCAGAGAGAATGGGGTGTTTGGGGGTTAGTGTGACGACCTCCCTCCACCTGTTATCAGTCCCTCATACCTTGCTAGTTGCTGCCGTTGAGCCAGAGAGACTGGGGTGTTTGGGGGTTAGTGTAACGACACCCCTCCACCTGTTATCAGTCCCTCATACCTTGCTAGTTGCTGCCGTTGAGCCAGAGAGACTGGGGTGTTTGGGGGTTAGTGTGACGACCTCCCTCCAACTGTTATCAGTCTCTTATACCTTGCTAGTTGCTGCCGTTGAGCCAGAGAGACTGGGGTGTTTGGGGGTTAGTGTGACGACCTCCCTCCACCTGTTATCAGTCTCTCATACCTTGCTAGTTGCTGCCGTTGGGCCAGAGAGACTGAGGTGTTTGGGGGTTAGTGTGACGACCTCCCTCCACCTGTTATCAGTCCCTTATACCTTGCTAGCTGCTGCCGTTGAGCCAGAGAGACTGGGGTGTTTGGGGGTTAGTGTGACGACCTCCCTCCACCTGTTATCAGTCTCTCTTACCTTGCTAGTTGCTGCCGTTGAGCCAGAGAGACTGGGGTGTTTGGGGGTTAGTGTGACGACCTCCCTCCACCTGATATCAGTCCCTCATACCTTGCTAGTTGCTGCCGTTGGGCCAGAGAGACTGGGGTGTTTGGGGGTTAGTGTGACGACCTCCCTCCACCTGTTATCAGTCTCTCATACCTTGCTGGTTGCTGCCGTTGAGCCAGAGAGACTGGAGTGTTTGGGGGTTAGTGTGACGACCTCCCTCCACCTGTTATCAGTCTCTCATACCTTGCTAGTTGCTGCCGTTGAGCCAGAGAGACTGGGGTGTTTGGGGGTTAGTGTGACGACCTCCCTCCACCTGTTATCAGTCTCTCATACCTTGCTTGTTGCTGCCGTTGAGCCAGAGAGACTGGGGTGTTTGGGGGTTAGTGTGACGACCTCCCTCCACCTGTTATCAGTCCCTCATACCTTGCAAGTTGCTGCCGTTGAGCCAGAGAGACTGGGGTGTTTGGGGGTTGGTGTGACGACCTCCCTCCAACTGTTATCAGTCTCTTATACCTTGCTAGTTGCTGCCGTTGAGCCAGAGAGACTGGGGTGTTTGGGGGTTAGTGTGACGACCTCCCTCCACCTGTTATCAGTCTCTCATACCTTGATAGTTGCTGCCGTTGGGCCAGAGAGACTGAGGTGTTTGGGAGTTAGTGTGACGACCTCCCTCCACCTGTTATCAGTCCCTCATACCTTGTTAGTTGCTGCCGTTGAGCCAGAGAGACTGGGGTGTTTGGGGTTTAGTGTGACGACCTCCCTCCACCTGTTATCAGTCTCTCTTACCTTGCTAGTTGCTGCCGTTGAGCCAGAGAGAATGGGGTGTTTGGGAGTTAGTGTGACGACCTCCCTCCACCTGTTATCAGTCTCTCATACCTTGCTGGTTGCTGCCGTTGAGCCAGAGAGACTGGGGTGTTTGGGGGTTAGTGTGACGACCTCCCTCCACCTGTTATCAGTCCCTCATACCTTGCTTGTTGCTGCATGTCGGACAACTTGCTAAATGCGCATGTCGGAAAATAGTCCCTGATTTCTGTTCGAGGCTCTTGTTTGATAGAACACAGCTATTAGTTTACAGATTTGTTCAAGACGCACCACGCTTGGAATCGAGTGCTATGTGGGGGGTCCCAAATAACCCCCCATTAAACTTAACAATTCTCCCACCCTTCATAAATCCCGCGGACATCTATGGATGTCGGATGACTAAATGGAGTGAAATCTCGTGGACTTCTCTCTGGCCGAGTGCTGGTTCTGAGAGGCAATCTTATATCTCGCTTCCCTAGCGTCATCATTCCACTCAGATGAGCGACCCATACGATGTGGAGTGTATGACGTCACGTCATGACAGAACTCGAGTGCGCATGTGCAAGGCACTTGCATGGCAATGAACGAGTTCTTATTGGGGCTGTGCATAAAGGACGTCACGCTAAATAGGCCAAGCAACGAAGGCTAAAAACAGGCCGAACCCGGGACAAATTGCAAGATTTGTCTTTTTCATCAGACCTGATTCAGAAAAATTCGCTGATTACAACAAAATAAGTTTTACGCAGAGATGTGAAGGGAAATTGTCCAAAATTACGTGTAAAGTTCAAATTTTGAGAACATAAAATATATTTTTTTAGAATCACAGAACACATTTTGATATTTGTTTTCAATAAAAAGTATGTTTTATATTAGGATACAATACTCGAAAAAAAATTGGGTGATAATATTAATTATTTTTGGATTTATTCAATTATTTCATAAAATGACGTCATTTAAATAATTCGTCGTAGTGACGTAACTAAAGGAGCTAGAATAAATGTTTTTACGGGAAAATGTTGGTAATAAAGCCTAATATTTTTGGTATGAATATGATCAAAAGTTCACCACGCATCTACTAATTGTTGTCAAACAAAATTTTAATCAAATTATATGAAAAATTAAACATCAATATAACGCAATTATGGCATAACGGCGGAACTGTTTGATCAGAAAATGTTGTCACTTATAGAATTTTGGCGCTTGATAAAACCTAGCCCAAAGAGAGATTTGGGACGCCATTTTGAAACCGGAAGTGGCATCATCTTGAAAACGGCTGAACCGATAATAACGGAACTGGTGGCAATCGACTCCAACGGTCATATGACAAAACAGATCAATAGTAAAACCAGAAATTACCAATAACAAATACCGGAAATGACGCCACAAATATTCAAAATTCTTCTAAACCCCCTGTTCAACAATAAATACATTATTCTGGCTTGTTATAATGTAATAGGTATATGAATTTATTAAAAAAAATCTATGTGGCATTGTTTTCAGTCGCCATTTTGAGAACCGGAAGTGATTCCATAGCTCGGAAACGTTTTTTTTATAAAATCTTTATTCACACATGTACATAGATTTACAATCACAGTAGATATAATAATAAGAATACTTAGAAACTAATAAAGAAATCAGGGTCTTTAACTTCCAGGCAAAAGGAAACGTATTGGAATGAAATCAAATACCAATTAATTCAGTGGATACCACTCTATGTCTGGAATAAGAAAAGGTTTTAAGCCTTATGCCGGCATAATTTTATTTTGGTACAGCATTATAACTAGGTACCAATATTTTTATTACCATGTTAAAACGTATTATTTTATCATTATTAATAGCGACTTTTACAATTAAATTCATAAAGATTTGCATTTATGTATTTATTTAATGTACTTATTGTTAAATAGGGAGTTTTAGAAGAATTTTGAATATTTGTGACGTCATTTCCGGTATTTTTTATTAGTAATTTCTGGTTTTACTATTGATCTGTTCTGTCATATGACCGTTGGAGTCGATTGCCACCAGTTCCGTTATTATCGGTTCAGCCGTTTTCAAGATGATGCCACTTCCGGTTTCAAAATGGCGTCCCAAATCTCTCTTTGGGCTAGGTTTTATCAAGCGCCAAAATTCTATAAGTGACAACATTTTCTGATCAAACAGTTCCGCCGTTATGCCAATAATTGCGTTATATTGATGTTTAATTTTTCATATAATTTGATTAAAATTTTGTTTGACAACAATTAGTAGATGCGTGGTGAACTTTTGATCATATTCATACCAAAAATATAAGGCTTTATTACCAACATTTTCCTGTAAAAACATTTATTCTAGCTCCTTTAGTTACGTCACTACGACTAATTATTTAAATGACGTCATTTTATTAAATAATTGAATAAATCAAAAAATAATTAATATTTTCACCCAATTTTTTTTCGACTATTGTATCCGAATAAAATACATACCTTTTATTGAAAACAAATATCAAAATGTGTCCTGTGATTCTTAAAAAAAATATTTTATGTTCTCAAAGTTTAAACTTTACACGTAATTTTGGGCAATTTCCCTTCACATCTCTGCGTAAAACTTTTTTTTGTTGTAAACAGCGAATTTTTCTGAATAAGGTCTGATGAAAAAGACAAATCTTGCAATTTGTCCCGGGTTAAATGCTTCGTTGCTTGGCCTAAAATATGGGTTATTTTGACACCCCCCCAAACCCTTCCTCTTGGGGGGGGGGGGGGGGGGGGATGATTTCCAATAGCCAATACATATTCTTAGAAATCAGGGGGTTGATCACTTCCTGTCTTTCCTGTCTTATTCAGATTTGTATAGCCTATCGATCTGAAATATTGTCCCCATACAAACCATGACTATTTATACGTACACTCCCCCAAATAATAAACGGTACTTGGTACAAAACGTATTGGCTGCTGGGCCGGTTCCTTGACAATCAATCCTTGTTATTATCAATGAAATCAGAGCTCACATAAAAGAGTTTGATAATGCGTTAGCACTGAC
>OW203761.1:62629175-62658363 GCA_934045905.1 Leuctra nigra | reverse complement strand
AACACTTACTACACTTACTACACTTACTACACTTACTACACTAACAACACTTACAACACTTACTACACTTACAACACTTACAACACTTACTACACTTACAACACTTACAACACTTACAACACTTACAACACTTACTACACTTACAACACTTACACACTTACTACACTTACAACACTTACAACACTTACAACACTTACAACACTTACTACACTTACAACACTTACACACTTACAACACTTACAACACTTACAACACTTACAACTTTTACAACACTTACAACACCTACATCACTTACAACACTTACAACACTTACAACACTTACAACACTTACAACACTCTCTTCATTTACAACACTTACAACACTTACTACACTTACTACACTTACTACACTTACATCACTTACTACACTTACTACACTTACTACACTTACTACACTTACAACACTTACAACACTTACAACACTTACTACACTTACAACACTTACTACACTTACAACACTTACAACACTCACAACACTTACAACACTTACTACACTTACACACTTACAACACTTACAACACTTACAACACTTACAACACTTACAACACTTACTACACTTACAACACTTACACACTTACAACACTTACAACACTTACAACTTTTACAACACTTACTACACTTACTACACTTACTACACTTACAACACTTACACACTTACAACACTTACAACACTTACAACTTTTACAACACATACAACACTTACAACACTTACAACACTTACAACTTTTACAACACTTACTACACTTACTACACTTATACTTCACTTACAACACTTACACACTTACAACACTTACAACACTTACAACTTTTACAACACTTACAACACTTACAACACTTACTACACTTACAACACTAACACACTTACAACACTTACAACACTTACAACCTTAACAACACTAACAACACTTACTTAACTTACTACACTTACAACACTTACAACACTTACAACTTTTACACCATTACAACACTTACAACACTTACTACACTTACAACACCTACACACATACAACACTTACAACACTTACAACTTTTACAACACTTAAAACACTTACAACTTTTACAACACTTACTACACTTACTACACTTACTACACTTACAACACTTACACACTTACAACACTTACAACACTTACAACTTTTACAACACTTACAACACTTACAACACTTACTACACTTACAACACTTACACACTTACAACACTTACAACACTTACAACACTAACAACACTAACAACACTTACTACACTTACTACACTTACAACACTTACAACACTTACTACACTTACAACACTTACAACACTTACTACACTTACTACACTTTCAACACTTACAACACTTACTACACTTACAACACTTACAACACTTACTACACTTACAACACTTACAACACTTACAACACTTACAACACTTACAACACTTACTACACTTATAACACTTACACACTTACAACACTTACAACACTTACAACACTTACAACTTTTACAACACTTACAACACTTACATCACTTACAACACTTACAACACTTTCAACACTTACAACACTTACAACACTCTCTACAGTTACAACACTTACAACACTTACTACACTTACTACACTTACTACACTTACAACACTTACTACACTTACAACACTTACTACACTTGCTACACTTACAACACTTACAACACTTACTACACTTACTACACTTACAACACTTACTACACTTACAACACTTACAACACTCACAACACTTACAACACTTACTACACTTACACACTTACAACACTTACAACACTTACAACACTTTAACACTTACAACACTTACTACACTTACAACACTTACACACTTACAACACTTACAACACTTACAACTTTTACAACACTTACTACACTTACTACACTTACTACACTTACAACACTTACACACTTACAACACTTACAACACTTACAACTTTTACAACACTTACAACACTTACAACACTTACAACACTTACAACTTTTACAACACTTACTACACTTACTACACTTATACTACACTTACAACACTTACACACTTACAACACTTACAACACTACAACTTTTACAACACTTACAACACTTACAACACTTACTACACTTACAACACTTACACACTTACAACACTTACAACACTTACAACACTAACACCACTAACAACACTTACTACACTTACTACACTTACAACACTTACAACACTTACAACTTTTACAACACTTACAACACTTACAACATTTACTACACTTACAACACTTACACACTTACAACACTTACAACACTTACAACTTTTACAACACTTACAACACTTACAACTTTTACAACACTTACTACACTTACTACACTTACTACACTTACAACACTTACACACTTACAACACTTACAACACTTACAACTTTTACAACACTTACAACACTTACAACACTTACTACACTTACAACACTTACAACACTAACAACACTTACTACACTTACTACACTTACAACACTTACAACACTTACTACACTTACAACACTTACAACACTTACTACACTTACTACACTTTCAACACTTACAACACTTACTACACTTACAACACTTACAACACTCACTACACTTACAACACTTACAACACTTACAACACTTACAACACTTACAACACTTACTACACTTACAACACTTACACACTTACAACACTTACAACACTTACAACACTTACAACTTTTACAACACTTACAACACTTACATCACTTACAACACTTACAACACTTACAACACTTACAACACTTACTACACTTACTACACTTACAACACTTACTACACTTACAACACTTACTACACTTTCAACACTTTCAACACTTACAACACTTACAACACTTACAACACTTAAAACACTTACTACACTTACTACACTTACTACACTTACTACACTTACTACACTAACAACACTTACAACACTTACTACACTTACAACACTTACAACACTTACTACACTTACAACACTTACAACACTTACAACACTTACAACACTTACTACACTTACAACACTTACACACTTACTACACTTACAACACTTACAACACTTACAACACTTACAACACTTACTACACTTACAACACTTACACACTTACAACACTTACAACACTTACAACACTTACAACTTTTACAACACTTACAACACTTACATCACTTACAACACTTACAACACTTACAACACTTACAAAACTTACAACACTCTCTTCATTTACAACACTTACAACACTTACTACACTTACTACACTTACTACACTTACAACACTTACTACACTTACTACACTTACTACACTTACAACACTTACTACACTTACAACACTTACTACACTTACTACACTTACAACACTTACAACACTTACTACACTTACTACACTTACAACACTTACTACACTTACAACACTTACAACACTCACAACACTTACAACACTTACTACACTTACACACTTACAACACTTACAACACTTACAACACTTTAACACTTACAACACTTACTACACTTACAACACTTACACACTTACAACACTTACAACACTTACAACTTTTACAACACTTACTACACTTACTACACTTACTACACTTACAACACTTACACACTTACAACACTTACAACACTTACAACTTTTACAACACTTACAACACTTACAACACTTACAACACTTACAACTTTTACAACACTTACTACACTTACTACACTTATACTACACTTACAACACTTACACACTTACAACACTTACAACACTTACAACTTTTACAACACTTACAACACTTACAACACTTACTACACTTACAACACTTACACACTTACAACACTTACAACACTTACAACACTAACAACACTAACAACACTTACTACACTTACTACACTTACAACACTTACAACACTTACAACTTTTACAACACTTACAACACTTACAACACTTACTACACTTACAACACTTACACACTTACAACACTTACAACACTTACAACTTTTACAACACTTACAACACTTACAACTTTTACAACACTTACTACACTTACTACACTTACTACACTTACAACACTTACACACTTACAACACTTACAACACTTACAACTTTTACAACACTTACAACACTTACAACACTTACTACACTTACAACACTTACAACACTAACAACACTAACAACACTTACTACACTTACTACACTTACAACACTTACAACACTTACTACACTTACAACACTTACAACACTTACTACACTTACTACACTTTCAACACTTACAACACTTACTACACTTACAACACTTACAACACTCACTACACTTACAACACTTACAACACTTACAACACTTACAACACTTACAACACTTACAACACTTACTACACTTACAACACTTACACACTTACAACACTTACAACACTTACAACACTTACAACTTTTACAACACTTACAACACTTACATCACTTACAACACTTACAACACTTACAACACTTACAACACTTACAACACTTACAACACTTACAACACTTTCTACACTTACAACACTTACAACACTTACAACACTTACAACACCTCTTCGTGTTAAGGACAGCAACTACATACAGGAAGCGTGGCCCAGCAAATGTATGCATCTCCATTTTATGAAATAGTGCCTATCACAAATAGTTCTGTAATGTATACTTTCAACATATACCGGGTGGCCCAAAAAAAACGTCCAATGGGCGAGACACCGCTGTGAAGAAACTACTGCAGATATTAGTCCGAAAATATCACATGTTTTATAACAAACATACCAATGTTTGGAGTGTGAAAGTTTCAAAGGCATTTCTTTTGCAGAAAAAGGTTACAGCTGTTTGAATTTGGTTGTCGAAAAATCGATTATACGGAGCTCAAAGAGCGCGCATTCAGAAAAAGTCCAATGGCATGGACACCTTGATTTTCAACACTACTAAAGATATCGGGCTGAAAATTTCAAATATATTCAACACGTTCACGTACGACTATCTATTGTATAAAAATTTCAATACATTTGAATCAGTGGAACGAAAGTTATGGTATCTTGAAGTAGAGCTTAAAAACAGAAAATTTGGGAGATAATTTCACTTCTAAAATTAACATGTGAAATAAAACTTGAGAAATTATCTCTTGTGTATTCTGCTTTTTAAAGCGCAAATTCTAGATAACATAACTTTCGTTACATTGATTCAAATTAATTGAAATTTTTACACAACCGAAAGTAGTATATTTTGAATAACATATAAAATTTTCAGCTTGATATCATCAGCAGTTTTGAGTAAACAGCGTCCCGGGCATCGGACATTTTCTGGACTCGTGATTTTTGAGCTCCGTAAAATCGATTTTTCAACAACGAAATTTGAACAGCTGCAACTTTTTTGTTATGAAAGCTATGGTGTTAAAACTTCCACATATTATGCCTTAGTATGTTTTGTTTACTTGGTGTAATTTTCAGGACGATATGTGCAGTAGTTGTGTCACTGTGATGTCTCGCCCGTTGGACGTTTTTTTGGGGCCACCCGGGCCCTGATTCTACAACTCCATTGCGGTCGCCTAGCAATTATTTCAATGTTAATCTTATGGAAGAAATTTCTATAGGCGACACAATGCAGTTGTAGAATCAGGGCCCCGGTATTATAATTGATTTATTTTGTAATCAATCAATCCAGGATGAGATTTTCTATTTTTCATGGGTCGGGTGGGTGATGGGGGGGGGGGGGGGGGGCGAGGTTTAAATAAAGACGATCTTTACTGAAAGAAAAGACACATTGGAAACCTCTCAAAATGTGTGATCGTTACTTTGGACCCCCCTCCAAGCTCATGCGGGTCCGGGGCACACAGCCCTGGGAATATTTTGTAAATTTGAAAGCATTTGGTGCGTTTTGGATATCAAGTTTAAGCTGTGTCATACGGAGCAAAAAACATTTTTTTTTTTTTTTTAATTTTGAATTTTGAACATAATTGGATACCTACAATCCTTTAAACTTCCTTTTCAGGTTGTATTTAAAATATATTACACGGGAGGAGGGAATAGATCCCCCAACTAGAACTTTTTGTGTACGTGGTGAGATATCCCCCCCCCCCCCCACCCATTATTTGGTTCCCTTCCTGAATCGACCAATCAATCAGTCATTTTCATTTGTTGGTAATACTCGATTTTAACAGCATTTTAGGCAATGAAAGTTGGTAACTGATGTTCAGGGGGGAATGGCAATTGCACCTGGTCAATTGGGGGGGGGGGGGGGGGGGGGGGGGGCAGCACCATGCGGGTCCGGGCCACACATCCTCGATATTTTTAAATTTTAAGATTGAATATGGGAGTTTTTAGGTAATTTTCACGCTATTTTAAGTTTATTTTTTATCTAGACAAATGGCGACTACAGACACTGGAAATGATATTATTTTGAAGTAGGTGTAGGAGAGGAGTGCTCTGGGCCCAGCCAATCTTACAAAGTTTCTTTCTCTTTGCTTCTGAAAACTCGGTGAATAATGCGGAAAACTAAAACTGACTTCGATTCATTGTCAATGTTTTTTTTTCTTTTAAATTATATGTTTTAGATTATTATTATTATTATTATTATTATTATTATTTAAAACGAAATTGTTTCGGTGTTAAATCCTTAGAATTTCTTTAAAATCTCATGGGTGATAGTGAAGTGGAGAAATTAGCCATGGGGGGATGGAACTTTCAGTTATATTCACCATGGGTGCTACAATACCCCCACATTCCCCCAATTCGACCACTGCTGATGTCATAAGGGCACTGACATGCCTGGATAATATTATTGTTTTTGTCAGTTTGACAGTCACTCAATGGAATGTTCATGTATTGTTAAAAAATATTTTAGGACGACATGTTATCTGACAGCTTTCAACAATGAAAGCGGGTTTCGTGTATTAAACATACGTGGAATGTGAAGAGCCATTTAAACATATTTTAATATCTAAAGCTTCATTAAATCCTTTTGAAAAGGAAGTTTGTAAGGTGCATGTTCGCCCTTCTGGCCTGCCGACCTTGGCAACATTCAATTCCCACCAATTAGAACGGCCGTAACATTCTCCCGACCAATGGCAGCACGGTTTACTTCACTGCTGTCAGGGTCAACAAATCTTCCCAGCTAGCCGTGTGTTGAGCAGCCATATTGAAAGAAGGTCCAAACTCTAATGTAGTTGTAAATTTGGTGAAATCTCAAGTGTCAGCGTGTGTTGTGTATAAATAAAGTGTTATGTGTCATCTATAAGATGCACGTGTTTACTGTGAGCGAAGGTGTTGTTTATTGAAAACAATTCGTGTACAAACTTGTCATGTTTTGATTTGGTTGACTCTGAGGACCTTGAAACGAATGGTTCGTAATATTTAGGGGAATGTGCAAGGGGACACACTCAGTATGCCGGAATCTTGTTTAGGTGAGTCTGTCAATGTTTCTCGTGATTGTGATTCCATTTGTTCGAGTAGAGACACGTCATGTGGTATTGATCCCGAGCGACAGCAGAGGGACTATTGAACCGCAGCTTATGCAACCTAACCTAGCACTAACCTCTAGATGCCATCTCAAACTTCACTTACGTCTTTTGACAGCTCTCAAATCATCCAGATCGAACATTTGCGTCCAGGAATATAGATGTGAGATCCATCCCCACCCTACAGTGCTAGTTTCAATGTACAATTTTGTTTTCCGTGGGTGGTTTTTACTTGAGAAATAAGTCGATGTTTTTATTGCGTTTTCCTATTTTGTATTGGATTAGGATCAAAGACCTGTCTGTCCCTATGTTGCTGTTATGTTTGTTACCTGTTGCCATACAATTATGACAACACCCGCCTACTTGTTATTTTGTACAACCAAAACTAGACATGAAGTATTAATTATATTTTGTTTCTACTTTGCTACTATATTCTTGTCGGTGATGATTACTATTTACTAGGATTCCAATGGGAATGATTTTTTATAAGTAATTAAATCCAAGCAATTATTAGGTCATTTTATCAGTTGAAATTGAATGTTCAGTTGAATGTTCTCAAATCAAATAGGTACCTACCTACCTACCTATATCTAATCATGATCTAATTAAGATGTTGGACAAATTTAATTCTTCTACTAAACGTAGATTTTTTTCACAATAATTATTTTTTATGGTTTTCGGATTGTGTAATTGACTTAAAATTCTAAGTGGAGATCGATTATATAATTTTCATTTTGTAGGTCATCATGTCAAGATCACGAATTCAGACGTGTCATTAAAAACAATTTCAAAACGCTAGGGTGTTGATGAAAATAATGAGATCTTGAAATGATAAATATTGTCAGTCTACAGTTTACACCTATAGTCTACTGATTTTCTTGACGTATCTAAGCCGGGTTGGGTTGATTTGGGTGTGAAAAAGCATCATATTTGGAACAGCATTCTGTCCCTGACACAATTCCCTCAAGTTTGCACCTCATTGCCAGGCGATGATGTTACAAGGGCGCCTAGAAGCCGTGTTGTGTTAAACATCGCCGTCGCGTGGCGCTCTCTGGCGGAGAATCCCCAACACTGCAGTTCACACGCGGCCAAGAGAGAGCGCCCCATACTCATCCATACGTCTGCCGGAAACATCGGATGAACCGTCACGTAACATTGCATCGACGTCACTCACTTCGAAACTTTTAGCTTCGCTTCGTGCTGAATGAATCGAGCGGAGGGGTTATTTTCTTCTCGACGTTGCTAATTGGACTGCTGTTCGCACTTCCCATGCAGTCTAATTAAACGTGGAAATTAATTTAATGGCGTCAATCTCAAGGAGAATGACGGAGAGTTTTAGCGAAGAACAGGCGTCGAGTTTAGACACTCAAGTAAAACGCAACACTTCTGAAACATTCCAAGATTATTGTTAGTGAAACTAACTTTGGTGAAACAACGAGTTATCTAAGTAATTTAGAAACATAAAGTAATGTCGAAATTGGAAGTAAATTACTCTCTTTTCATGGAAGCTTTTGGAATCAATTTATAACAAAGTAAGGAAACAATGCGGTAATATTCTGTTTATAATTTGACAACGTTGCAGCCGATGAAGTCTGATAAAGTACGATACAAGTCAAGTCGGCTGGAACGTTGCTAGTAACATTATTAGCAGAGTATTACCGCATTATTTCTTTACGTTGGTACACTAGACTAGGTACCAAAGATAATTAGTAGTACCTACACTTAGCACAACTAAATCTGATGGACTGAATGTTGGATTATTTCTTTACGTTGTCTCACTCTAGTGGGTGACCTCACATTTCAATGATGACAACCAGTCATTCAAATTTGTACTCCGATCATTTTTTATTTGGCCAAGTGTAGTCTATGAAACAATTTTGACATGAATCATTAAAAAACTGACCGATGTCGCCTCTTTTCTGTTCATGAAAATAAGAAAGCAGTTTTAATTTGTACTAAATTCCAAATGAATTACATGTGAGTGGGCACGTGTAGCTATCAGTAGGTCCACCCACGGAGCACCTTGTACTGCGCAATGGCGGCGCATGTTCCTATAGCAAATGAATTACATGTGAGTGGGCACGTGTAGCTATCAGTAGGTCCACCCACGGAGCACCTTGTACTGCGCAATGGCGGCGCATGTTTCTATAGCAAATGAATTACATGTGAGTGAGCACGTGTAGCTATCAGTAGGTCCACCCACGGAGCACCTTGTACTGCGCAATGGCGGCGCATGTTCCTATAGCAAATGAATTACATGTGAGTGAGCACGTGTAGCTATCAGTAGGTCCACCCACGGAGCACCTTGTACTGCGCAATGGCGGCGCATGTTTCTATAGCAAATGAATTACATGTGAGTGAGCACGTGTAGCTATCAGTAGGTCCACCCACGGAGCACCTTGTACTGCGCAATGGCGGCGCATGTTCCTATAGCAAATGAATTACATGTGAGTGGGCACGTGTAGCTATCAGTAGGTCCACCCACGGAGCACCTTGTACTGCGCAATGGCGGCGCATGTTCCTATAGCAAATGAATTACATGTGAGTGGGCACGTGTAGCTATCAGTAGGTCCACCCACGGAGCACCTTGTACTGCGCAATGGCGGCGCATGTTCCTATAGCAAATGAATTACATGTGAGTGGGCACGTGTAGCTATCAGTAGGTCCACCCACGGAGCACCTTGTACTGCGCAATGGCGGCGCATGTTCCTATAGCAAATGAATTACATGTGAGTGGGCACGTGTAGCTATCAGTAGGTCCACCCACGGAGCACCTTGTACTGCGCAATGGCGGCGCATGTTCCTATAGCAAATGAATTACATGTGAGTGGGCACGTGTAGCTATCAGTAGGTCCACCCACGGAGCACCTTGTACTGCGCAATGGCGGCGCATGTTCCTATAGCAAATGAATTACATGTGAGTGAGCACGTGTAGCTATCAGTAGGTCCACCCACGGAGCACCTTGTACTGCGCAATGGCGGCGCATGTTCCTATAGCAAATGAATTACATGTGAGTGGGCACGTGTAGCTATCAGTAGGTCCACCCACGGAGCACCTTGTACTGCGCAATGGCGGCGCATGTTTCTATAGCAAATGAATTACATGTGAGTGAGCACGTGTAGCTATCAGTAGGTCCACCCACGGAGCACCTTGTACTGCGCAATGGCGGCGCATGTTCCTATAGCAAATGAATTACATGTGAGTGAGCACGTGTAGCTATCAGTAGGTCCACCCACGGAGCACCTTGTACTGCGCAATGGCGGCGCATGTTCCTGTAGCAAATGAATTACATGTGAGTGGGCACGTGTAGCTATCAGTAGGTCCACCCACGGAGCACCTTGTACTGCGCAATGGCGGCGCATGTTCCTATAGCAAATGAATTACATGTGAGTGGGCACGTGTAGCTATCAGTAGGTCCACCCACGGAGCACCTTGTACTGCGCAATGGCGGCGCATGTTCCTATAGCAAATGAATTACATGTGAGTGGGCACGTGTAGCTATCAGTAGGTCCACCCACGGAGCACCTTGTACTGCGCAATGGCGGCGCATGTTCCTATAGCAAATGAATTACATGTGAGTGGGCACGTGTAGCTATCAGTAGGTCCACCCACGGAGCACCTTGTACTGCGCAATGGCGGCGCATGTTCCTATAGCAAATGAATTACATGTGAGTGAGCACGTGTAGCTATCAGTAGGTCCACCCACGGAGCACCTTGTACTGCGCAATGGCGGCGCATGTTTCTATAGCAAATGAATTACATGTGAGTGAGCACGTGTAGCTATCAGTAGGTCCACCCACGGAGCACCTTGTACTGCGCAATGGCGGCGCATGTTCCTATAGCAAATGAATTACATGTGAGTGGGCACGTGTAGCTATCAGTAGGTCCACCCACGGAGCACCTTGTACTGCGCAATGGCGGCGCATGTTCCTATAGCAAATGAATTACATGTGAGTGGGCACGTGTAGCTATCAGTAGGTCCACCCACGGAGCACCTTGTACTGCGCAATGGCGGCGCATGTTCCTATAGCAAATGAATTACATGTGAGTGGGCACGTGTAGCTATCAGTAGGTCCACCCACGGAGCACCTTGTACTGCGCAATGGCGGCGCATGTTCCTATAGCAAATGAATTACATGTGAGTGGGCACGTGTAGCTATCAGTAGGTCCACCCACGGAGCACCTTGTACTGCGCAATGGCGGCGCATGTTCCTATAGCAAATGAATTACATGTGAGTGAGCACGTGTAGCTATCAGTAGGTCCACCCACGGAGCACCTTGTACTGCGCAATGGCGGCGCATGTTCCTATAGCAAATGAATTACATGTGAGTGGGCACGTGTAGCTATCAGTAGGTCCACCCACGGAGCACCTTGTACTGCGCAATGGCGGCGCATGTTTCTATAGCAAATGAATTACATGTGAGTGAGCACGTGTAGCTATCAGTAGGTCCACCCACGGAGCACCTTGTACTGCGCAATGGCGGCGCATGTTTCTATAGCAAATGAATTACATGTGAGTGAGCACGTGTAGCTATCAGTAGGTCCACCCACGGAGCACCTTGTACTGCGCAATGGCGGCGCATGTTCCTATAGCAAATGAATTACATGTGAGTGAGCACGTGTAGCTATCAGTAGGTCCACCCACGGAGCACCTTGTACTGCGCAATGGCGGCGCATGTTCCTATAGCAAATGAATTACATGTGAGTGGGCACGTGTAGCTATCAGTAGGTCCACCCACGGAGCACCTTGTACTGCGCAATGGCGGCGCATGTTCCTATAGCAAATGAATTACATGTGAGTGGGCACGTGTAGCTATCAGTAGGTCCACCCACGGAGCACCTTGTACTGCGCAATGGCGGCGCATGTTCCTATAGCAAATGAATTACATGTGAGTGGGCACGTGTAGCTATCAGTAGGTCCACCCACGGAGCACCTTGTACTGCGCAATGGCGGCGCATGTTCCTATAGCAAATGAATTACATGTGAGTGAGCACGTGTAGCTATCAGTAGGTCCACCCACGGAGCACCTTGTACTGCGCAATGGCGGCGCATGTTCCTATAGCAAATGAATTACATGTGAGTGGGCACGTGTAGCTATCAGTAGGTCCACCCACGGAGCACCTTGTACTGCGCAATGGCGGCGCATGTTCCTATAGCAAATGAATTACATGTGAGTGGGCACGTGTAGCTATCAGTAGGTCCACCCACGGAGCACCTTGTACTGCGCAATGGCGGCGCATGTTCCTATAGCAAATGAATTACATGTGAGTGGGCACGTGTAGCTATCAGTAGGTCCACCCACGGAGCACCTTGTACTGCGCAATGGCGGCGCATGTTCCTATAGCAAATGAATTACATGTGAGTGAGCACGTGTAGCTATCAGTAGGTCCACCCACGGAGCACCTTGTACTGCGCAATGGCGGCGCATGTTCCTATAGCAAATGAATTACATGTGAGTGGGCACGTGTAGCTATCAGTAGGTCCACCCACGGAGCACCTTGTACTGCGCAATGGCGGCGCATGTTCCTATAGCAAATGAATTACATGTGAGTGGGCACGTGTAGCTATCAGTAGGTCCACCCACGGAGCACCTTGTACTGCGCAATGGCGGCGCATGTTCCTATAGCAAATGAATTACATGTGAGTGGGCACGTGTAGCTATCAGTAGGTCCACCCACGGAGCACCTTGTACTGCGCAATGGCGGCGCATGTTCCTATAGCAAATGAATTACATGTGAGTGGGCACGTGTAGCTATCAGTAGGTCCACCCACGGAGCACCTTGTACTGCGCAATGGCGGCGCATGTTCCTGTAGCAAATGAATTACATGTGAGTGGGCACGTGTAGCTATCAGTAGGTCCACCCACGGAGCACCTTGTACTGCGCAATGGCGGCGCATGTTCCTATAGCAAATGAATTACATGTGAGTGAGCACGTGTAGCTATCAGTAGGTCCACCCACGGAGCACCTTGTACTGCGCAATGGCGGCGCATGTTCCTATAGCAAATGAATTACATGTGAGTGGGCACGTGTAGCTATCAGTAGGTCCACCCACGGAGCACCTTGTACTGCGCAATGGCGGCGCATGTTCCTATAGCAAATGAATTACATGTGAGTGGGCACGTGTAGCTATCAGTAGGTCCACCCACGGAGCACCTTGTACTGCGCAATGGCGGCGCATGTTCCTATAGCAAATGAATTACATGTGAGTGAGCACGTGTAGCTATCAGTAGGTCCACCCACGGAGCACCTTGTACTGCGCAATGGCGGCGCATGTTCCTATAGCAAATGAATTACATGTGAGTGGGCACGTGTAGCTATCAGTAGGTCCACCCACGGAGCACCTTGTACTGCGCAATGGCGGCGCATGTTCCTATAGCAAATGAATTACATGTGAGTGGGCACGTGTAGCTATCAGTTGGTCCACCCACGGAGCACCTTGTACTGCGCAATGGCGGCGCATGTTCCTATAGCAAATGAATTACATGTGAGTGGGCACGTGTAGCTATCAGTAGGTCCACCCACGGAGCACCTTGTACTGCGCAATGGCGGCGCATGTTCCTATAGCAAATGAATTACATGTGAGTGGGCACGTGTAGCTATCAGTAGGTCCACCCACGGAGCACCTTGTACTGCGCAATGGCGGCGCATGTTCCTGTAGCAAATGAATTACATGTGAGTGGGCACGTGTAGCTATCAGTAGGTCCACCCACGGAGCACCTTGTACTGCGCAATGGCGGCGCATGTTCCTATAGCAAATGAATTACATGTGAGTGAGCACGTGTAGCTATCAGTAGGTCCACCCACGGAGCACCTTGTACTGCGCAATGGCGGCGCATGTTCCTATAGCAAATGAATTACATGTGAGTGGGCACGTGTAGCTATCAGTAGGTCCACCCACGGAGCACCTTGTACTGCGCAATGGCGCCGCTTGTTCCTATAGCAAATGAATAACATGTGAGTGAGCACGTGTAGCTATCAGTAGGTCCACCCACGGAGCACCTTGTACTGCGCAATGGCGGCGCATGTTCCTATAGCAAATGAATTACATGTGAGTGGGCACGTGTAGCTATCAGTAGGTCCACCCACGGAGCACCTTGTACTGCGCAATGGCGGCGCATGTTCCTATAGCAAATGAATTACATGTGAGTGGGCACGTGTAGCTATCAGTAGGTCCACCCACGGAGCACCTTGTACTGCGCAATGGCGGCGCATGTTCCTATAGCAAATGAATTACATGTGAGTGAGCACGTGTAGCTATCAGTAGGTCCACCCACGGAGCACCTTGTACTGCGCAATGGCGGCGCATGTTCCTATAGCAAATGAATTACATGTGAGTGGGCACGTGTAGCTATCAGTAGGTCCACCCACGGAGCACCTTGTACTGCGCAATGGCGGCGCATGTTCCTATAGCAAATGAATTACATGTGAGTGGGCACGTGTAGCTATCAGTAGGTCCACCCACGGAGCACCTTGTACTGCGCAATGGCGGCGCATGTTCCTATAGCAAATGAATTACATGTGAGTGGGCACGTGTAGCTATCAGTAGGTCCACCCACGGAGCACCTTGTACTGCGCAATGGCGGCGCATGTTCCTATAGCAAATGAATTACATGTGAGTGGGCACGTGTAGCTATCAGTAGGTCCACCCACGGAGCACCTTGTACTGCGCAATGGCGGCGCATGTTCCTATAGCATGAAGACGATGCAGTTGCAAAAACAATGTCCCGCAGCCGAGGCAGCGGGGATGAAAGTGGAGATGGAAATGTAGTAAGTTTCACCAGAGATCAACCAATTTGAACATCATTTTTAAAAAATTGAACCTATCAAAACGGATTTTTAAGAAAAATATGGAAGTGCTGATAATAGGCAATGAAGTGTAATGAAATGAATCACGCTAATCCATTATCAAGATGTCTGCAGACGGTTTCAAACCCGCGCCCTCAGAACCCAATCTAATTCTAACAACACCATTATTCCCCATCTGCATATCTTGCTCTGAGTTCCTCTGTTTCCAGTGCATTCTGTGCTGGTAACTGGGCCTAATGACAGACATTACGCCGCAGCTTGTTCCCAGATCTCATTAAGATCTCCTGCTAATTGCATCTGCAATCCGCTCAATTCTTACCATTTGTTGTAATAAAAAGTAGCAGTCATATTACCTCCGAGATTGCCTCCATGGTCCGTTAAGTTGTGTCGCTGTGAAACCAGCGGGCCGTGAAATCAGCCCGTATTGTGTTAGAAGAAATGAAACAATTTCAATTGCTGTCAATTATATTTCAAGATTGTGCACGTAATTCACTGGGAGTAATTAAAATTGGTGTTGAGAAATATTGTTCATGCTTGTTGACTTTCGCGATGAAAACTATTCACTCGGTTTGTAATGGCTTTTGTAAGAGGCTTGAAAACACTTTATTTCTCTTGGTACTGGATTCAGATCGACTGATCATGAAACACCTGTTGTCTGTTCTTGTCTTGATTTACAACTCATGTTCAAAAGAAGCGTCCGCAAGTAGATATTTGCGATGTCAGTCCTCAACACCACAAGACCGTGAACTAATACATCTTATGGACGGAATCCAGTAGACTCTGGGCACGCAGATATATTTGTAATTTATGCCAATGACAATGAAAGCAAATTCCACACACAACAACATGCAGATTCTTGATTGAAGTTCCAAACTTGTACCAAAGATATTATATCACCCACATTCATCATAATATCGTCGGTGTTTTACCATAAGGGCCTATCTATAGGTTTTTCATAATTGTTCAGGAAAAGGAAAAAACTATGTGTTATGAACTATAAGGAGTATTATATATGAAAATTCATTAAAAAAATCATTTGTTTCAAATATGTATCACTTAATTTTAATTATTAGAAACATCATTCACAATGATTACATTCAGTATCACAGCCTATGGTTGTTAAGCAAGATAGGCCCTTTGGCGTTCATCTTGCACAGAGCTTAAAGATAGGCCCTACGCTATTAGTCTGTGTAGAGATAGGCCCTTCTGGCAAATCAATTAATTATAAAATTGACTTTTTCCAATTTTAAAACAGCTCTCCTGGCCTCAGTTTTCACTTCAGAGATATGCCCTTCTGGAATATCATGAAGTATATCAAACCTTGCAGGAAAACACCAAAAAGTGAAATTTGAATTTTTGATGAGATATGCCCTTATGGCAAAACACCGACGATATCTTTGCTTGTCAGTGCAGTATAGAACAGATAGGTTGCCGTCCTGTGTATAGTCATGGAAATAATTCGGTAAACCCTCATTCTCCTTTTCCATGCACTTATGTTAGCTCCTCCCCTCGACCAGTAACAATGGCGAAGTTGTTTGACTGCGGTGCGGGTGAAAGGAGCGTTTACCGAATATATTTCCATGACTGTACCGTGTGGTCGGCGTGAAAATGACACGCCAACGTACAAGTTACAATATTACATTAAGCCGTAAAATCCACTGAAATCATTTCCAAAAAATTGTGTATTTTGTACCTAAATTGTTTTAGGTAATTTACCTTACATGTGATGTGATGAGTTTTTCTGGCCATTTTAAGAATTCCCAAATGGGCCCTTCAATATGAACCGAAGGGCAGGCGCGACATTGGTCGGCCAAGGAAAAGATGGGCTGCACCTTGAGGACGGAACGGGCTTTTAGCACAATCTATGCGGGTAGAAGAAGAAGAAGAATGAACATTTTCAATTTTGAGTGTGAAAATAGTGTGTTTTCGGCCCGCGTGGCCCGGACCCGCGTATTCTTGGGGGTCCTCCCCCAGACCCAAGTCGGACCAGAGGTTTATTATTTTACCATATCTTAACCAAGTCATATCACGCAACTGTATATTTACAATTTAATTTGAAAAATGTCAAAGTAAAAAAGTCACAAAAGGATGCACCCTTTTTGCAAAAGGACGAAAAAAGTAGGGCCCTAAAATAACAAGGTGTGTGCGGTGTGAAGACGAAGTCTGAAGTTACGCCAAACAAAACTAAAACATTCACCACACTTAGGCTGCAAACACGCGGGGCGTTTTTTTCCTGCCCAGACGCGGCGTGGAAAAAACCGCGACGTTTTTCTTGGTCGAACACACAGGGCGTGCAAGACGCGACGGTTTTAGAAGCTGTCAAGGTCATGCTATGCCAGCTGTACAAAAACGTCGCGTGAAATAAACGCCCGTGTGTTTGCTCTCATTTAAACCAATGTGTTTCATTTTAACGACTTCCGGTGTGGGCAGGAAAATAAACGCGACATGTCGCGTCTGGCCGGCGTGGAAAAAAACGCCGCGTGTAAAAACTGCCTCATGTGTTCGCTCCCATAAGATTCAATGCTACCAATCTGCTCGGCGTCTCGCCGGCGTTCGAACGCTTCGGCTGGGCGTGCAAAAAAACGCCCCGTGTGTTTGCAGCCTTAGATTATGAGCATAGTTTCAAAACGCAAGATGTCTTTCTGTTAGATGTGGAGTGGAAACATGTGAATAGTTCATCTTTGTTTATCCAACCTGATACTCAAACTGGTAAACTCAAATTAATTAGGTAAACTCAGATTTCTGTATCTCTTCCATACTATTTATAGAAAATTGAGTTTATCTCGATTCACTGCTTATTGAGATATTGTAATTTGACAGTTTTCTCTTCAATTGAATGCCAGAAAATATATACGAACATATTTACATTGATAATAACTTTAAAAGATAGAATCAATGATTTCGTACGTTGTATAATTATTAATTAGACAGAAGACAGAAGTTCGCTTCGTATGCTGGTGATGTGTAATTAACTTCTTCGACACAACGATGCTTCCTCCTCCATGTTGCTGCACCAAGACGTTGCAACACCGGCGCACGCAATGGCGGTAATCTCGCACTCACGCAATGCGTGCCGGTGCCGGTGCCGGTGCGTGGTCGCGGCACGTGGTGCCAACTTCACACAACACAGCGAGAAACTCAGAGCGGCGGGAACAAAATCACGGCCTTCTTAAAGCTTTCACACATTTGCAAAGAAATACGAATTTCTAGAAGACCGTTTCCCTGGCAACATCATTTTACATGATAAACTTGATTTGGGGGGGGGGGGGGGGGGGATTATCACGCAGTTTTGAAAGTTCTGGTTTTTCATCACAAAACAATAATATTATTCTTCGAGCACGACGTTATTGCAGCGCGCATTCTATTTGTTATCCTATTAATTAATTAGTTTTTCTTTTCTTTCTAATTATTATGACGTATTTTACACCCAAGTATGAGTAATTGAACAATTTGATGAGGTGTTAAAACCCGTGCTAAACCGCAACCATGAGAATGATTACTCGTTAAAATCATGATTGAATCCCGATCATGGCGTGTATTGCTCCTGGTTGTGACTAGGATTGTTTCGTGTCTGGAGTTGCGATGTGTTCATGCAGAGCAGGTGCTGTCAAGCTGCTCCTTGCCGAATATGTGGGCCCCTATAATCAGCCAGGTAATGGCCTGGCAGCTGACCTCGAGCCAGTGCAGGGATAGTTCCCAGAGGTACGTGGTGCCAGGGAGTGACCACGTGGCATAGGGGCAGCGAGGCCTAGGGGCCTGAAGAGCCTGGGTTCGAGCCCATGTGTCCCGCCGCCCACACGGCTGTGAGAGTGACGCCTGAAGAGCCTGGGTTCGAGCCCATGTGTCCCGCCGCCCACACGGCTGTGAGAGTGACGCCTGAAGAGCCTGGGTTCGAGCCCATGTGTCCCGCCGCCCACACGGCTGTGAGAGTGACGCCTGAAGAGCCTGGGTTCGAGCCCATGTGTCCCGCCGCCCACACGGCTGTAAGTGTGACGCCTGAAGAGCCTGGGTTCGAGCCCATGTGTCCCGCCGCCCACACGGCTGTGAGAGTGACGCCTGAAGAGCCTGGGTTCGAGCCCATGTGTCCCGCCGCCCACACGGCTGTGAGAGTGACGCCTGAAGAGCCTGGGTTCGAGCCCATGTGTCCCGCCGCCCACACGGCTGTGAGAGTGACGCCTGAAGAGCCTGGGTTCGAGCCCATGTGTCCCGCCGCCCACACGGCTGTGAGAGTGACGCCTGAAGAGCCTGGGTTCGAGCCCATGTGTCCCGCCGCCCACACGGCTGTGAGAGTGACGCCTGAAGAGCCTGGGTTCGAGCCCATGTGTCCCGCCGCCCACACGGCTGTGAGAGTGACGCCTGAAGAGCCTGGGTTCCAGCCCATGTGTCCCGCCGCCCACACGGCTGTGAGAGTGACGCCTGAAGAGCCTGGGTTCGAGCCCATGTGTCCCGCCGCCCACACGGCTGTGAGAGTGACGCCTGAAGAGCCTGGGTTCGAGCCCATGTGTCCCGCCGCCCACACGGCTGTGAGAGTGACGCCTGAAGAGCCTGGGTTCGAGCCCATGTGTCCCGCCGCCCACACGGCTGTGAGAGTGACGCCTGAAGAGCCTGGGTTCGAGCCCATGTGTCCCGCCGCCCACACGGCTGTGAGAGTGACGCCTGAAGAGCCTGGGTTCGAGCCCATGTGTCCCGCCGCCCACACGGCTGTGAGAGTGACGCCTGAAGAGCCTGGGTTCGAGCCCATGTGTCCCGCCGCCCACACGGCTGTGAGAGTGACGCCTGAGAGCCTGGGTTCGAGCCCATGTGTCCCGCCGCCCACACGGCTGTGAGAGTGACGCCTGAAGAGCCTGGGTTCGAGCCCATGTGTCCCGCCGCCCACACGGCTGTGAGAGTGACGCCTGAAGAGCCTGGGTTCGAGCCCATGTGTCCCGCCGCCCACACGGCTGTGAGAGTGACGCCTGAAGAGCCTGGGTTCGAGCCCATGTGTCCCGCCGCCCACACGGCTGTGAGAGTGACGCCTGAAGAGCCTGGGTTCGAGCCCATGTGTCCCGCCGCCCACACGGCTGTGAGTGTTGCGTCATGACACGTGACCACTGCGAATGAACTAACGGTGAATGATGTCGGTAACCTCGCGTTTCTTGTGTTTAGCAGGGATAGTAGTCCAGTAATTGTGTGATTATACCCACCACTAATTGCAACAGAAGGTTTCAATACATGAATCGATTCAGAAAAATGTCCTCTACAACATATCCAAAGTCGCCCAAAATCGCTGTTCGGAAAAAGGGTTTTAATGACTTTTCAAGTTAATTTCCTATGTTAATTCCATCTTGCAAAAAATACTTTTTTTCATATAACTCCGATTTTGACGAAACTTGGCAGGATTCTTCACCAACCTAAATAAACACAAATAGCTCTCTGAGCGTTTTCCTCTAAATCTCATTGTTTGGGAAATATGGCCATGGAAAAGTCATATTTTAGTTAGTTTTCGTCGATTTAGGTCACTTTGAGGGGTCCATGTCGTTAGCCCACCCACCTTCGATTTTACAATATTTTTTAATTGCAATCGTTTGTGCTACGTTTGTGCCGGATTGTGCCGTCAATTAAATCGTTTGTGCCGCCTTCCTAACCCCCGTTTCTAGGGGTTGGTTAGTGGGTGTGCCAACGACATGGTAGCACACCCACTTTCAAAATGTGCAATTTTTATTTTTGCTATCGAAAGATCTTTGTTTGTGCTGGATTGTGCCGTATTTTCTTTCGTTTGTGCCGCAACCCTTTACCCCCAAATAATTGATACAAGGGGGTGGGTGGAACAGCACACCCACTTTCAAAATGTGCAATTTTTATTTTTGCTATCGAAAGATCTTTGTTTGTGCTGGATTGTGCCGTATTTTCTTTCGTTTGTGCCGCAACCCTTTACCCCCAAATAATTGATACAAGGGGGTGGGTGGAACAGCACACCCACTTTCAAAATGTGCTATTTTTATTTTTGCTATCGAAAGATCTTTGTTTGTGCTGGATTGTGCCGTATTTTCTTTCGTTTGTGCCGCAACCCTTTACCCCCAAATAATTGATACAAGGGGGTGGGTGGAACAGCACACCCACTTTCAAAATGTGCAATTTTTATTTTTGCTATCGAAAGATCTTTGTTTGTGCTGGATTGTGCCGTATTTTCTTTCGTTTGTGCCGCAACCCTTTACCCCCAAATAATTGATACAAGGGGGTGGGTGGAACAGCACACCCACTTTCAAAATGTGCAATTTTTATTTTTGCTATCGAAAGATCTTTGTTTGTGCTGGATTGTGCCGTATATCTTTCGTTTGTGCCGCAACCCTTTACCCCCAAATAATTGATACAAGGGGGTGGGTGGAACAGCACACCCACTTTCAAAATGTGCAATTTTTATTTTTGCTATCGAAAGATCTTTGTTTGTGCTGGATTGTGCCGTATATCTTTCGTTTGTGCCGCAACCCTTTACCCCCAAATAATTGATACAAGGGGGTGGGTGGAACAGCACACCCACTTTCAAAATGTGCAATTTTTATTTTTGCTATCGAAAGATCTTTGTTTGTGCTGGATTGTGCCGTATTTTCTTTCGTTTGTGCCGCAACCCTTTACCCCCAAATAATTGATACAAGGGGGTGGGTGGAACAGCACACCCACTTTCAAAATGTGCAATTTTTATTTTTGCTATCGAAAGATCTTTGTTTGTGCTGGATTGTGCCGTATATCTTTCGTTTGTGCCGCAACCCTTTACCCCCAAATAATTGATACAAGGGGGTGGGTGGAACAGCACACCCACTTTCAAAATGTGCAATTTTTATTTTTGCTATCGAAAGATCTTTGTTTGTGCTGGATTGTGCCGTATATCTTGCGTTTGTGCCGCAACCCTTGACCCCCAAATAATTGATACAAGGGGGTGGGTGGAACAGCACACCCACTTTCAAAATGTGCAATTTTTATTTTTGCTATCGAAAGATCTTTGTTTGTGCTGGATTGTGCCGTATTTTCTTTCGTTTGTGCCGCAACCCTTTACCCCCAAATAATTGATACAAGGGGGTGGGTGGAACAGCACACCCACTTTCAAAATGTGCAATTTTTATTTTTGCTATCGAAAGATCTTTGTTTGTGCTGGATTGTGCCGTATATCTTTCGTTTGTGCCGCAACCCTTTACCCCCAAATAATTGATACAAGGGGGTGGGTGGAACAGCACACCCACTTTCAAAATGTGCAATTTTTATTTTTGCTATCGAAAGATCTTTGTTTGTGCTGGATTGTGCCGTATATCTTGCGTTTGTGCCGCAACCCTTGACCCCCAAATACGAAGGCGCGCTTATCAACGCGTGTGGAACAGAGAGCGGAGAACGCAGTGTTAAACCGCAGTGAAGGAGGCCAATTTTAATGCGAACGTAAAATGGTTTGAAAACGTGAATCTCAAGACTTGGCTCCTGTTCTTTTGTTCTGGATGAAGTGACTGCTTCTGTGCTTCACACCGTCAGCCGTCATAAGCGGCTCTTTAAGGTTTAAATGGCCGCCATTGAGATGCAAATGACTGATGAACCGCGCGATTACTCCGGCTCATAGGGGCCAGCACCATACGGGCCTTCTGACACCGACATTTTACAGCGAATTAGTCATTATCATTCATTATTCCTTTAAGTAGCAGCTTTAATGAGCCACCCTCATTTCGGTGTTTGGAATGATTGTTGATGCTGGGCCGCCAACCCCGAGGATCTGTGTCGATCCCTAGTAGTGGGGACGTTCTTGTTTCAATCTTCAGATTTTTTTATCTTTGCAAATTTTGAGTCAAACTCGTAAAGGTTACAAAAATTATAGACAAATAAATGTACCTACTAGAGGTACCTACCTATAGTGTTAGGATATAGACTAATCTTTAGTAAATTATTTTTAGTAAAAATACAGAATTTGACGTAGGTAGTACATTAATGGAATTCATCTGATTATGAGATTTATTTTACGAAATCATCAATACATTTTTGTATATATTAAGTGCCGGTTTTTGTACCTCTTGCTAAAGTAAGCTACCGAATAAAGTTCTTGATAGCGTTAAAAAACGTCTTTCTACTTCTTAATAGTGTTAGCTAGAGGATGGAATCAATTCTAAAATGAGTTGCTTGCTAACTTGATCTATCAAGCTATCAACTTGAAGCTATCAAGAACTTTAGCAGTAGTATGTCCAGGACACGCGTGGCAATGTCACGTGACAAGTGGGGGATGTGATCTTCAGGACTAAAGTTGCATTCGTTTTAATTTCTTCCATGCTGCATGAGCAAGACTACGTCACACGTCACAAAGCTCACTCACACATGTTGCGCTGTATTCTATTTGATCGCACAACATCGAGACCCACCTTGACGCCAAGGAGCCATTGCCCTGGTGTCTGGTGTCAGAGGTCCCATTAGCGCCGGCGTCTGCGGCTCAGTCGACAAAACATCATTTCAACCGGACATTTAGTACTAATTGCTCCTTGCGTGACTCACAGTTTAATGATCAAATTCACATAAAACAGGTGGAAAAACACTCGGTCTTTGTTACGTCCAGGAATCGTTTGGTCGGAAAACAAAGCAAAAACTCGATGACATGTTGTAAAGCTATTGACATTCTCCGAGTGGATTGTCGATGTAATTTACATAATGAGCGCCTAGCGAGACAAATGGTGCATATTGTCAGTCGACTCGGTTGAAACGCTTTCACTTGCCCGCGCTTCTTCAAGAGGATCTCATTCCTGATTCTGATGGAATCCGACCATATATTCCAGCAGAATCGGACGTTTTACCAGCAGTATTACCAAAGATATCATTAAACTTCTCATTTTATAACTGCTTACATTTCTGAACATATATAAAAATGTGCTGATAAAATTGAATATACCTAATATTTAAACAAGAATATTTGGGATTTGGATGAGGTCCTTTTGGCCAATCAAAAAGCGGTATCAGAAGGAACGGATCATGTTTTGATGGCATCATCCGATGAAGTCTATGTTAACTTGTCATCTAACTCAAGTAGTAGGTGAGCTCTGATTTCATTGATAATAACAATGATTGATTGTCAACGCTCAAATCTTAAGTTGATCTTTCTTTTGACTTTGATTTGTCTCACAGGAAGTTCCGATCACACATGGAAGTCTGGAAGGCATCCAAAGTACGCTTTTCCGTTGATGAAAACTCTCAACTCCTTGTTTTATGAACTCGACGCAGATTTGTGTTTGATCTGAACTAAATCTCATTGATATGATCACGTGGCCACGCCCCCTGTCAGTTCTCCTTGGTCTTGGCAATGCTAAGGACAACGCTTCTTGTACCGCGTTGATGAGCGAGCAAATGTGTTGATGTCTTGGCACAGTTGGCAAGACACAACTAATCATTTGCGGAAAGAAAGTTATGTAAGTGAGGATAATTCATGTCTAAATGAAGTAGAATGTCTGCTGGTTTGTCTGTTATTCCTATACCCCTTCAAATTTGGAACCCTTTCAGAACTCTGCGAACAACCTAGATAAACTACCACATCGTTCTGACCACCCCTTCACCCTAAGTAACCCAAATTCCCGAGCAACGCCGGGCGAGTCGGCTTATTTGGTCAAATGTGGTGATACATATTTCAAAATATGCTTCAAATTTAAATAACTCTGAAAGTGTAAACTATGAGAAAATGTTGGTCTATTAAAATTAGTAGCACATTTTTAATTTGTACCAACGGAGGATTTTGTTTACAAACTATACAAATGCCCGCTTCTTGATCTAGTGAGTTGAAACGTCGGTACTTGCAGAGGTGGTGGAGGTGCCGTGTTGTCATATCAGCTCAATGCATGTACACGTGGCAACACTGCTAAACGTGGCTGATGACTGATACGCGATGCCGTGTTGTCATATCAGCTCAATGCATGTACACGTGGCAACACTGCTAAACACACGCAGGCATTGTTAATAACAACGCAGAAGACTTGTGGCTGATGACTGATACGCGATGCCGTGTTGTCATATCAGCTCAATGCATGTACACGTGGCAACACTGCTAAACACACGCAGGCATTGTTAATAACAACGCAGAAGACTTGTGGCTGATGACTGATACGCGATGCCGTGTTGTCATATCAGCTCAATGCATGTACACGTGGCAACACTGCCAAACAACAACGCAGAAGACTTGTGGCTGATGACTGATACGCGATGCCGTGTTGTCATATCAGCTCAATGCATGTACACGTGGCAACACTGCTAAACACATGCAGGCATTGTTAATAACAACGCAGAAGACTTGTGGCTGATTACTGATACGCGATGCCGTGTTGTCATATCAGCTCAATGCATGTACACGTGGCAACATAACAACGCAGAAGACTTGTGGCTGATGACTGATACGCGATGCCAACTATTAGAACCCTACGTGAGGTGACAATTAACCACGACTTAGCTCAGTGCTTTAGAAATAACAATAGAAACAATAACAAATTGTTTTTCTCCTGTTTTCATTTCAACGCGGTTCTTATTCCTTTGTGAAGAAATATAACAAGAAATGCAATGTGTATGTTATACAGCTCATCTACATTCTTGCACCACTTTTATTTTTATTTTAAACATTTTATTACTAACTATATAATTCCATCATTTTTGTTCACCTTTTATAGGCAGCGTGTTTAGACAACAGATGGCACTGTAAAAAGTACAGACAGAGCCACCTAATCTGTGGGAAGGAAGCTTACCTTTTGGCAAGGCGTCCAAGTCGCTGCAGTTATATGTTATGTTGCTGCACATATTACGCATTATCAATTCTTAAAATTTACACAAGTTTATCTAATGTTTATTCGCCTACAAAATATTAATAATAAAGTGTTCACAATTTCACTGAATCTGATCACAATAGTAATTTGCGCGACTTAGTTTGATTCCGAAATATTTTGAGTACATTTGTTGACATCTGATCGGTTGCTAGGTCACGGCCAATGAGAAATAAAACAGTTGACGATCTTCCCACAAAAGTTGCTAATTTCTCTCACTCGTGGCGAACTCTCGGTGCCTATACCACTTCATTTAAAGTGGTTTATATATTATTATTGACTCGTATTTTTGTATTTGTTGTTTTGGTTTCGGCCGTGGAACGGATTCACGTGTAAATCATGCTTCAGGGGAACCAATGCCTTGTTATTGCCTGACTTCTCTTCACCAAAGCGCTCTTCCAGAGGCCATTACTTGTGATATATCACGTTTAGAAATGCCGATATTACTATACTTATGAAATCACTGATAAAGTAATTATCATAAATCATGGAGCGAGCTTGTGTGAGGCCGTTTCTGAAGTTATGTTCCTTGCATATTTTCACTTGCTTGGAACTCGCGAGGTTGCGAATTAGTGGCTGGTAATTGTGTCGCGTCCGATTCCATTTCATTCATATTCATTCTTCATTATATTTTCAATCAAATATTTACGAGCAAGGTAAATTCAAGTAAATGCAGCAAATTCACCTTTGCCTAGGTATTTCAAGTTTAGATTCAAAACCATACTATTTGTATTGCTGAAGGCCGTGATCAAGGTTAAAGGTTAAAGGTTTTAAAAATTCTTGAACATTTTTTTTGGGGGAAAAATAAAATATCTACATTTATCAAGGTCATTATATATCATTGAAAAAAACTTGAAGTGTGTTTGAATCGAAGCACGATTATTTTTGAAATCAGGAAATGGTGAAAAAATTTCACTTTTATACGTTTTTTGCCATCAAAAGTAAAATGGTGTTCCAGAATGTTCCAGAATGAGAGTCCAGAGGTTGGGGAGAAATACGTTGCATGCAGACGCTCTGCTTGTCCGCTTTTTGAATGGAAGGTTGGTGGAATGCGTTTGGAACCATCCCATACCTTGCCATCAAGTTGTTGTCATAAGTATTGCTATCAAGTAACGACTGGATTCTTGTAAGAACACAAGTATGCACTTTTCATTGCACTAACATTTAGTAAACTGAACCGAATATTTGTACATTTTAATTGCAGGAAACGTGTTCCTTGATGATGCAATAATATTTTAATATTTTGTCTTCAGGATGCTTCGATGGCAATGCATTTCAATTAGTGTACTTTTTAATGATGTGTTTATTATCTTACAACATGCAAGTTATGAACATTTGCGATGGCCAGCCCATGAAACTCCGTTTAGCTCATTCAATTATCCTTGTTTCAATAGAAACTTTGTCAAATCTTTGTCAAATCTTCTTGTTGTAAATTTAAAATTATGACCAGTACTATTCCAAATCTGTCAAACCACTGGTCACTCTAAAGCGATTTGCCTGGTTTGGCTTCTGGGAGCTCACTAGTCGGTTTCCACGAAGCTTGACTTGTTTTTGGTCGTATTTTGATCGTGAATACCTAGGTACCCTAATACCTAATACCTAATACCTAGGTGAATACCTATAGATCTTTTTCCATTCGAGAAATAGTCAATTGACATTTCGCGAAATCATCAAAGGAAATGTCTGAATGATGTTGGATTGAATCGAACTCATAAATATTTCCCTGACATTCCTGGAAGTCGGCTGGAGCACGCCATCTTGTTCCAGCGAGACCGTTTCATGTTGAATTCCAGACGCAAGCATGCATCATTCCTGAGATCACTCTGTGAAGGACTAATTGAGTGCTTGATTGAGGCGCGTGAAAATGCTCGAATCATACGTCGAGGAAGAGGGGTTAGTTTAGTTTTGTTGCAATTAGATGGCTCAGGACATTGCGCCTGAAGGAACTCGATTGCAACTTTTGAAGGACTTTCATTATCTTGCGATCAGTAGGTAGGTAGGTACTATTACCTATTACCTATAATACCTATTACCTAGGTAGGTAGGTACTATTAAAAATGAATTAATAGTACCATGTACCATCGAAAAATAATTCTTTTTTAATTGTGAGTTTTCCAAATTTGCATCAAATTGTTTTGAAAATGTCAAAAGTTTTATTATGCTATAATCTTTCGTCAATAGTGTTCACTAAACTGTCAGCGGGCAGGTAAAACTACATTTCTTCGAATTGAGGAATGAAAAATATTGTGATTTTTTAATGTTTCTTTAAGAAAGTTGTTATGAAATACGCAAAGGATCCTAGAAGAATGAACGGTTTTCTCAATGAGCTAAGTTTGTTCACCGAGTCATCAGAATTTACATGGACCAATGCTATGAAACCAAGACGACATCAGAAGAAAGTGCCTTGCAGTTTCACATATTCGCCACATTCATTCTGTTTTCGCCTAATAATAACTTCATCGCCCCTCTGTTTCTGTTAGCAAGAATTTCTTTTATAGATCTTCTCTGATTTGGTTTTGCTCCCAAGTGGCTCGGAATGAAATCAGTACGCCGGCGAAAACTGATTCGGGAAATAGTTTTCCGCCTGCAGAACAATTTTCCATCACCGATTCGGTTTTGGCGTGAAAACCCATCGCAAATCCCCTTCTCTGTTTTGAATCGAGAAATTGTGATCCACCAATATAATGAACTTGTAAGAAAGAGAATGCAATGATTGTTGCTCAGTCTGAATGTCTGTTGAAGCCTCGGGTTCGAGCCTCGGTCTGGATCTTACTCATTGCACATCCAAGCAAAGTAATGAAGACTAAAGGAACGGAACAGGTTGGGTGAGTGGTTAACGCTCTGAGCTTGTATTCCGGAGTCCCGGGATCGATTCCCGCGGCCGTCCTTCCTGACTGGGGTTTTTTCGTGGTTTTCCCTCAGTCGATAGGCAAATGCTGGGAAGGTACCCTACTAATAGGCCACGACCGCCTCCTTCCCACCTTCCATCCTTACCTACTCTTCACCATCATCTCCCAATCATCATCATAATCATTCATCCGTCGCCATTAGCCTCGCTGCAGAACAGTGCGACGTTAAGCCCCAGACAAAAAAATACTAAAGG
>OW203761.1:62518976-62628975 GCA_934045905.1 Leuctra nigra | reverse complement strand
GTGTAAAAAAACAGCCAAGTCTCTTCAACTAAAAAAAAATTATGAAATCTTAAAAATTCTGCACTGAAAAGTAGTGATATCAAAAAATGGGCCAAGTCAAAACTTTATTTGAAAATCAAAAAATACTTGGCGCATCGTATACTATATAAATAGTTAAGAAGTATAGACCAGATAGAAAATATACCTATAATGCCCTAAAAAAACGATGCGCCAAGTATTTTTTGATTTTCAAATAAAGTTTTGACTTGGCCCATTTTTTGATATCACTACTTTTCAGTGCAGAATTTTTAAGACTTCATAATTTTTTTTTAGTTGAAGAGACTTGGCTGTTTTTTTACACAAAGTGTTTTTTATAGGGATATCACTCCTTTTTTTAGTTAACTTTTGACGTCATATCGATTGAACAATTACTAAATCCTTAACCAAATTGTCTAATGAAAATTTGCGTATGGTACTATATATTTGCTTTAAATGATCTTTCATGAAGAATAGCAAAGGTTTCATTCCTATCAGTCAACCGAGTTCCGAGATATGGCAACACTTCGGTTTTCAAAATGGCTGCTGAACTTACTGCACTGCCACATAGAATGTATATCTATAAATGATGTGTATCATTTTAAGCTTTCTGAATATGTATTTATTATAAAGGAGGGGATTATAATCATTTTTAAATTTGAATGACGTCATTTCCGGTCTCATAAATAGAAAAATTCTAGTTTGACTCTTCCTATTCCATAGAGATGACCTTCCGAATCGTTTGGCGGTAGTTTCATGCCGATCAGTCAACCAATTTTCAAGATATGACGTTACTTTCGGTTTCAAAATGGCTGCTGAAATCACTGACCCTTTGAATTATAATTTAAACATGATTACATTTTATTATAAGCTGTCTCAAATAGTATATTTATTGTATCAAAATGTATATTTGTGAGATTTTTAAAATGTGTGACGTCATTTCCGGTTTCGGTATGGGAAACTGCAAATATTATTGATGATAATACATAAAGTTGACCGTCTCAATTGTTTAGCGCTGGTTTCGTTCATATCTATTTAGCCGTTATTGAGATATGATGTCACTTCCGGTTTCAAAATGGCGGCTTCCGGTTGGTTTTATAATAAGTCAAATGAGATATCAAAAGTACATACGTTACAAAAATATCAAAATAATCGGATCAATCTTTGTTGCCGAAATGCCAATCGATGTATTTCAAATTTCATGACGTCATTTCCGGTTTCATTAACATAATGTATAGTCTTTTGCTACTGATAATCCATATAGTTGACCGTCTGAATCGTTTGGCGCAAATTTCGTTCCGATCGGTCAAGCCGTTGACGAGATATGACGTCACTTCCGGTTTCAAAATGGCGGCACAAAAAATTCATGGGGTGAAGGTTAAATCAGACGCCAAAAGTGCACACGTGGTAAAAATGTGAGATCAATCGGTTCAGCCGTTTAGGCTGTGGCCTGTTTACCGGATTTGAATTCCAGGAGACTACTACTACTACTACTACTACTGAGATTATTATTATTATTATTATTATGAAAACCGCCCTAAAACACGGTTTTCACGGCCCTCTAGCTCGCAAAGGGCGTAACCTATTGTTCCCTAATTTGGTATATGTTGTAGGGTGGGCCATAGCTCGAAATTGAGATATTTTTCAACAATGTGAGATTCCCCAATTTTAAAATCTAGTAGGCCGAAAATGCCACTTTGATGCTTACAGTAAAAGTGGGTTTGCTCCAGCCTTTATATGAGAGTGTGCGCGCGCCGTACGACTTGGCTGGCGTGGAGCGACCGCTCCACTAGATTCAATATTTTTTTAAATTTGACACCTTGAAATTAGTTTTTTTTGAGCTATTTTGTTTATGAAATGAACTACGTAAAATACCACACAAAAGCCCCCCCTTGCCCCCCCCCCCCCCCCCCCCGTGGACGCCAATGGAACCCCGTGCATCTGCCGATGACTGACATGTTGCATGTCGTGTGGGTTCATTGCATTGGGCGGTCGATGTGCAGATCAGAACATTGTGCATTTTATTCGCGATGCAACCGAACATTATGATGGGATCAGGTGGATCAGGTGGCGAGAAGATTAACAACGGATTACATCTCTGCGTGCTTTTTGTCCTGATTTTATTCTGTACTTTTATTCTATAAAAAAATGTAATCCAATAAAATGAATATAAATAGGTTTCCTTGAAATCCCCTGGAATCGAACTGATGGACAAACACGTGGAACAAAAGAGCAATGCCACGTGACTAGTTGTAGATGAGAAGTAGGAGATGCACGTGGAAACCTGGACTAACATCTGTCTTGCACTCAGATTCTGATATGCCCTATTGGCTGACTTCTAATGGATTGTATCCGGAGAACGATATCTATAATGGTGAAAACTCATTTGAAGCAATTTTATTTGATATAATCAGTTGTTGTGCTGAAAGCTGCATAGGCATCTTTCAAAATGAATATCAACCATAAACGTCCTGCAGTATTTGAGTTGATTTGAACGCATCTACCTCGCCAGAATTGTTTCCTCCGTATTATCTGCGGGATTGTGACGTTGCATCGGCTCGCAGAAGACAGCTGTCAGTTCCAACTGAAGCGGCAGTTTGTTTCCTACAAACAGCGATTGTTTCCTCCGTATCATCTGCGGGATTGTGATGTTGCATCGGCTCGCAGAAGACAGCTGTCAGTTCCAACTGAAGCGGCAGTTTGTTTCCTACAAACAGCGATTGTTTCCTCCGCATTATCTGCTGGATTGTGACGTTGCATCGGCTCGCAGAAGACAGCTGTCAGTTCCAACTGAAGCGGCAGTTTGTTTCCTACAAACAGCGATTGTTTCCTCCGCATTATCTGCTGGATTGTGACGTTGCATCGGCTCGCAGAAGACAGCTGTCAGTTCCAACTGAAGCGGCAGTTTGTTTCCTACAAACAGCGATTGTTTCCTCCGCATTATCTGCGGGATTGTGACGTTGCATCGGCTCGCAGAAGACAGCTGTCAGTTCCAACTGAAGCGGCAGTTTGTTTCCTACAAACAGCGATTGTTTCCTCCGCATCATCTGCGGGATTGTGACGTTGCATCGGCTCGCAGAAGACAGCTGTCAGTTCCAACTGTAGCGGCAGTTTGTTTCCTACAAACAGCGATTGTTTCCTCCGCATTGTCTGCGGGATTGTGACGTTGCATCGGCTCGCAGAAGACAGCTGTCAGTTCCAACTGAAGCGGCAGTTTGTTTCCTACAAACAGCGATTGTTTCCTCCGCATTATCTGCGGGATTGTGACGTTGCATCGGCTCGCAGAAGATAGCTGTCAGTTCCAACTGAAGCGGCAGTTTGTTTCCTACAAACAGCGATTGTTTCCTCCGCATTATCTGCGGGATTGTGACGTTGCATCGGCTCGCAGAAGACAGCTGTCAGTTCCAACTGAAGCGGCAGTTTGTTTCCTACAAACAGCGATTGTTTCCTCCGCATCATCTGCTGGATTGTGACGTTGCATCGGCTCGCAGAAGACAGCTGTCAGTTCCAACTGAAGCGGCAGTTTGTTTCCTACAAACAGCAATTGTTTCCTCCGCATTGTCTGCGGGATTGTGACGTTGCATCGGCTCGCAGAAGACAGCTGTCAGTTCCAACTGAAGCGGCAGTGTGTTTCCTACAAACAGCGATTGTTTCCTCCGCATCATCTGCGGGATTGTGACGTTGCATCGGCTCGCAGAAGACAGCTGTCAGTTCCAACTGAAGCGGCAGTTTGTTTCCTACAAACAGCGATTGTTTCCTCCGCATTATCTGCGGGATTGTGACGTTGCATCGGCTCGCAGAAGACAGCTGTCAGTTCCAACTGAAGCGGCAGTTTGTTTCCTACAAACCGCGATTGTTTCCTCCGCATTATCTGCGGGATTGTGACGTTGCATCGGCTCGCAGAAGACAGCTGTCAGTTCCAACTGAAGCGGCAGTTTGTTTCCTACAAACAGCGATTGTTTCCTCCGCATTATCTGCTGGATTGTGACGTTGCATCGGCTCGCAGAAGACAGCTGTCAGTTCCAACTGAAGCGGCAGTTTGTTTCCTACAAACAGCGATTGTTTCCTCCGCATTATCTGCTGGATTGTGACTTTGCATCGGTTCGCAGAAGACAGCTGTAAGTTCCAACTGAAGCGGCAGTTTGTTTCCTACAAACAGCGATTGTTTCCTCCGCATTATCTGCGGGATTGTGACGTTGCATCGGCTCGCAGAAGACAGCTGTCAGTTCCAACTGAAGCGGCAGTTTGTTTCCTACAAACAGCGATTGTTTCCTCCGCATTATCTGCTGGATTGTGACGTTGCATCGGCTCGCAGAAGACAGCTGTCAGTTCCAACTGAAGCGGCAGTTTGTTTCCTACAAACAGCGATTGTTTCCTCCGCATTATCTGCTGGATTGTGACGTTGCATCGGCTCGCAGAAGACAGCTGTCAGTTCCAACTGAAGCGGCAGTTTGTTTCCTACAAACAGCGATTGTTTCCTCCGTATCATCTGCGGGATTGTGATGTTGCATCGGCTCGCAGAAGACAGCAGTTCCAACTGAAGCGGCAGTTTGTTTCCTACAAACAGCGATTGTTTCCTCCGCATTATCTGCTGGATTGTGACGTTGCATCGGCTCGCAGAAGACAGCTGTCAGTTCCAACTGAAGCGGCAGTTTGTTTCCTACAAACAGCGATTGTTTCATGTTGCTAATGAGTTTGAGCCCTCTCACTGCCCACTGATCCCAGGGAGGTAAGGAAGAGGGTTCGATTCCCTCGGCCGTCCTTCTTTCTTCCTGGATATTCTGACCGAGAGACAAATGCTGGGAAGGTTTCTTACGAATAGGCCACACCCGCTTCCTTCCCAACATCTGCGACATCATCGTGTCCCAGTCACTCATCGACATTACCTGTTGGCCAGAACAAATGAATGAGAAGAGTGAGAAGTAAGATCTCTCTGGAGGCTAAGTCTTGAAACTTACGCTGTCAGGACGCAAACGCTCTCAGACGTCAATAAGTCCCATTTACTCTAATAATGATGACCTTGAAATCAACCTTCAACTGTTTAGCTTAATTTTGAATAAGGTTTTAATGACCGTATAATATCTGTAATAATAATTATAATGTTAATAAATTGTTTTCAATAGATTGTTGGATGGCAATCAAATAAGTGGCTTGACTTTATGTTTCAATGTCGATCACTCTTACAGTAAATGGGACTTATTGACGTCCGAGAGCGTTTGCGTCCTGAAGGCGAAAGTTTCAAGACTTGGCCTCCTGATCTCCAACAGACACGTGTAATGAGATGACGTGGGCAACATGAGGGCAGATGGCGTGGTCAACTCCATCACGCTCATTGGGTGGAAGATGGCGAGCTTTACTTGGAAATCACGAATGAATGAGGCTACTTTATGTAGCAAGAGGCGGCTTTAGTCGCAGTATTGGAGATATTATTTCCGATCACTTTTGCACCATTCAATTTACGAAAATGGGATAAATAATTGGCGTAACTAATCTTTGAGTCGTCCTTATGAATATGAACACCATCTTACAAACACAATATATTTTTGCCCAAAATCGTGGAAAATCTGAAATTTCTCTATTTCTTCAGATTTTCAAAAGTAGCTTGGGTATTTAAGTTGATGTTTATATTGCTGACATCGACTAAAACATCGCTTTGCTAATTATTTCCAGGAGAGTTGATAATCTTCGTCTTAGCAGCAAAGTTTACAATCATTACTCGAGATCTCTAACTGGAGCCAATATGATTGAAAACAACACAATACTCGAAGGTTTTCGCAAACACATATTTTGTTTATTACCTAGTTTCAACAGTTTTCCTGAAGATTATATCTTTATTTAAAGTCTTGATAGTCTTGATAAAAAATACAGGTTTCAACAAATTGCATGGGGTTTGATACTAAAAGAGGGGGTTGAAATGTGCGATGGATTCACGTTGAACTATCCCTGTGTTTGGCGGTCAAGGCCAAGCAAACACGAACGCTTCTGGACGGATAACGAGGAATCAAATGAACACATCCGCTGGTTTATTCAACATGGAACTTGGATTTCTGATGAATACATTTAGTCTGATAATTATGCAACTATGTCGACAGTTGTGTAAACTCATAATTACTGTACAGACAGATAATAGCGATATTGTAACAAGTACTAATCATTCCAGCAATTAGATTGGTTTTCTTGAAAGCTGTTTTTATGTTCTTCTGAGATTTGGACACTTAGTTGTCATAACGACGCATGGACTTGTTATTACGCAGCATCAAGTGGAGATGACACCCGAGGAGGTTCAAATCATTGCAAAGCATTAGTAGCTTTACTTGATCTTACAAATAAGAACGAATATTCTTATTGTTCTTTTTAAATATTTTCGCCGTAACTGAACTCAAGGTTTGCCTTTTAGTTGAGTTTGTAGGCGTCTTCTTTCTTCGATATACTTCTTTCACATATTTAATGATTTCAATGGCTCGAAAGTAATGACGATGTAGGAAATGATCACAATGTAGTGTATTAAGTAAGTACTGTAAACTACAAGGGTAGACGAGAGTAGAAATAAGGGTAGTTGAGGGTAGTTGACGGTAGTTGACGGTAGGGAAAGGTAGCCAAACGAACAAAATTCTTCCCGAAGTGACAAAGAGGTTAGTAATCGGTAGAAATGTACATACAAAGGATTAGGAAGATATTACTACCATTAAAACAAATATGGAGAATATTCTTCCCTGAGGGAAGAAGTTCAACATAATTAATATATGCGCTTTAATGTCCTGAAATATTATTCTTCCATAAAAAGGTGGAAAAATCAATCTTTACTTTCTACCCCTAAGGGATGCACCAGTGATCATCCCTTAGGGGTAGATATTTCGGACATCAGTAGCAGCTTGATTCAGGAAATAAGTTGTTCTTGCGATTGAATCTCAACTACTCGGCCAGGTTTACTTGTGACGGAAGACGCAATTTCGCGAGATGAATACCGATTCAACGGAATCTCTGAAGACGAGAGATGCAAATTGTAGAAAAGTGATAGAAATCAGCTGCAATGTCTTTTCTATGAGTATAACAGAATTCTGCAGAATGGCGGGGTAGATATTTTTCTTTTGGAAGAAATAAACATTAATTTGTTTTTATTTTAAATGATTATTCGCGTCTTGTTTCTTGACTTGCTCGAAGATATTACACAATGGAAGTCACCATATATAATTTTCATATTGAGTAAACCAATCATGGGTCAAAATAATTCGTTCATTTTCATATAGTCTGTGTACTTTATTGTGGCCTGGCCTGATTATTGAGTATTTGTGTGACGGTATTGGAAAGACACGATCTCTCGAGAGGGGCAAAGATTTGCTCAATGCATCGTGTTCTAGCAAACACCATACCAGGTCGAATGCAAAGCTTCACTGACACATAGCGGAAGCTTTTCCAAGTCGATGCTTAAATTAACAAAGAAGTTGTTTGATGAAGACGTGGTTTTATTATAGTGCGAGATTTGGCAGGAGAATGACACAGCACATAACGGGTGTTTATTTAAATTGAGAGGCCCAAATCCGGCAACAAGTGAAATGCATGAATAGAGCGGGGTTTTCACGAGCAGTCCCAGGGGCAGGAACATGGTTCCATGAACACTTGCAATAGCAGGATGGCAAGTGTCTGAGGCCCGTGTTTCATTGGCTGTTGCCAGGTTTCAACAGATAAATCCTGCCTCTAGCTTTGTCGGGACATTGTACCTACAACTGGACCTATAAAAAGTTTCTATTATTTTGTTGATATGTAATTTCAATGATCAATTACCTTTTATTTTGATTCATCAAATCTCTCTAATAGCGTTATATTCCCTAATCACATAATTGCAGTGAATTCATTAAGATTTTCTGGCTAAACGGTAACGGAAATATTCCAACACTGTTTTTAGTTGGCGCATGCGTAGTTCGTGTTGTCGTTCTTCAGATTGCAGCCCAATTTCTGTGCATTTTCTGCTTCGACTTCTCTAACTTGATGAAAGTGTCTGTTCCAAACACGAGAGATGGCACGGCCAAACACGAGAGATGGCACGGCCAAACACGAGAGATGGCACGGCCAAACACGAGAGATGGCACGGCCAAACACGAGAGATGGCACGGCCAAACACGAGAGATGGCACGGCCAAACACGAGAGATGGCACGGCCAAACACGAGAGATGGCACGGCCAAACACGGAGGCGCCCCACAATGGTTCGAAACGGCCTAAAACGCGCACATAACTAATAACTTCTGATTCCGTCAACGGATTTCAATAATTCTTTTTTTATTTGATTTCTTATCCTAAATGAATGTCAATGAAGCTTATATCCTGAATTTTAATGCATTCTAAGGGGGCGTGGCCGGGGGGGAGGGGGGGGGGGGGGTTGGTGTGTATATTTGAGTTGGGCGTTCCACCTTTTCTGATATTTTTAAAATGTATTTACACATGAATATTATTTATCAAGTAAGATTTATGATTTTAAGAGGTATTCTTAACGAATTTACACTCTTTTAGAAATATTTTTTCTCATCCTTTTAATTTATATCAGTTAATATATAGTTTATCAGTTTCAGTTTATATCAGTATTCGATCCTAAAAAGTTTGAAACTTCCGCTGCAATGCATTTGCTGAGTGAAAAGCGTAATGATGATGCAAGCGGAGTGAAAAGCTGGTGGAGTAGTCGCCTGGTTTGGTTTGCGCGTGATGTTCGTGTCGCCATTTCAATCACGCTTGCAATTAATTTGCCCCTTCAGAGTGCTTCTGGAATAACTGTTTTAAAATGCAGGTACATCTTCTTGGTTACTTCTGCTCGTAATTTCTTGCCTTCGATTACCACTTGTCTTCGTAGTTTGTAATACCACTTACAGCTGTTTCATTGATGATATTTGAAACCCCTAAACGTCGGCAATGTTCAAGGCATCACACCTGGCAATGTTCAAGGCATCACACCTGGCAATGTTCAAGGCATCACACCTGGCAATGTTCAAGGCATCACACCTAGCACTGTTCAAGGCATCACACCTAGCACTGTTCAAGGCATCACACCTGGCAATGTTCAAGGCATCACACCTGGCAATGTTCAAGGCATCACACCTGGCAATATCAGAAATTAGTTCGAACAGCTTGCCATAATTGAATGCTGGGCCGGAGTAACCATGAAACCAACACTTTTTTTCGAAATAGGTTTTTTGTGGAATCATCATGTACATGTCTATATATCCACTGCCACCTTAAAATTTTGATTTTTTTTAAAATGTTGACATTACCTACTTAAATTGATCATGAATGTTGGCTGTCATGGAAGAACAATCAATGTGATTCTAGATAGCCGACGGTGCGGACTGCATTGTGTCACCAAAACTGTTAATTCATTTAAATAAAAGCACGAAAACAAACGGGTGGATGGATAATCAACGAAAGTATTTGAGGAACTCAGAGGAATAGTTACAAATCGAAAGGGAACTGAAATAATACCCTTTCCAAAAAAATAAGTTTTTGTAATAAATTTTGTGTTCATTTACCCATTTATTAAATGAAACCTATATATAATAACATCCACATATCTTCCAAGATAAGTAATTGTGATAATATGGCATTGAAATAGTTTCTATATAGAATAGAATCAGCGTTACAAAGACGAAATATTTGGTGGTTGGCAAGGAGTTTGGAGAGGGCTTGGATTTGAATGGACAGTGTATCGAGGTGTGTGAGCAATATAAGTACTTGGGAACTGTAATTGATAAAGAAGGAAACAGTAGGAGAGAGATATCCTGTCGTATTGGTCAGGCGAGACAGGCAATACAGAAGCTCAATTCGTTACTCTGGTCCGGGAGTGTAGGTAAAACCACAAAAAAAGAATATACCAGACGATAGTTCAAAGCATACTTCTGTATGGTGCAGAAACGTGGGAGATGACGCAGAGGGATAGAGAAAGGCTGCTTGCAGTGGAAATGGATTTCTTAAGAAGGAGTTGTGGAGTCTCAAGATTAGAGCACGTGAGGAATGAGGAGATAAGAAGACGGATGGGAGTGGAAAAGACGGTGGTTAATTGTATAGAAACAAATAGACTTGTTTGGTATGGGCATGTTCAGCGCATGGAACCTCAGAGGTGGCCAAAAAGATTAGAGTCTTGGTTACCTCCTGGTAGAGGAAGACGAGGGCGACCAGAAGAGGATTGGAAGAAACAGGTGCTGCTGGACATGTCAAGAAGAGGAATTGGTGATGATGACTGGACGGACAGAGAGAGGTGGCGTCTGGAGTGCGGGAAACGGCCGGCTTAGAGCTGTAGACAACCCGCTATTATTATTATTAAATAGTTTTTGGCTTTTTACTCAGAATAATGAATTGTTGGTTTCATCGTTCTTCCGGCCCAGCATTCAATTACCGACCCACAATAAATTTAATATCAGTATTTATTTTCCCTGTGATTGCTCAATAATGTTAAATTATGTCATTCATCAATCACCATTCCTGGTCAGCACAAAAATTACTAACATTTGGAAAGTGTTTACATTTGATGTTATTTCTGTGAAAGACGAAAACTGTAATTTTCATAAAAGTTCGCTCACCAGAAAGAAGATGGCAAGTTAAGGCAATCCTGAAGGACTTATTGTCTGATTTGATTGATTTGACATTACCACAGGCTCAATCAAACAAGTGTCAAACTGCATGGGTTTCAAATATCATCGCTGAAACCTCCTGACCATCTCTCTGTGAATTGCATCACACAAATCACATTTGCTCGGCAGAGTTTCTGTGAAGTTGCCGAGCGGACCACAGCCTCCTATGTTGACAGAGCAGCTCTCTGTCTGTCCGCTGGCTTTGATCTGCGCCAATGAGATTAGTGATCATCTAATTACAAGTACACGGGCAAGCTCGACGTTGCAGCCAGCGCTATCTGATGTCAAACCCGCAGGTATCCTTCAACACGCTTGCAAACTTCCCTTTGTATTTCACTTGCTGACAGATTGTGATGATACATTTTCACAAGCCAAAGCAACCCGAAGTAGCTGGGTTCGAATCCCAGTCGGTGTCGGATGTACGTTTCTATTTCGCATGCAGGCTCAAGCTGAACACTTCTTTCAAAAGCAGCAGCCAAGTCTCTGGGCACTGACAAGAAGATGGTTCAAGTCATTTGTCGCGGCGGTTTTTGGTGGAGTTTATACGTGTATGTATGTGTACTTGGCCCAACACTGGGCATTGACAGTTGAATTTTATCAAAACTTTCGGTCCTAAAGATACGATAATACAAAACTGCTCTAGAGGAGACCAAACATGCTCATAAGCATTTCCATTTTATCGACACTTAAGTGCGGCCATAGTCTACTGGATTCCGTCCATAAGATTATTAGAACACGATCTTGTGGTGTTAAGGAGACATCAAATGTCTACTTGCAGACGCAACACACTTCTGCAGAGCATTCGCAGAGTGTTTCCTATCGGGTCACGTTTGAAAGACCAGGTAAATGCAGACTCTATGAAGGGTGTAAGGAGACATGATGGTCGATGTATTCACTCGAGTGACCTTGCATTCACCCCCTCCCCCCTGCTGAATGCACCCCTCACCACCTGCATATAAATTGGAGTGATTCATTCATGGGTAAAGCGAATACGATTCGGTTTCCGCTGACGTTCAAATTAAATTGCAATAGATTCCATAGGTACGTTATAAGCATATGAAAACACTCGAGATCTAGTATTCTAAAGCTGCAAATTGTCTGTAATTTTCTTGTCAAAAATGCAGACTGCATTTAAGACAAGTTAGGTTGTACCTAGTGATCATGTTCCCATCTATCACTATTCATTGCCGCGTTGAACGTAAGTCTATATTGGACGTTATTGCAATTTGTTCATCAAATAGTCTTGCGCAATGACTGGCGAGTAATGATTGTTCATCAAATAGTCTTGCGCAATGACTGGCGAGTAATGATTGTTCATCAAATAGTCTTGCGCAATGTCTGGCGAGTAATGATTGTTCATCAAATAGTCTTGCGCAATGACTGGCGAGTAATGATTGTTCATCAAATAGTCTTGCGCAATGACTGGCGAGTAATGATTGTTCATCAAATAGTCTTGCGCAATGACTGGCGAGTCATGATTGTTCATCAAATAGTCTTGCGCAATGACTGGCGAGTCATGATTGTTCATCAAATAGTCTTGCGCAATGACTGGCGAGTCATGATTGTTCATCAAATAGTCTTGCGCAATGACTTACGAGTCATGATTGTTCATCAAATAGTCTTGCGCAATGACTGGCGAGTAATGATTGTTCATCAAATAGTCTTGCGCAATGACTGGCGAGTAATGATTGTTCATCAAATAGTCTTGCGCAATGACTGGCGAGTAATGATTGTTCATCAAATAGTCTTGCGAAATGACTGGCGAGTAATGATTGTTCATCAAATAGTCTTGCGCAATGACTGGCGAGTAATGATTGTTCATCAAATAGTCTTGCGCAATGACTGGCGAGTAATGATTGTTCATCAAATAGTCTTGCGCAATGACTGGCGAGTAATGATTGTTCATCAAATAGTCTTGCGCAATGACTGGCGAGTAATGATTGTTCATCAAATAGTCTTGCGCAACTGGCGAGTAATGATTGTTCATCAAATAGTCTTGCGCAATGACTGGCGAGTAATGATTGTTCATCAAATAGTCTTGCGCAATGACTGGCGAGTAATGATTGTTCATCAAATAGTCTTGCGCAATGACTGGCGAGTAATGATTGTTCATCAAATAGTCTTGCGCAATGACTGGCGAGTAATGATTGTTCATCAAATAGTCTTGCGCAATGACTGGCGAGTAATGATTGTTCATCAAATAGTCTTGCGCAATGACTGGCGAGTAATGATTGTTCATCAAATAGTCTTGCGCAATGACTGGCGAGTAATGATTGTTCATCAAATAGTCTTGCGCAATGACTGGCGAGTAATGATTGTTCATCAAATAGTCTTGCGCAATGACTGGCGAGTAATGATTGTTCATCAAATAGTCTTGCGCAATGACTGGCGAGTAATGATTGTTCATCAAATAGTCTTGCGCAATGACTGGCGAGTAATGATTGTTCATCAAATAGTCTTGCGCAATGACTGGCGTGTAATGATTGTTCATCAAATAGTCTTGCGCAATGACTGGCGAGTAATGATACCGCTAGCAGCTTGTTTGCGAGGAACACATCTCGGTTTCCAGCGAGCTAAATGCGTGATGTACTTGGTAACGATTTTTTTCATGTTCCATTTCAAATGACCCAAATCATATAATGTTTCGTGCGGGCCGACCCTGCTTCTATGTAGAGCTTTAATCACGAACATACCGTGTTGTTTCCAAAAGAGCCATTCACTGTGGATATTTGCTTCAAATTTGAGTACATTACTTATAGCTATACAATACACACACATGTACAGCTATGCTAGTGCAGCTAGTTACAGCTATGTAATGCTGTATAGCATTACAGCTATACTTTCTAAGATAGAGTCAACTAATAACATGTTCATTACTTATGGAGGAAATAATGTTGCAAACTGGTGGTATTAAAATGATTTTCTGGTCAGCTGAAATGCTCATTTGCGCAGTACATCCGGTAAAAAACCGTGTGCAATGACCAAGAAGTCAAATCAAGATTGCCGATAGTTCAGGACCGGACATTAGAAACTAGTAACATTAGAGGGCTCACAACTAGAATACGCATAACATACGCCTGGGTTTTCTACTTGACTGTGCTTTTATGTGGGTCTAGTTTGGTAAATATCTCTGTTCTGATCGTCTGAAAGCTTTTTGAGTGTCCACACGCATCTGGCTGGCCAACGTGACACGTGACACACGCATCTGGCTGGCCACGTGACACTTGACACACGCATCTGGCTGGCCACGTGACACGTGACACGCATCTGGCTGTCCACGTGACACGTGACACACGCATCTGGCTGGCCACGTGACACGTGACAAGCACCAGGCTGGCCACGTGACACTTGACACGCATCTGGCTGGCCACGTGACACGTGACACACGCATCTGGCTGGCCACGTGACACGTGACACACGCATCTGGCTGGCCACGTGACACGTAACACACGCATCTGGCTGGCCACGTGACACGTGACACACGCATCTGGTTGGCCACGTGACACTTGACACACGCATCTGGCTGGCCACGTGACACGTGACACACGCGTCTGGCTGGCTACGTGACACGTAACACACGCATCTGGCTGGCCACGTGACACACGCATCTGGCTGGCCACGTGACACTTGACACACGCATCTGGCTGGCCACGTGACACGTGACACACGCATCTGGCTGGCTACGTGACACGTGACACACGCATCTGGCTGGCCACGTGACACTTGACACACGCATCTGGCTGGCCACGTGACACGTGACACGCAACAGGCTGGCCACGTGACACGTGACACGCATCTGGCTGGCCACGTGACACGTGACACGCACCAGGCTGGCCACGTGACACGTGACACGCACCAGGCTGGCCACGTGACACGCATCTGGCTGGCCACGTGACACGTGACACACGCATCTGGCTGGCCACGTGACACGTGACACACGCATCTAGCTGGCCACGTGACACGTGACACACGCATCTGGCTGGCCACGTGACACGTGACACGCACTAGGCTGGCCACGTGACACGTGACACACGCACCAGGCTGGCCACGTGACACGTGACATGTTGAAACATGGCGGCGACGTCTGTTTCTATCTGTTGTGGCGGAGGCGGTGAAGACTTGTAGGATTCGAACCCACGACCAAATGCGTCACATGATTACATATTGATACGTTTTAGTTCGACGTATTTCGTATTATCGTCGAAGTTATGAAGCGAAGACAGCTTGTGCTCATGGTGTCTATCGGTTGGGAGCGGAACTAGAACTGTCCCTGTAATAGCTTGTCGTTCATTGATGGCAGGCGCTTTCGAGCTCCAATTGGGTTTCTGTTTTAGGGGTTGTTTTTAGAAGTTATTCTAGAGGTATTGGAATTAAATTAATTAATTGATTTAAGACAATTAACTTTAAACATGTTGGTATACTGCTGGTTATACTGTTTTCAAACCAACCAACTGATTTTTTCAGTTTTGATTTTTTTTAATAGAACAATTCGTCATAAAATCAGTTGCCTAGACATTTACATGGTTATTTTGCATTCTATCAACGCATTGGAACTTGGATCTGACGACATTCTGAATGTCAGTGCTTTCAGAATAAATAAAGCGTTCGTTTTGTTCAAGTCATCTCTTCCACCTGCTTCTTGTAAAAATATCTAATCTCCTCTGTTTCACTTCTAACTGTGTTTCTCTTCTGTTCCAGGTAAGCTTGCTGCTTGATTGCTCAACTCAGGGTCAGTACAAGGTTCAATCAACACTTGCATGGCTCAAGAAGGTAGCAGGAACATCCTGAGATCCTGACGCCTACTTGAGAAGATGAAGTTGTCGTTTGATTTACCAAATCGGATGGAATGTGTAATGTTGATGAAGTGTGAAGACTTAGGAGTGAATTACGTCCATCAGGCTTAGCGGCGTGCCGCTCCGGTGGCCCGGGTTCAGTTCCCACGGCTGAAATGGCTCTTTGGTCTTTATTAGAATAGCACGACTCAATAATTACCTATTCTAATTATGTTTCACATTTCTTCGTAAATTGAATGGTTGAAAAGTTCTGTCGATATTAAGAAAATATTATCTCCGCAAGTGCAGCGGCTCTTCAAATCGATCGATGCCTAAGAATCAGGACCACAGTTTAAAACATATCTTTAAGTAATATACTAGGAAAACGCTCAGTGTAACGCGTTGATGAGCGAGCACGGGTACGTTCAAATTCTAGAACCGGAATGCGTACAGAACGCACAGAAAACAAATACATCCATATTGAATTGAAAAATTATCCACTCAGTCATTATATATGTATCTACTTTTCATTGAAACGTGAAAATAGCATCTAAACACTGTGATTCCTAAAGCAAATCAGATCCATGTGGAAGTGGAAAAACAGTTATTTCGATACTTCATATCTGACAGCTATTAAAAATGTCAATAAGTTCATACGTTCTTAACTGATAGGGCTGAAAATTTGTAAAATAAGAGACATTGTTGGTCTTAATGATCATGCAAAATATGAGTTTGATCAGATTTATCGAAGACCATTTTCATGTTTTAACCTATCAGGAGATGTTTATTTAAATTTTAACCAATGAATGGATTTCAAAAACATTAGGGTCTGCAACGCCCAGAGAATGTCGGAACACGTGTGCAACATTTCAGCTCGATCGAAGAAAAACTCTAACATGTATATCGTCAGTAACAGAAAAACACACAAAAAAAATAGAGGTCCGTGCCAAAAGAGCCAAAAGGAGACGCTCGCTTCGCTCGCTCAATTAGGTGAATAATGTTTTGTAATCGGGCGACTCGGGAACTGTTTCATCTCCTAGTTGCAGATGCGTGCAACACACAAGCACTTACACTTGGCACTTGGCACTTACACTTGGCACTTGGCACTTACACTTGGCACTTGGCACTTACACTTGGCACTTACATAACTAACTACTGCACTTGTGAGATACCAGAGTATTATTAATGCATTATGCCGAGGGATCGAAGTTATGATAGGCAATGTTTTTATATTGGCCTCGCTATTTTCGGGGTTGTTCCCCGCACGATTCCGTCCCCAATGAAAGCATCTCATCCCCATGGACCGCACGAGATGCTGTCTCGATAGGATCCAGAAGTCAGATTGCTTTCCTCGCGTGGACAGAATATCTCGCGGTTGACGATACAATGTCTCGCCAGTCTCGAGAGACAGGGGCAGAAGACGCGGGAAAGCTCGCACTCGCCATGGATGACGCGTTTTTACCTGGATTCGTGTCAGAATAGGAAAGTCTCGTGAAATTTTATTCCAGTTAATTTGTAATTATCAACATAAATAACAATAATAAACACACTTATCGTCAGCGAAATTTAAAATTTTCATTAATAAAAATCAAATTCAAATGTCATTAGATATTTTGGCGGGAAAAACGGCAGGCAACGAGAATCAGAATTGTGATGTCATTTCCAAGCCTCCAACCTACGATCACCACACTTTACAGGGATCGGAAACTGTCTGCGTATAGTGACGTCACTCCCATAAGACCAATGCTAAATGATGGCGGCCCAGTGCTTGGTCGGCCGATTTGCACCTGATGACTTCCTGCACCCGTTTACTTCCGGCCGGTGACCCGCGAAATTTAAAAAAAGTACGATTTTGGAGTGTTTTAATTTGATTCACACAATTGCCGCCAGGTTTGAAAGAGCTTCTCAAACTTGCCGCTGCTAAAGATGATAGCGCATTGTCGAATATTTGAATTCTGTTCTGGCGGGAGATAAAGACATGTGTAACGAGATTGACATCACAGCCGCCTGTTCTATGATTGTTGTGTTCAAGGTGACCAAGCACATGGCCAGCTAGTCAGACAGTTTCCGATCCCTGTAAAGTGTGGTGATCGTAGCTCCAACAATGTGTTACCATGGTGATTTCTTTGTTGCCATGGCAACATAGCTAATTATGATGTCACTGTCAATTTTCCTGTTTTAAAATTGTAAGAAATATATCAAAATTAATTCCTTGAAAACTATTCATCTCACAACAAAAATAATACAAAATTTGTGTTCAGCAACATCTCAACTTTCATAAAATAACTATTTTTCTTAAATCTAATTCTAAGGAGACTTCTCTATTATGTAAATGTGGACAAATAAGAAATGTTCGTGGAACAAATTAAATGACTGCATGTTCCATAACAATCAATGCTTGTTATAATCATTGAAATGAGAGGTCATATACTAGCATTTTTCAGTTAATCAGATTTATTGAGCGGTCATATTTTGTTGTACGTAGGTTGAAGAATTATCATAAATCATGACAATGACAGTCACGGTCATTTGTGTATAACGTTCTAAAAATGGTGACAGGGTTGAAATAAACCGCGATTTTTAAAAATGTATTTAATTGCCTCTTACTTGAAGAGCAATGTATAATGTAAGTGAAGTATTCAACTGCGTACAGTCGCCTCTATATGTTCTGTTAAACCAGTCTTGCAAATCAAATTGATCTATTTTCGCCAACTTCTCCTACGTCTGTGTGCGACTGGTAGTCGCGATAGGGGGTAAGTTTTATCGGGACAAATAGCGATGACTGTACACTGTTATCACATTCAACAGTGTAATCCAACCAGTAGGATCTTGCGAGTTAACATCGAGCTCCGCGTGTATTTCACAACTGTTGTAACTACTGCTAATGGCCACCAGGGATCGCCGTGCTAGGCAAACATGGCGGCGTGACGTCAGAGCTCCAGGCGGACATATTGGCGGGGAAATGAAAGCACAGCGAATGTAGTAATGTTACCTCTGTCGTTGTCATAATATTACATTTTCCTTATTGCAATATTTAGGTACACTTGGACAAAGTAAAAGCGGTATTCGAAAGAGATCCGTACGGATGGGCTGATAAAGATTTGATGCAACATGCTCATCTATACTGTAGTTGATGAGCTCTGATTTCATCGATAATAGCAATGATTGATTATCAAGGAACCTGACCACCAGTCAATCCGTTTCGTTAAAATGCCGTTTTTAGTTGTGCCAAGTCTTGCGGGTGACGTAGTTCAAGATTTCAAACAAGTAATATTAGACTAAATTGACTTTATATTTCAAAATGCTGTTGAGACAGTTGAACTAATCCAAAAGTAAGGTTACCAATAAGCGGAACCAAAATATAATGTGTAATTACATAAGTATATCCTTATTGAGGGGTATTTTCTCCAAACACTAATTTTACGTTAGGTACTATATTAATTTCAGGAGCCCCCAACCGCTTTCAAGTGTAAGATGTTGTTTGCGAATGTTGTGCGATGTTGGGCTGGGTCCAATGCAATGCAGACGCGGGCCAAGTGTTGTGGAGTCAGTCAATGGGTCAGTAGGCCAAGTGATGCGAGGCCAGGTCCTGTCATGGCCGCGCTGTGCTGCCCGTATTCAGGCATACCAACCATATCGCACACGCACACTCTTTGCATCACTACTCGCTATAGTGGCGTGCAACAGGAGGACCGTGCCACCCCAATTGCACCCCAGAGGTCCCGTCATGGCCGCGCTGTGCTGCCCGTATACAGGCATACCAACCATATCGCACACGCACACTCTTTGCATCACTACTCGCTATAGTGACGTGCAACAGGAGGACCGTGCCACCCCAATTGCACCCCAGAGGTCCCGTCATGGCCGCGCTGTGCTGCCCGTATACAGGCATACCAACCATATCGCACACGCACACTCTTTGCATCACTACTCGCTATAGTGACGTGCAACAGGAGGACCGTGCCACCCCAATTGCACCCCAGAGGTCCCGTCATGGCCGCGCTGTGCTGCACGTATACAGGCATACCAACCATATCGCACACGCACACTCTTTGCATCACTACTCGCTATAGTGACGTGCAACAGGAGGACCGTGCCACCCCAATTGCACCCCAGAGGTCCCGTCATGGCCGCGCTGTGCTGCCCGTATACAGGCATACCAACCATATCGCACACGCACACTCTTTGCATCACTACTCGCTATAGTGACGTGCAACAGGAGGACCGTGCCACCCCAATTGCACCCCAGAGGTCCCGTCATGGCCGCGCTGTGCTGCACGTATACAGGCATACCAACCATATCGCACACGCACACTCTTTGCATCACTACTCGCTATAGTGACGTGCAACAGGAGGACCGTGCCACCCCAATTGCACCCCAGAGGTCCCGTCATGGCCGCGCTGTGCTGCCCGTATACAGGCATACCAACCATATCGCACACGCACACTCTTTGCATCACTACTCGCTATAGTGGCGTGCAACAGGAGGACCGTGCCACCCCAATTGCACCCCAGAGGTCCCGTCATGGCCGCGCTGTGCTGCCCGTATACAGGCATACCAACCATATCGCACACGCACACTCTTTGCATCACTACTCGCTATAGTGACGTGCAACAGGAGGACCGTGCCACCCCAATTGCACCCCAGAGGTCCCGTCATGGCCGCGCTGTGCTGCCCGTATACAGGCATACCAACCATATCGCACACGCACACTCTTTGCATCACTACTCGCTATAGTGACGTGCAACAGGAGGACCGTGCCACCCCAATTGCACCCCAGAGGTCCCGTCATGACCGCGCTGTGCTGCCCGTATTCAGGCATACCAACCATATCGCACACGCACACTCTTTGCATCACTACTCGCTATAGTGACGTGCAACAGGAGGACCGTGCCACCCCAATTGCACCCCAGAGGTCCCGTCATGGCCGCGCTGTGCTGCACGTATACAGGCATACCAACCATATCGCACACGCACACTCTTTGCATCACTACTCGCTATAGTGGCGTGCAACAGGAGGACCGTGCCACCCCAATTGCACCCCAGAGGTCCTGTCATGGCCGCGCTGTGCTGCCCGTATACAGGCATACCAACCATATCGCACACGCACACTCTTTGCATCACTACCCGCTATAGTGACGTGCAACAGGAGGACCGTGCCACCCCAATTGCACCCCAGAGGTCCCGTCATGGCCGCGCTGTGCTGCACGTATACAGGCATACCAACCATATCGCACACGCACACTCTTTGCATCACTACTCGCTATAGTGACGTGCAACAGGAGGACCGTGCCACCCCAATTGCACCCCAGAGGTCCCGTCATGGCCGCGCTGTGCTGCCAGTATACAGGCATACCAACCATATCGCACACGCACACTCTTTGCATCACTACTCGCTATAGTGACGTGCAACAGGAGGACCGTGCCACCCCATATGCACCCCAGAGGTCCCGTCATGGCCGCGCTGTGCTGCCCGTATACAGCATACCAACCATATCGCACACGCACACTCTTTGCATCACTACTCGCTATAGTGACGTGCAACAGGAGGACCGTGCCACCCCAATTGCACCCCAGAGGTCCCGTCATGGCCGCGCTGTGCTGCCCGTATACAGGCATACCAACCATATCGCACACGCACACTCTTTGCATCACTACTCGCTATAGTGACGTGCAACAGGAGGACCGTGCCACCCCAATTGCACCCCAGAGGTCCCGTCATGGCCGCGCTGTGCTGCCCGTATACAGGCATACCAACCATATCGCACACGCACACTCTTTGCATCACTACTCGCTATAGTGACGTGCAACAGGAGGACCGTGCCACCCCAATTGCACCCCAGAAGTCCCGTCATGGCCGCGCTGTGCTGCACGTATACAGGCATACAAACCATATCGCACACGCACACTCTTTGCATCACTACTCGCTATAGTGACGTGCAACAGGAGGACCGTGCCACCCCAATTGCACCCCAGAGGTCCCGTCATGGCCGCGCTGTGCTGCCCGTATACAGCATACCAACCATATCGCACACGCACACTCTTTGCATCACTACTCGCTACAGTGGCGTGCAACAGGAGGACCGTGCCACCCCAATTGCACCCCAGAGGTCCCGTCATGGCCGCGCTGTGCTGCACGTATACAGGCATACCAACCATATCGCACACGCACACTCTTTGCATCACTACTCGCTAAAGTGACGTGCAACAGGAGGACCGTGCCACCCCAATTGCACCCCAGAGGTCCCGTCATGGCCGCGCTGTGCTGCCCGTATTCAGGCATACCAACCATATCGCACACGCACACTCTTTGCATCACTACTCGCTATAGTGGCGTGCAACAGGAGGACCGTGCCACCCCAATTGCACCCCAGAGGTCCTGTCATGGCCGCGCTGTGCTGCCCGTATTCAGGCATACCAACCATATCGCACACGCACACTCTTTGCATCACTACTCGCTATAGTGACGTGCAACAGGAGGACCGTGCCACCCCAATTGCACCCCAGAGGTCCCGTCATGGCCGCGCTGTGCTGCCCGTATTCAGGCATACCAACCATATCGCACACGCACACTCTTTGCATCACTACTCGCTATAGTGACGTGCAACAGGAGGACCGTGCCACCCCAATTGCACCCCAGAGGTCCCGTCATGGCCGCGCTGTGCTGCCCGTATTCAGGCATACCAACCATATCGCACACGCACACTCTTTGCATCACTACTCGCTATAGTGACGTGCAACAGGAGGACCGTGCCACCCCAATTGCACCCCAGAGGTCCCGTCATGGCCGCGCTGTGCTGCACGTATACAGGCATACCAACCATATCGCACACGCACACTCTTTGCATCACTACTCGCTATAGTGACGTGCAACAGGAGGACCGTGCCACCCCAATTGCACCCCAGAGGTCCCGTCATGGCCGCGCTGTGCTGCCCGTATACAGGCATACCAACCATATCGCACACGCACACTCTTTGCATCACTACTCGCTATAGTGGCGTGCAACAGGAGGACCGTGCCACCCCAATTGCACCCCAGAGGTCCCGTCATGGCCGCGCTGTGCTGCCCGTATACAGGCATACCAACCATATCGCACACGCACACTCTTTGCATCACTACTCGCTACAGTGACGTGCAACAGGAGGACCGTGCCACCCCAATTGCACCCCAGAGGTCCCGTCATGGCCGCGCTGTGCTGCCCGTATTCAGGCATACCAACCATATCGCACACGCACACTCTTTGCATCACTACTCGCTATAGTGGCGTGCAACAGGAGGACCGTGCCACCCCAATTGCACCCCAGAGGTCCCGTCATGGCCGCGCTGTGCTGCCCGTATACAGGCATACCAACCATATCGCACACGCACACTCTTTGCATCACTACTCGCTACAGTGACGTGCAACAGGAGGACCGTGCCACCCCAATTGCACCCCAGAGGTCCCGTCATGGCCGCGCTGTGCTGCCCGTATTCAGGCATACCAACCATATCGCACACGCACACTCTTTGCATCACTACTCGCTATAGTGACGTGCAACAGGAGGACCGTGCCACCCCAATTGCACCCCAGAGGTCCCGTCATGGCCGCGCTGTGCTGCCAGTATACAGGCATACCAACCATATCGCACACGCACACTCTTTGCATCACTACTCGCTATAGTGACGTGCAACAGGAGGACCGTGCCACCCCAATTGCACCCCAGAGGTCCCGTCATGGCCGCGCTGTGCTGCCCGTATACAGGCAAACCAACTATATCGCACACGCACACTCTTTGCATCACTACTCGCTATAGTGACGTGCAACAGGAGGACCGTGCCACCCCAATTGCACCCCAGAGGTCCCGTCATGGCCGCGCTGTGCTGCACGTATACAGGCATACCAACCATATCGCACACGCACACTCTTTGCATCACTACTCGCTATAGTGACGTGCAACAGGAGGACCGTGCCACCCCAATTGCACCCCAGAGGTCCCGTCATGGCCGCGCTGTGCTGCCCGTATACAGGCATACCAACCATATCGCACACGCACACTCTTTGCATCACTACTCGCTATAGTGGCGTGCAACAGGAGGACCGTGCCACCCCAATTGCACCCCAGAGGTCCCGTCATGGCCGCGCTGTGCTGCCCGTATACAGGCATACCAACCATATCGCACACGCACACTCTTTGCATCACTACTCGCTATAGTGACGTGCAACAGGAGGACCGTGCCACCCCAATTGCACCCCAGAGGTCCCGTCATGGCCGCGCTGTGCTGCCCGTATACAGGCATACCAACCATATCGCACACGCACACTCTTTGCATCACTACTCGCTATAGTGGCGTGCAACAGGAGGACCGTGCCACCCCAATTGCACCCCAGAGGTCCCGTCATGGCCGCGCTGTGCTGCCCGTATACAGGCATACCAACCATATCGCACACGCACACTCTTTGCATCACTACCCGCTATAGTGGCGTGCAACAGGAGGACCGTGCCACCCCAATTGCACCCCAGAGGTCCCGTCATGGCCGCGCTGTGCTGCCCGTATACAGGCATACCAACCATATCGCACACGCACACTCTTTGCATCACTACCCGCTATAGTGGCGTGCAACAGGAGGACCGTGCCACCCCAATTGCACCCCAGAGGTCCCGTCATGGCCGCGCTGTGCTGCCCGTATACAGGCATACCAACCATATCGCACACGCACACTCTTTGCATCACTACCCGCTATAGTGGCGTGCAACAGGAGGACCGTGCCACCCCAATTGCACCCCAGAGGTCCCGTCATGGCCGCGCTGTGCTGCCCGTATAAAGGCATACCAACCATATCGCACACGCACACTCTTTGCATCACTACCCGCTATAGTGGCGTGCAACAGGAGGACCGTGCCACCCCAATTGCACCCCAGAGGTCCCGTCATGGCCGCGCTGTGCTGCCCGTATACAGGCATACCAACCATATCGCACACGCACACTCTTTGCATCACTACCCGCTATAGTGACGTGCAACAGGAGGACCGTGCCACCCCAATTGCACCCCAGAGGTCCCGTCATGGCCGCGCTGTGCTGCCCGTATACAGGCATACCAACCATATCGCACACGCACACTCTTTGCATCACTACCCGCTATAGTGACGTGCAACAGGAGGACCGTGCCACCCCAATTGCACCCCAGAGGTCCCGTCATGGCCGCGCTGTGCTGCCCGTATACAGGCATACCAACCATATCGCACACGCACACTCTTTGCATCACTACTCGCTATAGTGACGTGCAACAGGAGGACCGTGCCACCCCAATTGCACCCCAGAGGTCCCGTCATGGCCGCGCTGTGCTGCTCGTATACAGGCATACCAACCATATCGCACACGCACACTCTTTGCATCACTACTCGCTATAGTGACGTGCAACAGGAGGACCGTGCCACCCCAATTGCACCCCAGAGGTCCCGTCATGGCCGCGCTGTGCTGCCCGTATACAGGCATACCAACCATATCGCACACGCACACTCTTTGCATCACTACTCGCTATAGTGGCGTGCAACAGGAGGACCGTGCCACCCCAATTGCACCCCAGAGGTCCCGTCATGGCCGCGCTGTGCTGCCCGTATTCAGGCATACCAACCATATCGCACACGCACACTCTTTGCATCACTACTCGCTATAGTGACGTGCAACAGGAGGACCGTGCCACCCCAATTGCACCCCAGAGGTCCCGTCATGGCCGCGCTGTGCTGCCCGTATACAGGCATACCAACCATATCGCACACGCACACTCTTTGCATCACTACTCGCTACAGTGGCGTGCAACAGGAGGACCGTGCCACCCCAATTGAACCCCAGAGGTCCCGTCATGGCCGCGCTGTGCTGCACGTATACAGGCATACCAACCATATCGCACACGCACACTCTTTGCATCACTACTCGCTATAGTGACGTGCAACAGGAGGACCGTGCCACCCCAATTGCACCCCAGAGGTCCTGTCATGGCCGCGCTGTGCTGTCCGTATACAGGCATACCAACCATATCGCACACGCACACTCTTTGCATCACTACTCGCTATAGTGACGTGCAACAGGAGGACCGTGCCACCCCAATTGCACCCCAGAGGTCCCGTCATGGCCGCGCTGTGCTGCCCGTATACAGGCATACCAACCATATCGCACACGCACACTCTTTGCATCACTACTCGCTATAGTGACGTGCAACAGGAGGACCGTGCCACCCCAATTGCACCCCAGAGGTCCCGTCATGGCCGAGCTGTGCTGCCCGTATACAGCATACCAACCATATCGCACACGCACACTCTTTGCATCACTACTCGCTACAGTGGCGTGCAACAGGAGGACCGTGCCACCCCAATTGCACCCCAGAGGTCCCGTCATGGCCGCGCTGTGCTGCACGTATACAGGCATACCAACCATATCGCACACGCACACTCTTTGCATCACTACTCGCTATAGTGGCGTGCAACAGGAGGACCGTGCCACCCCAATTGCACCCCAGAGGTCCCGTCATGGCCGCGCTGTGCTGCCCGTATACAGGCATACCAACCATATCGCACACGCACACTCTTTGCATCACTACTCGCTATAGTGACGTGCAACAGGAGGACCGTGCCACCCCAATTGCACCCCAGAGGTCCCGTCATGGCCGCGCTGTGCTGCCCGTATTCAGGCATACCAACCATATCGCACACGCACACTCTTTGCATCACTACTCGCTATAGTGACGTGCAACAGGAGGACCGTGCCACCCCAATTGCACCCCAGAGGTCCCGTCATGGCCGCGCTGTGCTGCCCGTATACAGCATACCAACCATATCGCACACGCACACTCTTTGCATCACTACTCGCTATAGTGACGTGCAACAGGAGGACCGTGCCACCCCAATTGCACCCCAGAGGTCCCGTCATGGCCGCGCTGTGCTGCACGTATACAGGCATACCAACCATATCGCACACGCACACTCTTTGCATCACTACTCGCTATAGTGACGTGCAACAGGAGGACCGTGCCACCCCAATTGCACCCCAGAGGTCCCGTCATGGCCGCGCTGTGCTGCCCGTATACAGGCATACCAACCATATCGCACACGCACACTCTTTGCATCACTACTCGCTATAGTGACGTGCAACAGGAGGACCGTGCCACCCCAATTGCACCCCAGAGGTCCCGTCATGGCCGCGCTGTGCTGCCCGTATACAGGCATACCAACCATATCGCACACGCACACTCTTTGCATCACTACTCGCTATAGTGACGTGCAACAGGAGGACCGTGCCACCCCAATTGCACCCCAGAGGTCCCGTCATGGCCGCGCTGTGCTGCCCGTATACAGGCATACCAACCATATCGCACACGCACACTCTTTGCATCACTACTCGCTATAGTGACGTGCAACAGGAGGACCGTGCCACCCCAATTGCACCCCAGAGGTCCCGTCATGGCCGCGCTGTGCTGCCCGTATACAGCATACCAACCATATCGCACACGCACACTCTTTGCATCACTACTCGCTATAGTGACGTGCAACAGGAGGACCGTGCCACCCCAATTGCACCCCAGAGGTCCCGTCATGGCCGCGCTGTGCTGCACGTATACAGGCATACCAACCATATCGCACACGCACACTCTTTGCATCACTACTCGCTATAGTGACGTGCAACAGGAGGACCGTGCCACCCCAATTGCACCCCAGAGGTCCCGTCATGGCCGCGCTGTGCTGCCCGTATACAGGCATACCAACCATATCGCACACGCACACTCTTTGCATCACTACTCGCTATAGTGACGTGCAACAGGAGGACCGTGCCACCCCAATTGCACCCCAGAGGTCCCGTCATGGCCGCGCTGTGCTGCCCGTATACAGGCATACCAACCATATCGCACACGCACACTCTTTGCATCACTACTCGCTATAGTGACGTGCAACAGGAGGACCGTGCCACCCCAATTGCACCCCAGAGGTCCCGTCATGGCCGCGCTGTGCTGCCCGTATACAGGCATACCAACCATATCGCACACGCACACTCTTTGCATCACTACTCGCTATAGTGACGTGCAACAGGAGGACCGTGCCACCCCAATTGCACCCCAGAGGTCCTGTCATGGCCGCGCTGTGCTACCCGTATACAGGCATACCAACCATATCGCACACGCACACTCTTTGCATCACTACTCGCTATAGTGACGTGCAACAGGAGGACCGTGCCACCCCAATTGCACCCCAGAGGTCCTGTCATGGCCGCGCTGTGCTGCCCGTATACAGGCATACCAACCATATCGCACACGCACACTCTTTGCATCACTACTCGCTATAGTGACGTGCAACAGGAGGACCGTGCCACCCCAATTGCACCCCAGAGGTCCCGTCATGGCCGCGCTGTGCTGCCCGTATACAGGCATACCAACCATATCGCACACGCACACTCTTTGCATCACTACTCGCTATAGTGACGTGCAACAGGAGGACCGTGCCACCCCAATTGCACCCCAGAGGTCCCGTCATGGCCGCGCTGTGCTGCCCGTATACAGGCATACCAAACATATCGCACACGCACACTCTTTGCATCACTACTCGCTATAGTGACGTGCAACAGGAGGACCGTGCCACCCCAATTGCACCCCAGAGGTCCCGTCATGGCCGCGCTGTGCTGCACGTATACAGGCATACCAACCATATCGCACACGCACACTCTTTGCATCACTACTCGCTATAGTGACGTGCAACAGGAGGACCGTGCCACCCCAATTGCACCCCAGAGGTCCCGTCATGGCCGCGCTGTGCTGCCAGTATTCAGGCATACCAACCATATCGCACACGCACACTCTTTGCATCACTACTCGCTATAGTGGCGTGCAACAGGAGGACCGTGCCACCCCAATTGCACCCCAGAGGTCCCGTCATGGCCGCGCTGTGCTGCCCGTATACAGGCATACCAACCATATCGCACACGCACACTCTTTGCATCACTACTCGCTATAGTGACGTGCAACAGGAGGACCGTGCCACCCCAATTGCACCCCAGAGGTCCCGCCATGGCCGCGCTGTGCTGCCCGTATACAGGCATACCAACCATATCGCACACGCACACTCTTTGCATCACTACTCGCTATAGTGACGTGCAACAGGAGGACCGTGCCACCCCAATTGCACCCCAGAGGTCCTGTCATGGCCGCGCTGTGCTGCCCGTATACAGGCATACCAACCATATCGCACACGCACACTCTTTTCATCACTACTCGCTATAGTGACGTGCAACAGGAGGACCGTGCCACCCCAATTGCACCCCAGAGGTCCCGTCATGGCCGCGCTGTGCTGCCCGTATACAGGCATACCAACCATATAGCACACGCACACTCTTTGCATCACTACTCGCTATAGTGACGTGCAACAGGAGGACCGTGCCACCCCAATTGCACCCCAGAGGTCCCGTCATGGCCGCGCTGTGCTGCCCGTATACAGGCATACCAACCATATCGCACACGCACACTCTTTGCATCACTACTCGCTATAGTGGCGTGCAACAGGAGGACCGTGCCACCCCAATTGCACCCCAGAGGTCCCGTCATGGCCGCGCTGTGCTGCCCGTATACAGGCATACCAACCATATCGCACACGCACACTCTTTGCATCACTACTCGCTATAGTGGCGTGCAACAGGAGGACCGTGCCACCCCAATTGCACCCCAGAGGTCCCGTCATGGCCGCGCTGTGCTGCCCGTATACAGGCATACCAACCATATCGCACACGCACACTCTTTGCATCACTACTCGCTATAGTGACGTGCAACAGGAGGACCGTGCCACCCCAATTGCACCCCAGAGGTCCCGTCATGGCCGCGCTGTGCTGCACGTATACAGGCATACCAACCATATCGCACACGCACACTCTTTGCATCACTACTCGCTATAGTGACGTGCAACAGGAGGACCGTGCCACCCCAATTGCACCCCAGAGGTCCCGTCATGGCCGCGCTGTGCTGCCCGTATACAGGCATACCAACCATATCGCACACGCACACTCTTTGCATCACTACTCGCTATAGTGACGTGCAACAGGAGGACCGTGCCACCCCAATTACACCCCAGAGGTCCCGTCATGGCCGCGCTGTGCTGCCCGTATACAGGCATACCAACCATATCGCACACGCACACTCTTTGCATCACTACTCGCTATAGTGACGTGCAACAGGAGGACCGTGCCACCCCAATTGCACCCCAGAGGTCCCGTCATGGCCGCGCTGTGCTGCCCGTATACAGGCATACCAACCATATCGCACACGCACACTCTTTGCATCACTACTCGCTATAGTGACGTGCAACAGGAGGACCGTGCCACCCCAATTGCACCCCAGAGGTCCCGTCATGGCCGCGCTGTGCTGCCCGTATACAGGCATACCAACCATATCGCACACGCACACTCTTTGCATCACTACTCGCTATAGTGACGTGCAACAGGAGGACCGTGCCACCCCAATTGCACCCCAGAGGTCCCGTCATGGCCGCGCTGTGCTGCCCGTATACAGGCATACCAACCATATCGCACACGCACACTCTTTGCATCACTACTCGCTATAGTGACGTGCAACAGGAGGACCGTGCCACCCCAATTGCACCCCAGAGGTCCCGTCATGGCCGCGCTGTGCTGCCCGTATACAGGCATACCAACCATATCGCACACGCACACTCTTTGCATCACTACTCGCTATAGTGACGTGCAACAGGAGGACCGTGCCACCCCAATTGCACCCCAGAGGTCCCGTCATGGCCGCGCTGTGCTGCCCGTATACAGGCATACCAACCATATCGCACACGCACACTCTTTGCATCACTACTCGCTATAGTGGCGTGCAACAGGAGGACCGTGCCACCCCAATTGCACCCCAGAGGTCCCGTCATGGCCGCGCTGTGCTGCCCGTATACAGGCATACCAACCATATCGCACACGCACACTCTTTGCATCACTACTCGCTATAGTGACGTGCAACAGGAGGACCGTGCCACCCCAATTGCACCCCAGAGGTCCCGTCATGACCGCGCTGTGCTGCCCGTATTCAGGCATACCAACCATATCGCACACGCACACTCTTTGCATCACTACTCGCTATAGTGACGTGCAACAGGAGGACCGTGCCACCCCAATTGCACCCCAGAGGTCCCGTCATGGCCGCGCTGTGCTGCCCGTATTCAGGCATACCAACCATATCGCACACGCACACTCTTTGCATCACTACTCGCTATAGTGACGTGCAACAGGAGGACCGTGCCACCCCAATTGCACCCCAGAGGTCCCGTCATGGCCGCGCTGTGCTGCCCGTATACAGGCATACCAACCATATCGCACACGCACACTCTTTGCATCACTACCCGCTATAGTGACGTGCAACAGGAGGACCGTGCCACCCCAATTGCACCCCAGAGGTCCCGTCATGGCCGCGCTGTGCTGCCCGTATACAGGCATACCAACCATATCGCACACGCACACTCTTTGCATCACTACTCGCTATAGTGGCGTGCAACAGGAGGACCGTGCCACCCCAATTGCACCCCAGAGGTCCCGTCATGGCCGCGCTGTGCTGCACGTATACAGGCATACCAACCATATCGCACACGCACACTCTTTGCATCACTACTCGCTATAGTGACGTGCAACAGGAGGACCGTGCCACCCCAATTGCACCCCAGAGGTCCCGTCATGGCCGCGCTGTGCTGCCCGTATTCAGGCATACCAACCATATCGCACACGCACACTCTTTGCATCACTACTCGCTATAGTGACGTGCAACAGGAGGACCGTGCCACCCCAATTGCACCCCAGAGGTCCCGTCATGGCCGCGCTGTGCTGCCCGTATACAGGCATACCAACCATATCGCACACGCACACTCTTTGCATCACTACTCGCTATAGTGACGTGCAACAGGAGGACCGTGCCACCCCAATTGCACCCCAGAGGTCCCGTCATGGCCGCGCTGTGCTGCACGTATACAGGCATACCAACCATATCGCACACGCACACTCTTTGCATCACTACTCGCTATAGTGACGTGCAACAGGAGGACCGTGCCACCCCAATTGCACCCCAGAGGTCCCGTCATGGCCGCGCTGTGCTGCCCGTATACAGGCATACCAACCATATCGCACACGCACACTCTTTGCATCACTACTCGCTATAGTGGCGTGCAACAGGAGGACCGTGCCACCCCAATTGCACCCCAGAGGTCCCGTCATGGCCGCGCTGTGCTGCCAGTATTCAGCATACCAACCATATCGCACACGCACACTCTTTGCATCACTACTCGCTATAGTGACGTGCAACAGGAGGACCGTGCCACCCCAATTGCACCCCAGAGGTCCCGTCATGGCCGCGCTGTGCTGCCCGTATTCAGGCATACCAACCATATCGCACACGCACACTCTTTGCATCACTACTCGCTATAGTGGCGTGCAACAGGAGGACCGTGCCACCCCAATTGCACCCCAGAGGTCCCGTCATGGCCGCGCTGTGCTGCCCGTATACAGGCATACCAACCATATCGCACACGCACACTCTTTGCATCACTACTCGCTATAGTGACGTGCAACAGGAGGACCGTGCCACCCCAATTGCACCCCAGAGGTCCCGTCATGGCCGCGCTGTGCTGCCCGTATACAGGCATACCAACCATATCGCACACGCACACTCTTTGCATCACTACTCGCTATAGTGACGTGCAACAGGAGGACCGTGCCACCCCAATTGCACCCCAGAGGTCCCGTCATGGCCGCGCTGTGCTGCCCGTATTCAGGCATACCAACCATATCGCACACGCACACTCTTTGCATCACTACTCGCTATAGTGACGTGCAACAGGAGGACCGTGCCACCCCAATTGTACCCCAGAGGTCCCGTCATGGCCGCGCTGTGCTGCCCGTATACAGGCATACCAACCATATCGCACACGCACACTCTTTGCATCACTACTCGCTATAGTGACGTGCAACAGGAGGACCGTGCCACCCCAATTGCACCCCAGAGGTCCCGTCATGGCTGCGCTGTGCTGCACGTATACAGGCATACCAACCATATCGCACACGCACACTCTTTGCATCACTACTCGCTATAGTGACGTGCAACAGGAGGACCGTGCCACCCCAATTGCACCCCAGAGGTCCCGTCATGGCCGCGCTGTGCTGCCCGTATACAGGCATACCAACCATATCGCACACGCACACTCTTTGCATCACTACTCGCTATAGTGACGTGCAACAGGAGGACCGTGCCACCCCAATTGCACCCCAGAGGTCCCGTCATGGCCGCGCTGTGCTGCCCGTATACAGGCATACCAACCATATCGCACACGCACACTCTTTGCATCACTACCCGCTATAGTGACGTGCAACAGGAGGACCGTGCCACCCCAATTGCACCCCAGAGGTCCCGTCATGGCCGCGCTGTGCTGCCCGTATACAGGCATACCAACCATATCGCACACGCACACTCTTTGCATCACTACCCGCTATAGTGACGTGCAACAGGAGGACCGTGCCACCCCAATTGCACCCCAGAGGTCCCGTCATGGCCGCGCTGTGCTGTCCGTATACAGGCATACCAACCATATCGCACACGCACACTCTTTGCATCACTACTCGCTATAGTGACGTGCAACAGGAGGACCGTGCCACCCCAATTGCACCCCAGAGGTCCCGTCATGGCCGCGCTGTGCTGCCCGTATACAGGCATACCAACCATATCGCACACGCACACTCTTTGCATCACTACTCGCTATAGTGGCGTGCAACAGGAGGACCGTGCCACCCCAATTGCACCCCAGAGGTCCCGTCATGGCCGCGCTGTGCTGCCCGTATTCAGGCATACCAACCATATCGCACACGCACACTCTTTGCATCACTACTCGCTATAGTGACGTGCAACAGGAGGACCGTGCCACCCCAATTGCACCCCAGAGGTCCCGTCATGGCCGCGCTGTGCTGCCCGTATACAGGCATACCAACCATATCGCACACGCACACTCTTTGCATCACTACTCGCTATAGTGACGTGCAACAGGAGGACCGTGCCACCCCAATTGCACCCCAGAGGTCCCGTCATGGCCGCGCTGTGCTGCCCGTATACAGGCATACCAACCATATCGCACACGCACACTCTTTGCATCACTACTCGCTATAGTGACGTGCAACAGGAGGACCGTGCCACCCCAATTGCACCCCAGAGGTCCCGTCATGGCCGCGCTGTGCTGCCCGTATACAGGCATACCAACCATATCGCACACGCACACTCTTTGCATCACTACTCGCTATAGTGACGTGCAACAGGAGGACCGTGCCACCCCAATTGCACCCCAGAGGTCCCGTCATGGCCGCGCTGTGCTGCACGTATACAGGCATACCAACCATATCGCACACGCACACTCTTTGCATCACTACTCGCTACAGTGGCGTGCAACAGGAGGACCGTGCCACCCCAATTGCACCCCAGAGGTCCCGTCATGGCCGCGCTGTGCTGCCCGTATACAGGCATACCAACCATATCGCACACGCACACTCTTTGCATCACTACTCGCTATAGTGACGTGCAACAGGAGGACCGTGCCACCCCAATTGCACCCCAGAGGTCCCGTCATGGCCGCGCTGTGCTGCACGTATACAGGCATACCAACCATATCGCACACGCACACTCTTTGCATCACTACTCGCTATAGTGACGTGCAACAGGAGGACCGTGCCACCCCAATTGCACCCCAGAGGTCCCGTCATGGCCGCGCTGTGCTGCCCGTATACAGGCATACCAACCATATCGCACACGCACACTCTTTGCATCACTTCTCGCTATAGTGGCGTGCAACAGGAGGACCGTGCCACCCCAATTGCACCCCAGAGGTCCCGTCATGGCCGCGCTGTGCTGCCCGTATACAGGCATACCAACCATATCGCACACGCACACTCTTTGCATCACTACTCGCTATAGTGACGTGCAACAGGAGGACCGTGCCACCCCAATTGCACCCCAGAGGTCCCGTCATGGCCGCGCTGTGCTGCCCGTATACAGGCATACCAACCATATCGCACACGCACACTCTTTGCATCACTACTCGCTATAGTGGCGTGCAACAGGAGGACCGTGCCACCCCAATTGCACCCCAGAGGTCCCGTCATGGCCGCGCTGTGCTGCCCGTATACAGGCATACCAACCATATCGCACACGCACACTCTTTGCATCACTACTCGCTATAGTGACGTGCAACAGGAGGACCGTGCCACCCCAATTGCACCCCAGAGGTCCTGTCATGGCCGCGCTGTGCTGCCCGTATACAGGCATACCAACCATATCGCACACGCACACTCTTTGCATCACTACTCGCTATAGTGACGTGCAACAGGAGGACCGTGCCACCCCAATTGCACCCCAGAGGTCCCGTCATGGCCGCGCTGTGCTGCCCGTATACAGGCATACCAACCATATCGCACACGCACACTCTTTGCATCACTACTCGCTATAGTGGCGTGCAACAGGAGGACCGTGCCACCCCAATTGCACCCCAGAGGTCCCGTCATGGCCGCGCTGTGCTGCCAGTATACAGCATACCAACCATATCGCACACGCACACTCTTTGCATCACTACCCGCTATAGTGACGTGCAACAGGAGGACCGTGCCACCCCAATTGCACCTCAGAGGTCCTGTCATGGCCGCGCTGTGCTGCCCGTATACAGGCATACCAACCATATCGCACACGCACACTCTTTGCATCACTACTCGCTATAGTGACGTGCAACAGGAGGACCGTGCCACCCCAATTGCACCCCAGAGGTCCTGTCATGGCCGCGCTGTGCTGCCCGTATACAGGCATACCAACCATATCGCACACGCACACTCTTTGCATCACTACTCGCTATAGTGACGTGCAACAGGAGGACCGTGCCACCCCAATTGCACCCCAGAGGTCCCGTCATGGCCGCGCTGTGCTGCCCGTATACAGGCATACCAACCATATCGCACACGCACACTCTTTGCATCACTACTCGCTATAGTGACGTGCAACAGGAGGACCGTGCCACCCCAATTGCACCCCAGAGGTCCCGTCATGGCCGCGCTGTGCTGCACGTATACAGGCATACCAACCATATCGCACACGCACACTCTTTGCATCACTACTCGCTATAGTGACGTGCAACAGGAGGACCGTGCCACCCCAATTGCACCCCAGAGGTCCTGTCATGGCCGCGCTGTGCTGCACGTATACAGGCATACCAACCATATCGCACACGCACACTCTTTGCATCACTACTCGCTATAGTGACGTGCAACAGGAGGACCGTGCCACCCCAATTGCACCCCAGAGGTCCCGTCATGGCCGCGCTGTGCTGCCCGTATACAGGCATACCAACCATATCGCACACGCACACTCTTTGCATCACTACTCGCTATAGTGACGTGCAACAGGAGGACCGTGCCACCCCAATTGCACCCCAGAGGTCCCGTCATGGCCGCGCTGTGCTGCCCGTATACAGGCATACCAACCATATCGCACACGCACACTCTTTGCATCACTACTCGCTACAGTGGCGTGCAACAGGAGGACCGTGCCACCCCAATTGCACCCCAGAGGTCCCGTCATGGCCGCGCTGTGCTGCACGTATACAGGCATACCAACCATATCGCACACGCACACTCTTTGCATCACTACTCGCTATAGTGACGTGCAACAGGAGGACCGTGCCACCCCAATTGCACCCCAGAGGTCCCGTCATGGCCGCGCTGTGCTGCCCGTATACAGGCATACCAACCATATCGCACACGCACACTCTTTGCATCACTACTCGCTATAGTGACGTGCAACAGGAGGACCGTGCCACCCCAATTGCACCCCAGAGGTCCCGTCATGGCCGCGCTGTGCTGCCCGTATACAGGCATACCAACCATATCGCACACGCACACTCTTTGCATCACTACTCGCTATAGTGGCGTGCAACAGGAGGACCGTGCCACCCCAATTGCACCCCAGAGGTCCCGTCATGGCCGCGCTGTGCTGCCCGTATACAGGCATACCAACCATATCGCACACGCACACTCTTTGCATCACTACTCGCTATAGTGACGTGCAACAGGAGGACCGTGCCACCCCAATTGCACCCCAGAGGTCCCGTCATGGCCGCGCTGTGCTGCCCGTATACAGGCATACCAACCATATCGCACACGCACACTCTTTGCATCACTACTCGCTACAGTGACGTGCAACAGGAGGACCGTGCCACCTCAATTGCACCCCAGAGGTCCCGTCATGGCCGCGCTGTGCTGCCCGTATACAGGCATACCAACCATATCGCACACGCACACTCTTTGCATCACTACTCGCTATAGTGGCGTGCAACAGGAGGACCGTGCCACCCCAATTGCACCCCAGAGGTCCCGTCATGGCCGCGCTGTGCTGCACGTATACAGGCATACCAACCATATCGCACACGCACACTCTTTGCATCACTACTCGCTATAGTGACGTGCAACAGGAGGACCGTGCCACCCCAATTGCACCCCAGAGGTCCCGTCATGGCCGCGCTGTGCTGTCCGTATACAGGCATACCAACCATATCGCACACGCACACTCTTTGCATCACTACTCGCTATAGTGACGTGCAACAGGAGGACCGTGCCACCCCAATTGCACCCCAGAGGTCCCGTCATGGCCGCGCTGTGCTGCACGTATACAGGCATACCAACCATATCGCACACGCACACTCTTTGCATCACTACTCGCTATAGTGACGTGCAACAGGAGGACCGTGCCACCCCAATTGCACCCCAGAGGTCCCGTCATGGCCGCGCTGTGCTGCCCGTATACAGGCATACCAACCATATCGCACACGCACACTCTTTGCATCACTACTCGCTATAGTGACGTGCAACAGGAGGACCGTGCCACCCCAATTGCACCCCAGAGGTCCCGTCATGGCCGCGCTGTGCTGCCCGTATACAGGCATACCAACCATATCGCACACGCACACTCTTTGCATCACTACTCGCTATAGTGACGTGCAACAGGAGGACCGTGCCACCCCAATTGCACCCCAGAGGTCCCGTCATGGCCGCGCTGTGCTGCCCGTATACAGGCATACCAACCATATCGCACACGCACACTCTTTGCATCACTACTCGCTATAGTGACGTGCAACAGGAGGACCGTGCCACCCCAATTGCACCCCAGAGGTCCCGTCATGGCCGCGCTGTGCTGCCCGTATACAGGCATACCAACCATATCGCACACGCACACTCTTTGCATCACTACTCGCTATAGTGGCGTGCAACAGGAGGACCGTGCCACCCCAATTGCACCCCAGAGGTCCCGTCATGGCCGCGCTGTGCTGCCCGTATACAGGCATACCAACCATATCGCACACGCACACTCTTTGCATCACTACTCGCTATAGTGACGTGCAACAGGAGGACCGTGCCACCCCAATTGCACCCCAGAGGTCCCGTCATGGCCGCGCTGTGCTGCCCGTATACAGGCATACCAACCATATCGCACACGCACACTCTTTGCATCACTACTCGCTATAGTGACGTGCAACAGGAGGACCGTGCCACCCCAATTGCACCCCAGAGGTCCCGTCATGGCCGCGCTGTGCTGCCCGTATACAGGCATACCAACCATATCGCACACGCACACTCTTTGCATCACTACTCGCTATAGTGACGTGCAACAGGAGGACCGTGCCACCCCAATTGCACCCCAGAGGTCCCGTCATGGCCGCGCTGTGCTGCCCGTATACAGGCATACCAACCATATCGCACACGCACACTCTTTGCATCACTACTCGCTATAGTGGCGTGCAACAGGAGGACCGTGCCACCCCAATTGCACCCCAGAGGTCCCGTCATGGCCGCGCTGTGCTGCCCGTATACAGGCATACCAACCATATCGCACACGCACACTCTTTGCATCACTACTCGCTATAGTGACGTGCAACAGGAGGACCGTGCCACCCTAATTGCACCCCAGAGGTCCCGTCATGGCCGCGCTGTGCTGCCCGTATACAGGCATACCAACCATATCGCACACGCACACTCTTTGCATCACTACTCGCTATAGTGACGTGCAACAGGAGGACCGTGCCACCCCAATTGCACCCCAGAGGTCCCGTCATGGCCGCGCTGTGCTGCCCGTATACAGGCATACCAACCATATCGCACACGCACACTCTTTGCATCACTACTCGCTATAGTGACGTGCAACAGGAGGACCGTGCCACCCCAATTGCACCCCAGAGGTCCCGTCATGGCCGCGCTGTGCTGCCCGTATACAGGCATACCAACCATATCGCACACGCACACTCTTTGCATCACTACTCGCTATAGTGACGTGCAACAGGAGGACCGTGCCACCCCAATTGCACCCCAGAGGTCCCGTCATGGCCGCGCTGTGCTGCCCGTATTCAGGCATACCAACCATATCGCACACGCACACTCTTTGCATCACTACTCGCTATAGTGACGTGCAACAGGAGGACCGTGCCACCCCAATTGCACCCCAGAGGTCCCGTCATGGCCGCGCTGTGCTGCCCGTATACAGGCATACCAACCATATCGCACACGCACACTCTTTGCATCACTACTCGCTATAGTGACGTGCAACAGGAGGACCGTGCCACCCCAATTGCACCCCAGAGGTCCCGTCATGGCCGCGCTGTGCTGCCCGTATACAGGCATACCAACCATATCGCACACGCACACTCTTTGCATCACTACTCGCTATAGTGACGTGCAACAGGAGGACCGTGCCACCCCAATTGCACCCCAGAGGTCCCGTCATGGCCGCGCTGTGCTGCCCGTATACAGGCATACCAACCATATCGCACACGCACACTCTTTGCATCACTACTCGCTATAGTGACGTGCAACAGGAGGACCGTGCCACCCCAATTGCACCCCAGAGGTCCCGTCATGGCCGCGCTGTGCTGCCCGTATTCAGGCATACCAACCATATCGCACACGCACACTCTTTGCATCACTACTCGCTATAGTGACGTGCAACAGGAGGACCGTGCCACCCCAATTGCACCCCAGAGGTCCCGTCATGGCCGCGCTGTGCTGCCCGTATACAGGCATACCAACCATATCGCACACGCACACTCTTTGCATCACTACTCGCTATAGTGACGTGCAACAGGAGGACCGTGCCACCCCAATTGCACCCCAGAGGTCCCGTCATGGCCGCGCTGTGCTGCCCGTATACAGGCATACCAACCATATCGCACACGCACACTCTTTGCATCACTACTCGCTATAGTGACGTGCAACAGGAGGACCGTGCCACCCCAATTGCACCCCAGGGCCCTCATTCACGTACATGGGGTAAGCCATGATAGCGAGTGGTAAGGCGTGGTAGACCGGGTGGCAGTGGTATCGGTATTCACGAAGAAGTTATCATGTCTTACCCCGGGGTAGAATCTACCCCTACCTCGAGGCAGGGGTAAGCCGTGGTAACCAAGTTTGAAGTTGGTGGTAACTTATTGGCGGCCATTTTTAACTTGACATGACTGCGAAAACAACTTTTTGAAGTAATTCCTTCGCGTCGTCATCTTATCGGCTGTGCTGTGTGTTTATTGTGTATAATTTGTCTTTTACTTACGTTTACTATGTTAGTTCCTGTTTATTTAATCATTCCACAACATATCGGATAGTATTATTGGTTCTAGTTAGTCAATCCATGGACCATATAACCTCCAAAACATTTTCTTAAACACTAGATATAAGTAATAAACTACATATTTTTATGTTGCAGAGTTAAGTTAGCACTGAATTCACCATACAAAACTATTGTTGCACCAGATTTTATTGCACTAACACATTTTGTTTAGTATTTGTGTAGTTTATCGTTTGGAATTGAACTGTCACTATTTTTAATAAAGACAAATGCACGCGCGCGGAAAATAATATTCGAATCTGATTGGTGGAATAATCCACGGCCTACCTAAAACTTCGTTCTATTTACACTATACAAATTTCAAGTAGGCAGTGACCTACCACCAAGATACCGTGAAGATACCACTGCTTCGTGAATACGAATGTGTCATTCGCTACCCCGAGGTGGTAAGCAAGTGGTAGGCTACCCCGGGGTAGGCAAGGATAAGGACAATGTACGTGAATGAGGGCCCAGAGGTCCCGTCATGGCCGCGCTGTGCTGCCCGTATACAGGCATACCAACCATATCGCACACGCACACTCTTTGCATCACTACTCGCTATAGTGACGTGCAACAGGAGGACCGTGCCACCCCAATTGCACCCCAGAGGTCCTGTCATGGCCGCGCTGTGCTGCACGTATACAGGCATACCAACCATATCGCACACGCACACTCTTTGCATCACTACTCGCTATGGTGACGTGCAACAGGAGGACCGTGCCACCCCAATTGCACCCCAGAGGTCCCGTCATGGCCGCGCTGTGCTGCACGTATACAGGCATACCAACCATATCGCACACGCACACTCTTTGCATCACTACTCGCTATAGTGGCGTGCAACAGGAGGACCGTGCCACCCCAATTGCACCCCAGAGGTCCCGTCATGGCCGCGCTGTGCTGCCCGTATACAGCATACCAACCATATCGCACACGCACACTCTTTGCATCACTACTCGCTATGGTGACGTGCAACAGGAGGACCGTGCCACCCCAATTGCACCCCAGAGGTCCCGTCATGGCCGCGCTGTGCTGCACGTATACAGGCATACCAACCATATCGCACACGCACACTCTTTGCATCACTACTCGCTATAGTGGCGTGCAACAGGAGGACCGTGCCACCCCAATTGCACCCCAGAGGTCCCGTCATGGCCGCGCTGTGCTGCCGTATACAGGCATACCAACCATATCGCACACGCACACTCTTTGCATCACTACTCGCTATAGTGACGTGCAACAGGAGGACCGTGCCACCCCAATTGCACCCCAGAGGTCCCGTCATGGCCGCGCTGTGCTGCCCGTATACAGGCATACCAACCATATCGCACACGCACACTCTTTGCATCACTACTCGCTATAGTGACGTGCAACAGGAGGACCGTGCCACCCCAATTGCACCCCAGAGGTCCTGTCATGGCCGCGCTGTGCTGCCCGTATACAGGCATACCAACCATATCGCACACGCACACTCTTTGCATCACTACTCGCTATAGTGACGTGCAACAGGAGGACCGTGCCACCCCAATTGCACCCCAGAGTGCAACCCTAATGCACCCTAATACAATAACAAAGTGCTCTCCATCTACAGTAATATCAATCGATACCAATAAGTTTACAGAACAGGATAAAAAGAATGACACAAACTGGCCTTATGATAAATTATGATATAATTAAGTAAGTACTAATGTTATTACAATTAAATATACTTAATTACCCATTATTAAGTATATTAACATTTATGTAATTAATTGTTATAATACAATATTATTATAATTAATTGTACTGTGATAAATACATTATAACGTAGATAATATAAAAATATCATATAATTTACCTATAATTAATTATAATAAACCGAGATAAATTACAATACTATGATTGTTCATGATTGAATCATGTCTTGGAACTTATGATGAACTTGGCGTAGTGACGTATTGTCAAGTGACGTATTGTCGGTCTATCAGGGGACACAGGGCGCCAGAAGAGCCCCAATACAACCATTAGGAAAATATCTGAAACTCACACGCTTCTTAATACTTGATTGATTGGCACTTATTAGCTATTCTAGCCTGTTTATAGCAAAGAATGTCGAGTTTAAAAAAAAAAGTTATCCCGGGGAAATGCGCCCCAGACTCGCCGATGCTGGGGGCCTACCCTCCAAACCCGACATTGTTTTTATTTGCAAGCTTTTCAAAGTGATGGAGGGGGGGGGGGGGTAAGTTTGCGCAGGACTTGTAACTGATTGAAATATATTTAGTGTATTTTTCTCCACAACTTTCTTCTTCCATGTCTGTTGTTACTCAGTATTGTTCTGACCAATGATCTACTTTGAAGCCTGACTGCAACATTGTGACGACTGCGTTGTGTTTACGTTGCGTCACCGCTATGCTAATGCCTATGCTAATGCCTATGCTAATGCTTTGACGCCGAAGTGTCGACTTATGTACGACCTGACAGGGGTTTGGAGGCTGCGATTAACAACACGATATGTTGCGTATGTCAAGTTGATGACAAACCCAAACACCCAGCCAATTCATGCAATTTCATACGATTTAGATTGAATTCACGCTAATGACGAGATTTCCACGCGCATTCGTCGTGAAATTTGCGCGCGAATTTGCGTTAATCTCGCGAATCCGTGAGATTTTGCCTGAACTGTTGCGAATTTACTTGAATAGCCTCACTAACTTCGGATCTTCCATCTTGAAAAGTAGCTACACACAATCTGGAACTATGCAGAGTTGTGGTGTGTCACAAATTGCGCACTAATTCTGTGCCACCGTTGCCATGACTTCCAAGGTGTGTAGAGGTATGGGGGGGGGGGGCATATTCACAGTGCTCAGGACAGGAACTGCACTCAACATGTCATTACTTCGTCATCGACAAGTCATTTCATTCTTCACAAATCACTCGCTTTTAATAGTCCAGTCATTTTGTGATTATACCCACCACTAAATGCAACAGAAGGTTTCAATACATAAATCGATTCAGAAAAATGCCCTCTACAACATATCCAAATCCTCCAAAATCCGTGCACCGGAAGTACTTTTTAATCACTTTTTAAGATCATTTTCCATCTTTCAAAATAAAAATAAAAAATTCATGTTACTCCGATTTTGACGAAACTTGGCAGAATTGTTCCCCATCCTAAATGAACACAAATAACACTTGTGCGATTTTCTCTTAATCTTATCGTTTGGGAAATATGGCCCATTGAAAAGTAATATTTTAGTCAGTTTTCGACGATTTAGGTCACTGAGTGTAATTTGATGTTTTGCGAGGTCCATGTTTCCCAAACGATGAGATTTAGAGGAAAACGCTCCTAGCTCGTCAAAATCGGAGTAACATGATTTTTTTTTTTTTTTTGAAGATTGAATTAACATGGGAAATAATCTTAAACAGTGATTCAAAAGTATTTCCGGTGAACGGATTTTGGAGGATTTTGGATATGTTATAGCGGTTTTTTTCTGAATCGATTCATCTATTAAAACCTTCTGTTGAAATTAGTGGTGGGTTCAGCTCTTTTTTTGCTTTAAATTACTGGGCTATAACAGGTCTCAAGAACGAAACTTGGAGGTGAAATTCGTTTATAATGAAATCAATCTGTCCGTCGTTGCATTATAATTGACAAGACATCTTACTGGCTACCGAATGGCAGTACTCGATGAGTACATTACGTATGTGCATACAAATGACACGATATGTTGTAACAACAATTAGAAACAGTCATTGTCGCAGCGTTACCATGGTAATCTAGCCCTTTCTCGCCCAGGTTACGCCGATCAACCTGGAGATCGGACATTTTCTACACAACAAAATCATATTAGAGGACACAATTGCATTTTTTAACAAAATTCTCAGATTGGCGGGGTGTGAAAATGACCCGTGCTTTATCAAGTTAAAAATTGGCATCGTTATCAAGAATTATAATTTTATAAATTTCGACAAAATCGGTGAAAGGTTTAAAAGAGTTATTGACATTTTGATTTGACATAATTGATGTGCTTATACCATGAACCATGAACTAATTGACTAACTACCAGCAATGTGCATTGTTGGTATTACGAGAATATTCGTGATTCGTATTTTTGACGGGATTCCATTGAACTTGAACTATAATTTATTGTTCGGTTATTGCAACGAAGTGTATAAACATTATGCTGTTAAATAGACACGTGTTCGGTGCTACATATCCAGCAGACGTATTCCTGGAAACTGCTTTTATAATTGTATGTTAGTGTTGTTATGGAATCCGATAATAATGCAGTTTATGGCAGAACAGAAGATGCAAGTGCATATTGCAGAACACGTGGACATTGTTTACACATTGTTATTTGAGTTATATTACGTGATGAAGTCGTCAGAAAACTACTGACAGCGATACAAAGCATTGTTATTGAGTTGACATACTAAATCCACAGAAGAATCTTTCTCTTATAACCTTTTTGCTGTCTGTGTGTAGAAATAATTTACATTTTAAGGTGCTGCAAGCGCGAGCGATTTTGCTGCTTTTTGTAGACACTTTTTGCGATACGATTGGAGACGAAATGGGTAGACCAAATTATTTGAAATTTTAATCGTGATTAGATAAAAGACAAACTTAGGGTTATCCCTTGGTACATTTTTAATTTTTTGTTTCGTTAATTAGTAATAATTAGTGGATTTTTTGTGAAAAATTAGCTATTTTCTTGTCTCCCTGGGCGCCGTATAAAATTAAATTTCAAATATGTGCCAAGTGATAACCCTAAGTTTGTCTTTCATCTAATCATGATTTAAATTTGAGATCAATTGGTTAACTGGTTTGGTCTCCAATCGTATCGTAAATTTCATTGTTTTGCGCGGTTTTGTTGAATAACCGGCGCCTAATTAACGATCGCAAAAAGCAAAAAAAAGGTGCTACTAATATACAATCAGACTGATCATGTGAACATCCTGTAAAAGTTACACTCACTTATGAAACAATTTTTCTCTCTCAATTTTCTAAAACGGCCGAGCGCTAGTATCACCTTAATGCATAATCCCTTTCTTATGTCAAGAAGGTAAATTCTCTTGTTGTTACATTTTGAATACGTACCTTTTACTGCACCAGGTATGTTTATGATTTTTCTCTCAATGGGCTATGTAAATATCATATTTTAAAATAACATACTTCGTCATTAAAGATATCTTATTGTTCCCAAAAGACGTGCTGATGTTTTTACTGTGAACAATGCTTCAAGTGCACTGCAGCTGCATCAGGGATTGTGACGTCAGCAACACGTGGCGATGCATAATCCAGTGCACTGCAGCTGCATCAGGGAGTGTGACGTCAGCAACACGTGGCGATGCATAATCCAGTGCACTGCAGCTGCATCAGGGAGTGTGACGTCAGCAACACGTGGCCATGCATAGCGGGCTTCGTCGCGGCAATGACCATTATATTCTCTGTCATTCATACAGACACACGATTCCGCTCTGTGTAACGCGTTGATGAGCGAGCAGCAGTATTGCAAACGATGTGTAACGCGTTGATGAGCGAGCAGCAGTATTGCATGCGATGTGTAACGCGTTGATGAGCGAGCAGCAGTATTGCATGCGATGTGTAACGCGTTGATGAGCGAGCAGCAGTATTGCATGCGATGTGTAACGCGTTGATGAGCGAGCAGCAGTATTGCATGCGATGTGTAACGCGTTGATGAGCGAGCAGCAGTATTGCATGCGATGTGTGACGCGTTGATGAGCGAGCAGCAGTATTGCATGCGATGTGTAACGCGTTGATGAGCGAGCAGCAGTATTGCATGCGATGTGTAACGCGTTGATGAGCGAGCAGCAGTATTGCATGCGATGTGTAACGCGTTGATGAGCGAGCAGCAGTATTGTATGCGATGTGTAACGCGTTGATGAGCGAGCAGCTGTATTGCATGCGATGTGTAACGCGTTGATGAGCGAGCAGCTGTATTGCATGCGATGTGTAACGCGTTGATGAGCGAGCAGCAGTATTGCATGCGATGTGTAACGCGTTGATGAGCGAGCAGCAGTATTGCATGCGATGTGTAACGCGTTGATGAGCGAGCAGCAGTATTGCATGCGATGTGTAACGCGTTGATGAGCGAGCAGCAGTATTGCATGCGATGTGTAACGCGTTGATGAGCGAGCAGCAGTATTGCATGCGATGTGTGACGCGTTGATGAGCGAGCAGAAGTATTGCATGCGATGTGTAACGCGTTGATGAGCGAGCAGCAGTATTGCATGCGATGTGTAACGCGTTGATGAGCGAGCAGCAGTATTGCATGCGATGTGTAACGCGTTGATGAGCGAGCAGCAGTATTGCATGCGATGTGTAACGCGTTGATGAGCGAGCAGCAGTATTGTATGCGATGTGTAACGCGTTGATGAGCGAGCAGCTGTATTGCATGCGATGTGTAACGCGTTGATGAGCGAGCAGCAGTATTGCATGCGATGTGTAACGCGTTGATGAGCGAGCAGCAGTATTGCATGCGATGTGTAACGCGTTGATGAGCGAGCAGCAGTATTGCATGCGATGTGTAACGCGTTGATGAGCGAGCAGCAGTATTGCATGCGATGTGTGACGCGTTGATGAGCGAGCAGCAGTATTGCATGCGATGTGTAACGCGTTGATGAGCGAGCAGCAGTATTGCATGCGATGTGTAACGCGTTGATGAGCGAGCAGCAGTATTGCAAGCGATGTGTAACGCGTTGATGAGCGAGCAGCAGTATTGCATGCGATGTGTAACGCGTTGATGAGCGAGCAGCAGTATTGCATGCGATGTGTAACGCGTTGATGAGCGAGCAGCAGTATTGCATGCGATGTGTGACGCGTTGATGAGCGAGCAGCAGTATTGCATGCGATGTGTAACGCGTTGATGAGCGAGCAGCAGTATTGCATGCGATGTGTAACGCGTTGATGAGCGAGCAGCAGTATTGCATGCGATGTGTAACGCGTTGATGAGCGAGCAGCAGTATTGCATGCGATGTGTAACGCGTTGATGAGCGAGCAGCAGTATTGCATGCGATGTGTAACGCGTTGATGAGCGAGCAGCAGTATTGCAAGCGATGTGTAACGCGTTGATGAGCGAGCAGCAGTATTGCATGCGATGTGTGACGCGTTGATTAGCGAGCAGCAGTATTGCATGCGATGTGTGCCGCGTTGATGAGCGAGCAGCAGTATTGCATGCGATGTGTGACGCGTTGATGAGCGAGCAGCAGTATTGCATGCGATGTGTAACGCGTTGATGAGCGAGCAGCAGTATTGCATGCGATGTGTAACGCGTTGATGAGCGAGCAGCAGTATTGCATGCGATGTGTGACGCGTTGATGAGCGAGCAGCAGTATTGCATGCGATGTGTGACGCGTTGATGAGCGAGCAGCAGTATTGCATGCGATGTGTAACGCGTTGATGAGCGAGCAGCAGTATTGCATGCGATGTGTAACGCGTTGATGAGCGAGCAGCAGTATTACATGCGATGTGTAACGCGTTGATGAGCGAGCAGCAGTATTGCAAGCGATGTGTAACGCGTTGATGAGCGAGCAGCAGTATTGCATGCGATGTGTAACGCGTTGATGAGCGAGCAGCAGTATTGATGCGATGTGTAACGCGTTGATGAGCGAGCAGCAGTATTGCATGCGATGTGTGACGCGTTGATGAGCGAGCAGCAGTATTGCAAACGATGTGTAACGCGTTGATGAGCGAGCAGCAGTATTGCATGCGATGTGTAACGCGTTGATGAGCGAGCAGCAGTATTGCATGCGATGTGTGACGCGTTGATGAGCGAGCAGCAGTATTGCATGCGATGTGTAACGCGTTGATGAGCGAGCAGCAGTATTGCATGCGATGTGTAACGCGTTGATGAGCGAGCAGCAGTATTGCATGCGATGTGTAACGCGTTGATGAGCGAGCAGCAGTATTGCATGCGATGTGTAACGCGTTGATGAGCGAGCAGCAGTATTGCATGCGATGTGTGACGCGTTGATGAGCGAGCAGCAGTATTGCATGCGATGTGTAACGCGTTGATGAGCGAGCAGCAGTATTGCATGCGATGTGTGACGCGTTGATGAGCGAGCAGCAGTATTGCATGCGATGTGTAACGCGTTGATGAGCGAGCAGCAGTATTGCATGCGATGTGGAACGCGTTGATGAGCGAGCAGCAGTATTGCATGCGATGTGTAACGCGTTGATGAGCGAGCAGCAGTATTGCATGCGATGTGTAACGCGTTGATGAGCGAGCAGCAGTATTGCATGCGATGTGTGACGCGTAGATGAGCGAGCAGCAGTATTGCATGCGATGTGTAACGCGTTGATGAGCGAGCAGCAGTATTGCATGCGATGTGTAACGCGTTGATGAGCGAGCAGCAGTATTGCATGCGATGTGTAACGCGTTGATGAGCGAGCAGCAGTATTGCATGCGATGTGTAACGCGTTGATGAGCGAGCAGCAGTATTGCATGCGATGTGTAACGCGTTGATGAGCGAGCAGCAGTATTGCATGCGATGTGTAACGCGTTGATGAGCGAGCAGCAGTATTGCATGCGATGTGTGACGCGTAGATGAGCGAGCAGCAGTATTGCATGCGATGTGTAACGCGTTGATGAGCGAGCAGCAGTATTGCATGCGATGTGTGACGCGTTGATGAGCGAGCAGCAGTATTGCATGCGATGTGTAACGCGTTGATGAGCGAGCAGCAGTATTGCATGCGATGTGTAACGCGTTGATGAGCGAGCAGCAGTATTGCACGCGATGTGTAACGCGTTGATGAGCGAGCAGCAGTATTGCATGCGATGTGTAACGCGTTGATGAGCGAGCAGCAGTATTGCATGCGATGTGTAACGCGTTGATGAGCGAGCAGCAGTATTGCATGCGATGTGTGACGCGTAGATGAGCGAGCAGCAGTATTGCATGCGATGTGTAACGCGTTGATGAGCGAGCAGCAGTATTGCATGCGATGTGTAACGCGTTGATGAGCGAGCAGCAGTATTGCACGCGATGTGTAACGCGTTGATGAGCGAGCAGCAGTATTGCATGCGATGTGTAACGCGTTGATGAGCGAGCAGCAGTATTGCATGCGATGTGTAACGCGTTGATGAGCGAGCAGCAGTATTGCATGCGATGTGTAATGCGTTGATGAGCGAGCAGCAGTATTGCATGCGATGTGTAACGCGTTGATGAGCGAGCAGCAGTATTGCATGCGATGTGTAACGCGTTGATGAGCGAGCAGCAGTATTGCATGCGATGTGGAACGCGTTGATGAGCGAGCAGCAGTATTGCATGCGATGTGTGACGCGTTGATGAGCGAATATCAATAATATTGATAACTATAATATTGGTCCCGATGACCATGCAAAAATGAAGTTGATCGGTCAAACGGTTCCAGTTAATGTAAACGTGTAAACGGTCCCAATGCACAGTCCCAATGAGGTAAATCCAACCCAGAAAAAACACTCCGTGTAAAAATACCAGCCAAGTCTCTTTAACTATAAAAAAAAATAGAAGAAATCTAAAAATTCAGCACTGAAAAGGAGTGATATCAAAAAAGGAGCCAAGTCAACGAATTTTCCAAATTTTAATCGTACCATTGAAATAAAAATATCAACCCCCGAGAAATACTTAAAAAAAGGACTTGGCGCATCGTTTTTTTAAAGACACTTTTCTATCCTAAAAGTATAGGAAGAACTCTACAAGTATATTTTCCTGAGTATATCACATTCATTATCGACGAATCATACTACGTTTTAATATAACTAGTACTCTTACCTACTGGCAGTTTTGGTATTTTGTCAATATTCAGAGGAAATAAACGGATAAACGAATAACGAATAAACGGAAGCGGCCTAGTCTATTCGTTATTGCCACTATTTCTAGGGTCATATTAATCAATCATACTTCTCAATATCGTGACTGAGGGAAATAGCGAAAGCGCTCATTACAAGAAGGCCGTCAATGAGATTTGTATAAGTGACTAGTGCACTGAGCCATGCTGCTCAAATAATTACTGACTAGATTTTTATCTAAAGTAATACGTTATGTAATTTATGAATTTTTTTGGTATAAAATGTTAATTAATAGCAATTAATTACACGGCGAGAAGGTTCCAAGTATAATGCTGTAGTAGGTATGTTGATGTACCCACAAAACTATAGGTACCTACCAATCACAAACACAACTGTTCTGTATTTATTGCTTGTAAGACAATGCTATGTTTCTTTGCGTACTTATATTTAAATTTAAAATATTTTACAGAATGTTCAATATTTAATTTGAAAGTTTTGTCCTAATTTTTCTAGGCATTTCTGAACTACGTAGTATGTGAGTGGCTTAAGCTTAAGAATAGAAAAATGTCTTTAAAAAAACGATGCGCCAAGTCCTTTTTTTAAGTATTTCTCGGGGGTTGATATTTTTATTTCAATGGTACGATTAAAATTTGGAAAATTCGTTGACTTGGCTCCTTTTTTGATATCACTCCTTTTCAGTGCTGAATTTTTAGATTTCTTCTATTTTTTTTTTATAGTTAAAGAGACTTGGCTGGTATTTTTACACGGAGTGTTTTTTCTGGGATATCACTTCTTTTGTTAGTTTATACATACAGCTTGTAGCACATGTCCGAGCAGGGACTAATTTCTTTAAAAAAATACGCCTCAACCGATTTGGTTACTATGAAAAGTTGCGTTTGGTATAAGATGACAATGATTATCCAAGAAGAATAGCTTAAGTTTCGTTATAATCGATCCAGCCGTTTTCGATACATGACGTCACTTCCGGTTTTGAAATAGCGGCCGAATTCCGGTATAGGTAATAAGAAAACAATCTAGTTTGATCTAGTTGATACCTTCATGAACGACCATCTGAATTCCTAATCCCTATATTTCCGTAAAATCGGTCATGCCGTTTGTAATATATGACGTCACTTCCGGTTTCATTTAGTGGTTCCTGCCGCCATTTCCGGTACCATTAATTTATTTATTCATTTTTCACAATTGATTTTTCAAATAAATAGCAGAATGAATACGCAGGAGCTAGTTCAGTTGCAATCGGTACAGGCGTTTTAGATATATGACGTCACTTCCGGTTTCAGGAATGGCGGCCGAGAACACTGCTTCCTTGAATATATAAATTGTATTGTCTATGTTACAATGTAAGTTAATTATGTACGTATTTTAAGTATAATTTGTTGAAATAAGTTAAATATTGCGTATTTATGACGTCACTTCCGGTTTAGAAAATAAGAAAATAATATTTTTTTTATTGATACTTCATATAGATGACCATCTTAATCGAATGGCGCTAATTTCGTTCTAATAGGTCCAGACGTTTTTGAGTTATGACGTCACTTCCGGTTTAAAAATGGCGGCACAAAAAATCACAAGAGGCAAGGTATCATCAGACGCCAAAAGTGCATATGTGGTAAAAGTTTCAGGTCGATCGGTTTAGCCGTTTAGGCTGTGGCGGTGATAGCAACGTTTCCTGATATCATCTTCAGAATCAGAAAGTGGTGTAATTTCACTGTTTTCTCGGCCCTCTAGCTCGCAAACGGCATAACATATTGTTCCCTAATTTGGTATATGTAGTGGGGTGGGCCATAGCTCGAAATTAAGATATATCGCAACAATGTGAGATTTTCCAATTTTAAGATCCAGTAGGCCGAAAATGCCATGTTGTTGCTTACAGTAAAAGTGGTTGGTCTGCTCCTCAGTTTATCTAGTGGAGCGGTCGCTCCACACAGCCAAGTCGTACCGTACACTCACAGTATCTCAACATACCGTAAATGCCTATATAAACTGAGGAGCAGACCAACTACTTTTACTGTAAGCAACAACATGGCATTTTCGGCCTACTGGATCTCAAAATTGGTAAATCTCACATTGTTGCGAAATATCTTAATTTCGAGCTATGGCCCACCCCACTACATATACCAAATTTGGGAACAATAGGTTATGCCATTTGCGCGCTAGAGGACCGAGAAAACAGTGAAATTACATCACTTTCTGATTCTGATGATGATATCAGGAAACGTTGCTATCACCGCCACAGCCTAAACAGCTGAACCGATCAACCTGAAATTTTTACCACATATGCACTTTTGGCGTCTGATGATACCTTGCCTCTTGTGATTTTTTGTGCCGCCATTTTTAAACCGGAAGTGACGTCATATATGAAAAACGGCTGGACCGATTAGAACGAAATTAGCGCCATTCGGTTGAGATGGTCATCTATATGAAGTATGTTACTTAAAAATATAATTTTCTTATATTCTAAACCGGAAGTGGCGTCATAAATTTGCAATATTTAGCTTATTTCATCAAATTATACTTTAAATACACATATCATTATCTTACATTGTAACAAAGACAATACAAAATTATAATTTCAATACACAGTGTTCTCGGCCGCCATTCCTGAAACCGGAAGTGACGTCATACATCGAAAACGCCTGTACCGATTGCCACTGAACTAGCTCCTGTATATTCATTCTGCAATCTATTTGAAAAATCAATTGGGATAAATGAATATACAAATTAACGGTACCGGAAATGGCGGCAGGAACCACTAAATGAAACCGGAAGTGACGTCATATATTGAAAACGGCATGAGCGATTTGACGGAAATTAGCGCTATTGAATTCAGAAGGTCATTCATGAAGTATCAACTAGATAAAACTAAATTGTTTTCTTATTACCTATACCGGAAATGACGTCATAAAAATGCTAAATGACGTCATTAATATTCTAAAGGACACTAAATTCACCACTTTATACTTTTAAATAGATATTTAGTAAACATACATTGTAAATAATTATAAATTCAAGGTTGCAGTGCTCTCGGCCGCCATTTTCTAAAACCGGAAGTGACGTCATATAACGAAAACGGCTGTACCGATTGCAACTAAATTTTGGAATTGTGTAGGACTTATAATTATGAATTCAATACGACATTAATTTCGGCCGCCATTGTTAAAACCGGAAGTGACGTCATATATCGAAAACGGATGTACCGATTGCAACCAAATTTTAGAATTATGTCGGACTAATATAATTATGAACTAAAGACGACATTATTTTCGGCCGCCATTGTCAAAACCGGAAGTGACGTCATATATCGAAAACGGCTGTACCAATTGCAACCAAATTTTGGAAATGTGTAGGACTAATAATTATGAATTAAAGACGACATTATTTTCGGCCGCCATTGTTAAAACCGAAGTGACGTCATTATCGAAAGCGGCTGTACCGATTGCAACCAAATTTTGGAAATAGTATGACTAATAATTATGAATTCAAGACGACATTATTTTCGGCCGCCATTTCAAAACCGGAAGGGACGTTATAATATATCGAAAACGGCTGTACCGATTGCAATCAAATTATGCAATTTTGTAGGACTAATAATTATGAATTCAAGACGACATTAATTTCGGCCGCCATTTCAAAACCGGAAGGGACGTTATAATATATCGAAAACGGCTGGACCGATTGTAATTTCTTAGTACCTATCCTAATCGGTTGAGGCGTATTTTTTTAAAGAAATTAGTCCTTGCTCGGACATGTGCTACAAGCTGTATGAATAAACTAACAAAAGAAGTGTTATCCCAGAAAAAAACACTCCGTGTAAAAAAGGCAGCCAAGTCTCTTTACTTAAAAAAAAATCAACACCGAAAAGGAGTGATATCAAAAAAGGAGCCAAGTCAATGACATTTCCAAATATTTAATCGTATCTTTGAAATAAAAGTATAAACACCGAGAAATACTTTACAAAAGGACTTGGCGCATCGTTTTTTTAAAGACATTTTTCTATTCATAAGCATATGCCATTTATATACAACCGTAATTTAGAAATTTTAGAATAATAGGGACACAACTTTCAATTACATATTATACCTACATACCTACTGTAAAATATTTTCTATTTGAATATGTACGCGATGAAACTTGTTGCCTATATTTGTAATAAATATACAATAGTTATCTTCATATTATTGTTTCGTGGTCAACATAATTAAGTCTCATGCGTTATACCTTCTCACAATGAAATACATTTCTATTAATCCACATTTTATAACAATACATTTCACAAAGTACACAGTGAAGTCACATTGAACAACTATTAAAACCATAATAATATATACCATATAATGGTATAATATATACCATAATAATTTACTGCCATAATATAATAGTGTTCTATAAATAGTTAGTAATTTTTTGACAACTTTTCATGATTTCCTTCAGTCATGATCAAATTATGAAAAGATATCCTTCTAATATCACCATATTAACAGTGCTATAAGAATATATATGAGCCCACTTCCTTGTTATTTAATTCTACCTCCCTTATTATTACTTCTATTACAGCATGACATCTTTCTTCTATCGCCATTACAAAATTATAAAATAGCCATTACCAAAAGTAGCTTGATTCATAGATACTGGCTCAAATAAAAAGAGGAATATGTACCTACTTGTTAATAATCTTTCCACTTTTAGGATAGAATGATGTCTTTAAAAAAACGATGCGCCAAGTCCTTTTGTAAAGTATTTCTCGGTGTTTATACTTTTATTTCAAAGATACGATTAAATATTTGGAAATGTCATTGACTTGGCTCCTTTTTTGATATCACTCCTTTTCGGTGTTGATTTTTTTTTAAGTAAAGAGACTTGGCTGCCTTTTTTACACGGAGTGTTTTTTTCTGGGATTAGTCATTTACGGTATGTTGAGTGAGTGTGAGTGTACGGTACGACTTGGCTGGGTGGAGCGACCGCTCCACTAGATGTAATACATACCTCGGCAATATTCCAGAATGGTTAATTTTTTATCATCATTTTCATAGACCTCTTACTATGGCGCATCAAGGAGGCAGTGATCACGGTAGCTTCGTTGCGATTTTACAAGGCATGTTGATTGAACTATTGAACAACTGATCTTATAAGAACATTGACAAATTAAATTAAGTATTTACGAACATTAGAGGTAGAAGGGCAGAAGTCCATTTCAATTATTCTCGAGTGATCCATCCATGATTCTCAATCAAATAAGAAATGATTATTGCTTATTACTTATAAATATTTGTTTTTTTGTGTATATTAGAAAGGAATATTATAGATATAGGAAGGTTGATTGAGGTGGTGTGTATTCGTCCATGGTATAGGCACATTGATTTCATAATATTTTTCATGATGCGCAAAGTATTTATTTTTTATTTTTTAAATAATGACTATTTTCTAAAATATACGCTATTTCCGATTTTGCGTTTGATGCTTAATAATGCTTAAAATGATATTCCATGTAGAATTGGGAAAGTATTGCCCCAATAGGTCCATTCGTTTTCGAGATATGGCATCATTCCGGTTTTCAAAATGGCGGCTGAAATTACTGCCACCTAGAATTTGTTTCTATAAATGTTATGTATCATTATAAGCCTTCTGAATATATTTTTTTATTGCATGAAGAGGTGATTCAGTATGTTTTTCATTTTTATGACGTCATTTCCGGTTTCAGTAATAGTACATTTCTATTTCAACTATTGATATTCCACATAGATGACCGTCTAAATCATTTGGCGCTAGTTTAATTCCGATCGGTCTAGCCGTTTTCGAGATATGACGTCACTTCCGGTTTCAAAATGGCGACTACCGGTTGGTTTTATAAAAAGGCACCTCAGACGCCAAAAGTGCACATGTGGTGAAAATTTCAGATCGATCGGCTCAGCCGTTTAGGCTGTGGCGGTGATAGCGGTGTTTCCTGATATCATCAGAATCATCATCATCTTCAGAATCAGAAAGTGGTGTAATTTCACTGTTTTCTCGGTCCTCTAGCGCGCAAATGGCATAACCTATTGTTCCCAAATTTGGTATATGTAGTGGGGTGGGCCATAGCTCGAAATTAAGATATTTCGCAACAATGTGTGATTTACCAATTTTGAGATCCAGTAGGCCGAAAATGCCATGTTGTTGCTTACAGTAAAAGTGTTGGTCTGCTCCTCAGTTTATTAGGCATTTACAGTATGTTGAGTGAGTGTGAGTGTACCGTACGACTTGGCTGGGTGGAGCGACCGCTCCATTAGATGTAAATCACTGTACTTGTGAATAATTCACATAATGACGGATTTATCAAAATTGTCCCCATTAAAATACTATATGAATGGGCTTCCAAACTCCAAGCTAGAATAGAGCGCGTCTCCGACGACCATACCTGGTTGCTATGGCAACAGTCAAGTCAAATGTTTGTTGACAGGTTGCTACTTGTCACAATTGAAAACAAAAGAAGTTGTTTAACATAAAGTGATGTTGCAGTATAAAAAGTAAGTAATTGAAATTATTTCTTTATTTAATAAGTATATATAACATTTTAAAACAATTACGTTCACTCAACACAACAGTTTGGCATTATATTTCAAATACAAGAAGTTATAAGTGAGCTGTCATCTAGCTGTCATTTTGTACAGACGCATGCGTGGAAGGAAAAGGAACAATTCACCCTAGCGCTCCGTAGTGAGAATTAATGGCAGCGTGGAAGCCCATTACCTAATAGGAAATTGCTCCATGACCATAATGTAACTTTAGGGCCACTTTTTAAATGCTCTGCTAAATTTTAAACAGTTGATTTGGTCTACATTCAACAATAACCAATGATTCCTTGAATGACCGTTTAAACTTGGAAACGGGCTTTTATAGGGACGGGACTGACAATTAACACGGGTGTATTATATTTATTTCACTATGAACCTTCTCTAATTCCATGTTTTATCATGAGTTTCAACCTGTCAGTGCCCGGTGGAAACTTCAGAAATGTGTCTGGCGCGAAATTAATGTAATATGTCAGCACATGCACAACTATCGCGAGCACTGTTTACCGTTAGTCTGTTACCACGCCGTCTGGTTTACCTAGTAATTACAAATTATTAATTAATATAATTTGCGTAAGTAAATACGATGGTGAACCGTTATTCCCGTGTCTCTGAAACTTGTTGATGTGAATTGCGATGCAAAAAGGAACACGTCTGCTTGGCGAATGGAATGATTCTACTCGCTGCATTGTTCGGATGTTGGCCGTCAACAATATGCAGGCTATTGGACATTTCAAGGAATTCTTCTGGTTTGTTTCAATTATTTTAGAGACAAATTTTAGAGGCACATAAATTCTAAACATGAACAGCAGCCTTGAATTGCCTAGATTGAGGCTCTACAAGTCGTGTATTCATTGGACTGCTGGCACAATTTTATCGAGCTTCAAGAATACAAGTGATGTTTTACCTTACGTTTCTGTGCCGTAAATGAACGCCAAGAACAGCCTGTCATTTGGCTGGTGTTTTGCATTGGAATTCACATGTCACTGCCAGAGTGTACGATCAATAAGTCAAGGGTTAATTTCACACTTGTTTTACTCTCTAGTTGGACGATAGGGCTGATTTTATGAGTAAGGGTAGTTCACGCAGTTTTTGTTGAATTTATGAATGAAATATCAGGATGCTAATGTATTTTTTCAAATTCAGCGCAACTTCTAATCTTCTTCCATGCCCGCAAAGTTGTAATTCTCTTCCCTGACAGTGGATGGTGATCAGTTGTTGAACTGTGATTGCCATCTTCCTATGAGTTTCATGATGTTATTGCATGACGTCTCTTCTTCCTGCCAATCACATTCATCTCCCCGAGCTTTCTTCTTCCTCTCGTCTCGGTGGCAAGGGCTGGAATTACTTCGCAGACAATTTGCATGGCCAGATATTAAACAATAATACGTTACATTCATAAATATCAGGACAATTAAACTGCAAGTGATATTTTATAAACCAAAAAATTATTATGCTTGATTATTTTTTCACAAAAAACTCGCTTTCGGAGACATATAACCATAATAATAAGAATTTAAACTACGCAATATTTTACAACCTGAAATTGTTGACTTTTGGTGTCAATAGGTTAATTTACTTACAGTTTTCCAACATTATACTTCATAAGAAAGTAGGTACCTATATTAAATTGTTTGCAAATATTTGAAGTAATTAGTAGCACAAAATGAATGACGCTCGCTATTATGCCGGTTGCTCGACATTATCATCTGACTGATCAGAGCCATGTCCAGCCTCCAGTGTCCGATCATTAGCACCAGATGAAACCCACAGGCAATTAGCCAAGCAGAAGGTGGGAAGGTATTTGCAGACGAAGGCGTATACACAACATGATGGGCCGGGGATGGGCATGAAATTACATCATTATACCACGAGTGTTTCATGAAGTTTATGGTCAATTTAAAAGCAGTAAGTTTTGTTAGATAACGATCATTATCTCTGGGGATATTAAAATTGGCGGAGTATTGAAGTGATTCTATAGACTTTTAAGAGATAATGATGGTTATCTAATATAGATATACTCAATCGCAGGCGAAGGCATTTGCAATTAAGAAAGATATTTATTAGAGTAACCAAATGCTACCTGAAGCCTCGACAGAATATGACTTAGAGAATGTGAAATCTGTCTTGTTTGTGATAGGAATGATGTTATTGAGGCAGGAGACTCGCAAGTGTCATTCTCTCAACAAGACGTCGAAGTTGCGATTCTCGGCGTTTGCATCGACCAGCCGTGACGAGTTTCATCCACTTTCATCCAGACTTGTCAATGTGTCAATATTTCCTCGACAAAGTTTCCCGGCCAATGTAACTCGCAAGTTTTCTGCTCCAGACATTCGACGTGAATACATCAAAAGAACGTCTCTTTTCCTTGTATTTCTCGATAGAAAAGGTGTCTCGACATAATTATTTGTCAACGTTGTGCAGCGAATAGCAATACGACGGATGTCTGTTTCTCCACTCACAAAGACTTTCAAAGAGAAAAGCGAGAAGAAAGAGGGAAATAATATTAATATTCGAAATTTGTTCGCCGAACAAAACCGTTTCGTGTTTCTGTTTGAGAGAAACCAATCACGAGTGCCAACTTGACAACACAGTTCAGTTCATAACGCTTCGAGTTCAGTATATTTGTGTTAGCGAGCGACATCGGTCTGGTCCATTTCCCCGATGTTAGGGTGATTTGTCACAATTTACCCAATGGAAGAAGAATCTTTCGATAGTATGTGTTACCTTTCTCTGTATAAGATTAATTTTGCTCACAATATGACACAATATACATGTGACAAAATATAACACATTTAGGTCCAGTTTTTCACTACTCTCCTAAAACAGAGTCTTTCTAGGAATGCCATTGGTTGTTGCCATGACAATACAACCCTAATCAACCATTTAAATGTTAGCAGAGTATTAAAAGACCTAAATATTAAACCTATAAATATATTATTATATTTATACTACTATATTCACATTCTATTATTTCCATTTTTTAAAAATAATTTTCAAATTAATCCGGCTTGCTCTTGTATTGTATCTTAAAAAATTAGAAATGAAGAATATATTCAATGAATTATTTTTCGTCTTCCGATTGTAACTTTGGATGATATCAAATAAAGCAACGTAATGGACGGTTCACAAACTTTAGTTTATTAAAAATCTCAATATTTCAATCACTATTCGTTGATTTTCATCAGGAGAAATCGAAACAATTCCATCTGACAGTTTTAATTGTTTTGTGTAGTTTGAGATGTTCTGATTGGGAACGCCATGTGTCTATGATGTTACGTCTGTCCACTGGAAACGACAAGACCCACTGTGATGTTGCGTGTAGTTTGAGATGTTCTGATTGGGAACGCCATGTGTCTATGATGTTACGTCTGTCCACTGGAAACGACAAGACCCACTGTGATGTTGCGTGTAGTTTGAGATGTTCTGATTGGGAACGCCATGTGTCTATGATGTTACGTCTGTCCACTGGAAACGACAAGACCCACTGTGATGTTGCGTGTAGTTTGAGATGTTCTGATTGGGAACGCCATGTGTCTATGATGTTACGTCTGTCCACTGGAAACGACAAGACCCACTGTGATGTTGCGTGTAGTTTGAGATGTTCTGATTGGGAACGCCATGTGTCTATGATGTTACGTCTGTCCACTGGAAACGACAAGACCCACTGTGATGTTGCGTGTAGTTTGAGATGTTCTGATTGGGAACGCCATGTGTCTATGATGTTACGTCTGTCCACTGGAAACGACAAGACCCACTGTGATGTTGCGTGTAGTTTGAGATGTTCTGATTGGGAACGCTATGGAATGAACGCCATCTGATGATGTGACGTCTGGAGCAGACATCTGACGCAGTGAAGCGTCACAGAAGAGCTTATTGATTCCACCAGGTGGCTGTACCTGGGGCATCAGGATCACTTCATTACATCTTCACAGTCTACAGGGCACGAGATTCCTAGAGATAATTCAATCCAATAAGACAGGGCTTATATTTAGTAACGTAAAAGTTCATTTTAAGGAATTTCCTAAATTACTCGAGTATATTTTAATGAAGAATCTTGAACGCTTATTATGTTTTATGAAATTCTCAACTGTAATATTAATATCGTAGTTAATATATTGCATATTTTTGTAAGTCAATGCAAAACGCGATCTTTTTTCTCAATCTAGTGGAGCGGTCGCTCCACTCAGCCAAGTCGTACCGTACACTCACAGTCACTCAACATATACCGTAAATGCCTATATAAACTGAGGATATACCTATATAACTGGTCATTATAGGTATGTTAGCCATGTGCGAATATAGTCGCTGATCAGAGAGCATTGAAAATCGTTATTGATAAATGGATAATGCAGATATTTAATAATGCGATCAAAGAGTAAAATGGAGACGTATCAAATACCAGCACATTAGAGTATCGAATGGAACAAAAAGTAAAAAGCAAATGTAGGAAGGTAACATGTTACCCCTTAAAAACACTACGTGTAAAAATACCAGCCATGTCTTTTCAACTATAAAAAAATAAATGAAATCTAAAAATTCAGCACTGAAACGTAGTGATATCAAAAATGGGCCAAGTCAAAATGTAATTTAAAAAAACCAGAATATATTTGGCGCATCGTGCATATAGATAGTTTAGAAGTATAGGCCAGATGTGTAATGTACATAAAACCTACCTACCCTATAATGATATGAAGGGATGTGCGTTGTGAAAAATATCCGACCGAACCGGGGCTCGAACCCGGGACCTCTCACTTGCCGGGCGAGAGCTCTACCAACTGAGCTACCCGATCGGACGGACGGACACTTGACACAACGCACTGATGAGGGTTAGAGATCTCCTAGGAGAATGGAATGAAGGTAATGATTGGACATTACAAGCTATCAGACCATCGGTAACGATGCTGTCACCACGTCTCTTTGCACTTGCGTGCGCAACCCTCTTTTACTCGACTTAACGAGTTGCTTTTCAGCTCGAATGATGTATAATGCCGTAAAAACGATGCGCCAAGTATATTTTGGTTTTTAAAATTACATTTTGACTTGGCTCATTTTTTGATATCACTACTTTTCAGTGCTGAATTTTTAAATTTCTTCTATTTTTTTATAGTTGCAGAGACTTGGCTGGTATTTTTACACGGGGTGTTTTTTAAGGGGATAAATGTTACATGAGATCTTACTTTGGCGTTAACTAAAGCGAAGAATGGGACGGGAGAAATACCATCAGTTTTTGATTAACATAAATTGAGCGCTCGCTCGTAAACTATAATGATAATGCGCAGTTCGAGATGGATGGACATTTGAATCGCTTTGCCTTGAGACAGAAAAGTGCGCGGAGAGACTTTGTCTTTTGGGCAATCGCTCGTGATGATTTACATAATTGTAAGTAGCAGAGAAGAGAACTGCGATAGAAGGTGCTCAGCAGCAAGCAGCATCTAGACAGACTGGCGAGGCGTTATGTGTCTGTGGGGGGGGGGGGGGGGGGGGGGGGGGGGAGATTCGCGGTCTTATTCCTTGGAATCAGGAGACTTTAGTTCCTCCGCGAGATGGCATTGAAGTGAGTGAATAATGCAGATTATTGTTGCACCGTTGCAAAAGATGTCGACTGATCCGACCTGCAGATTCTGATTTGTTCCAGTTATGTCCTGTAATAACGCATTTGATGATTACAGTTCATACTTATTTTGGATTTATATTATAAGTATCTGATATGAGGTATGGAAATGAACGGGTTAAATAATATTTCTGAAAACTCAAAGCCACATATTTTATTTGTAAAATCTATTTACAACACTTAATTCAATTGTCCATATTGCTCGTTTCACCATCTCTCTAATTGCTGAAAACGCGCAGATAATGTGTTCATTGGGGTGTATATAAACAAACTTTCATTTCTCTACATTTAAGCAGAATGTAACTAATTTATCACTCACTATTTAGTAATGCTGTTAGTCAGTGGAACATAGCAAATGTATATCGAGTATTGAAATACGTCTGACTGGATGTTATGCAAGAAACACCTCCAGTCGACTGTATTGCTATTTAATAGCCAACTATCAACACATCATCTCCGACAAGCCTTCATTTCCCATGGGCCTCTCAGCGCAGTGAATTGACCCCCCTCGGGTTCGAACCAAGTCGCTTGATCAAGATTCATTACTTCCAGTCGGAGGGCCAAGTATGGCAACACACATCGCTGTCCGCACTTAATTTACCGGTCATCATCATTTCATTTCGTCGAGTACCATAATCTTTTATCTGATTCGAGTAGATGAATTTGTTCTGGAAGAGATGCTAAGTTATTCTTCACAGCAGTGCTCTGCCCTATAGGGAGACATGGAGGCAGACAATGAGGCGCGAGCTGCGGAGTCGAGTAGATGAATTTGTTCTGGAAGAGATGCTAAGTTATTCTTCACAGCAGTGCTCTGCCCTATAGGGAGACATGGAGGCAGACAATGAGGCGCGAGCTGCGGAGTCGAGTAGATGAATTTGTTCTGGAAGAGATGCTAAGTTATTCTTCACAGCAGTGCTCTGCCCTATAGGGAGACATGGAGGCAGACAATGAGGCGCGAGCTGCGGAGTCGAGTAGATGAATTTGTTCTGGAAGAGATGCTAAGTTATTCTTCACAGCAGTGCTCTGCCCTATAGGGAGACATGGAGGCAGACAATGAGGCGCGAGCTGCGGAGTCGAGTAGATGAATTTGTTCTGGAAGAGATGCTAAGTTATTCTTCACAGCAGTGCTCTGCCCTATAGGGAGACATGGAGGCAGACAATGAGGCGCGAGCTGCGGAGTCGAGTAGATGAATTTGTTCTGGAAGAGATGCTAAGTTATTCTTCACAGCAGTGCTCTGCCCTATAGGGAGACATGGAGGCAGACAATGAGGCGCGAGCTGCGGAGTCGAGTAGATGAATTTGTTCTGGAAGAGATGCTAAGTTATTCTTCACAGCAGTGCTCTGCCCTATAGGGAGACATGGAGGCAGACAATGAGGCGCGAGCTGCGGAGTCGAGTAGATGAATTTGTTCTGGAAGAGATGCTAAGTTATTCTTCACAGCAGTGCTCTGCCCTATAGGGAGACATGGAGGCAGACAATGAGGCGCGAGCTGCGGAGTCGAGTAGATGAATTTGTTCTGGAAGAGATGCTAAGTTATTCTTCACAGCAGTGCTCTGCCCTATAGGGAGACATGGAGGCAGACAATGAGGCGCGAGCTGCGGAGTCGAGTAGATGAATTTGTTCTGGAAGAGATGCTAAGTTATTCTTCACAGCAGTGCTCTGCCCTATAGGGAGACATGGAGGCAGACAATGAGGCGCGAGCTGCGGAGTCGAGTAGATGAATTTGTTCTGGAAGAGATGCTAAGTTATTCTTCACAGCAGTGCTCTGCCCTATAGGGAGACATGGAGGCAGACAATGAGGCGCGAGCTGCGGAGTCGAGTAGATGAATTTGTTCTGGAAGAGATGCTAAGTTATTCTTCACAGCAGTGCTCTGCCCTATAGGGAGACATGGAGGCAGACAATGAGGCGCGAGCTGCGGAGTCGAGTAGATGAATTTGTTCTGGAAGAGATGCTAAGTTATTCTTCACAGCAGTGCTCTGCCCTATAGGGAGACATGGAGGCAGACAATGAGGCGCGAGCTGCGGAGTCGAGTAGATGAATTTGTTCTGGAAGAGATGCTAAGTTATTCTTCACAGCAGTGCTCTGCCCTATAGGGAGACATGGAGGCAGACAATGAGGCGCGAGCTGCGGAGTCGAGTAGATGAATTTGTTCTGGAAGAGATGCTAAGTTATTCTTCACAGCAGTGCTCTGCCCTATAGGGAGACATGGAGGCAGACAATGAGGCGCGAGCTGCGGAGTCGAGTAGATGAATTTGTTCTGGAAGAGATGCTAAGTTATTCTTCACAGCAGTGCTCTGCCCTATAGGGAGACATGGAGGCAGACAATGAGGCGCGAGCTGCGGAGTCGAGTAGATGAATTTGTTCTGGAAGAGATGCTAAGTTATTCTTCACAGCAGTGCTCTGCCCTATAGGGAGACATGGAGGCAGACAATGAGGCGCGAGCTGCGGAGTCGAGTAGATGAATTTGTTCTGGAAGAGATGCTAAGTTATTCTTCACAGCAGTGCTCTGCCCTATAGGGAGACATGGAGGCAGACAATGAGGCGCGAGCTGCGGAGTCGAGTAGATGAATTTGTTCTGGAAGAGATGCTAAGTTATTCTTCACAGCAGTGCTCTGCCCTATAGGGAGACATGGAGGCAGACAATGAGGCGCGAGCTGCGGAGTCGAGTAGATGAATTTGTTCTGGAAGAGATGCTAAGTTATTCTTCACAGCAGTGCTCTGCCCTATAGGGAGACATGGAGGCAGACAATGAGGCGCGAGCTGCGGAGTCGAGTAGATGAATTTGTTCTGGAAGAGATGCTAAGTTATTCTTCACAGCAGTGCTCTGCCCTATAGGGAGACATGGAGGCAGACAATGAGGCGCGAGCTGCGGAGTCGAGTAGATGAATTTGTTCTGGAAGAGATGCTAAGTTATTCTTCACAGCAGTGCTCTGCCCTATAGGGAGACATGGAGGCAGACAATGAGGCGCGAGCTGCGGAGTCGAGTAGATGAATTTGTTCTGGAAGAGATGCTAAGTTATTCTTCACAGCAGTGCTCTGCCCTATAGGGAGACATGGAGGCAGACAATGAGGCGCGAGCTGCGGAGTCGAGTAGATGAATTTGTTCTGGAAGAGATGCTAAGTTATTCTTCACAGCAGTGCTCTGCCCTATAGGGAGACATGGAGGCAGACAATGAGGCGCGAGCTGCGGAGTCGAGTAGATGAATTTGTTCTGGAAGAGATGCTAAGTTATTCTTCACAGCAGTGCTCTGCCCTATAGGGAGACATGGAGGCAGACAATGAGGCGCGAGCTGCGGAGTCGAGTAGATGAATTTGTTCTGGAAGAGATGCTAAGTTATTCTTCACAGCAGTGCTCTGCCCTATAGGGAGACATGGAGGCAGACAATGAGGCGCGAGCTGCGGAGTCGAGTAGATGAATTTGTTCTGGAAGAGATGCTAAGTTATTCTTCACAGCAGTGCTCTGCCCTATAGGGAGACATGGAGGCAGACAATGAGGCGCGAGCTGCGGAGTCGAGTAGATGAATTTGTTCTGGAAGAGATGCTAAGTTATTCTTCACAGCAGTGCTCTGCCCTATAGGGAGACATGGAGGCAGACAATGAGGCGCGAGCTGCGGAGTCGAGTAGATGAATTTGTTCTGGAAGAGATGCTAAGTTATTCTTCACAGCAGTGCTCTGCCCTATAGGGAGACATGGAGGCAGACAATGAGGCGCGAGCTGCGGAGTCGAGTAGATGAATTTGTTCTGGAAGAGATGCTAAGTTATTCTTCACAGCAGTGCTCTGCCCTATAGGGAGACATGGAGGCAGACAATGAGGCGCGAGCTGCGGAGTCGAGTAGATGAATTTGTTCTGGAAGAGATGCTAAGTTATTCTTCACAGCAGTGCTCTGCCCTATAGGGAGACATGGAGGCAGACAATGAGGCGCGAGCTGCGGAGTCGAGTAGATGAATTTGTTCTGGAAGAGATGCTAAGTTATTCTTCACAGCAGTGCTCTGCCCTATAGGGAGACATGGAGGCAGACAATGAGGCGCGAGCTGCGGAGTCGAGTAGATGAATTTGTTCTGGAAGAGATGCTAAGTTATTCTTCACAGCAGTGCTCTGCCCTATAGGGAGACATGGAGGCAGACAATGAGGCGCGAGCTGCGGAGTCGAGTAGATGAATTTGTTCTGGAAGAGATGCTAAGTTATTCTTCACAGCAGTGCTCTGCCCTATAGGGAGACATGGAGGCAGACAATGAGGCGCGAGCTGCGGAGTCGAGTAGATGAATTTGTTCTGGAAGAGATGCTAAGTTATTCTTCACAGCAGTGCTCTGCCCTATAGGGAGACATGGAGGCAGACAATGAGGCGCGAGCTGCGGAGTCGAGTAGATGAATTTGTTCTGGAAGAGATGCTAAGTTATTCTTCACAGCAGTGCTCTGCCCTATAGGGAGACATGGAGGCAGACAATGAGGCGCGAGCTGCGGAGTCGAGTAGATGAATTTGTTCTGGAAGAGATGCTAAGTTATTCTTCACAGCAGTGCTCTGCCCTATAGGGAGACATGGAGGCAGACAATGAGGCGCGAGCTGCGGAGTCGAGTAGATGAATTTGTTCTGGAAGAGATGCTAAGTTATTCTTCACAGCAGTGCTCTGCCCTATAGGGAGACATGGAGGCAGACAATGAGGCGCGAGCTGCGGAGTCGAGTAGATGAATTTGTTCTGGAAGAGATGCTAAGTTATTCTTCACAGCAGTGCTCTGCCCTATAGGGAGACATGGAGGCAGACAATGAGGCGCGAGCTGCGGAGTCGAGTAGATGAATTTGTTCTGGAAGAGATGCTAAGTTATTCTTCACAGCAGTGCTCTGCCCTATAGGGAGACATGGAGGCAGACAATGAGGCGCGAGCTGCGGAGTCGAGTAGATGAATTTGTTCTGGAAGAGATGCTAAGTTATTCTTCACAGCAGTGCTCTGCCCTATAGGGAGACATGGAGGCAGACAATGAGGCGCGAGCTGCGGAGTCGAGTAGATGAATTTGTTCTGGAAGAGATGCTAAGTTATTCTTCACAGCAGTGCTCTGCCCTATAGGGAGACATGGAGGCAGACAATGAGGCGCGAGCTGCGGAGTCGAGTAGATGAATTTGTTCTGGAAGAGATGCTAAGTTATTCTTCACAGCAGTGCTCTGCCCTATAGGGAGACATGGAGGCAGACAATGAGGCGCGAGCTGCGGAGTCGAGTAGATGAATTTGTTCTGGAAGAGATGCTAAGTTATTCTTCACAGCAGTGCTCTGCCCTATAGGGAGACATGGAGGCAGACAATGAGGCGCGAGCTGCGGAGTCGAGTAGATGAATTTGTTCTGGAAGAGATGCTAAGTTATTCTTCACAGCAGTGCTCTGCCCTATAGGGAGACATGGAGGCAGACAATGAGGCGCGAGCTGCGGAGTCGAGTAGATGAATTTGTTCTGGAAGAGATGCTAAGTTATTCTTCACAGCAGTGCTCTGCCCTATAGGGAGACATGGAGGCAGACAATGAGGCGCGAGCTGCGGAGTCGAGTAGATGAATTTGTCTGGAAGAGATGCTAAGTTATTCTTCACAGCAGTGCTCTGCCCTATAGGGAGACATGGAGGCAGACAATGAGGCGCGAGCTGCGGAGTCGAGTAGATGAATTTGTTCTGGAAGAGATGCTAAGTTATTCTTCACAGCAGTGCTCTGCCCTATAGGGAGACATGGAGGCAGACAATGAGGCGCGAGCTGCGGAGTCGAGTAGATGAATTTGTTCTGGAAGAGATGCTAAGTTATTCTTCACAGCAGTGCTCTGCCCTATAGGGAGACATGGAGGCAGACAATGAGGCGCGAGCTGCGGAGTCGAGTAGATGAATTTGTTCTGGAAGAGATGCTAAGTTATTCTTCACAGCAGTGCTCTGCCCTATAGGGAGACATGGAGGCAGACCATGAGGCGCGAGCTGCGGAGTCGAGTAGATGAATTTGTTCTGGAAGAGATGCTAAGTTATTCTTCACAGCAGTGCTCTGCCCTATAGGGAGACATGGAGGCAGACAATGAGGCGCGAGCTGCGGAGTCGAGTAGATGAATTTGTTCTGGAAGAGATGCTAAGTTATTCTTCACAGCAGTGCTCTGCCCTATAGGGAGACATGGAGGCAGACCATGAGGCGCGAGCTGCGGAGTCGAGTAGATGAATTTGTTCTGGAAGAGATGCTAAGTTATTCTTCACAGCAGTGCTCTGCCCTATAGGGAGACATGGAGGCAGACAATGAGGCGCGAGCTGCGGAGTCGAGTAGATGAATTTGTTCTGGAAGAGATGCTAAGTTATTCTTCACAGCAGTGCTCTGCCCTATAGGGAGACATGGAGGCAGACAATGAGGCGCGAGCTGCGGAGTCGAGTAGATGAATTTGTTCTGGAAGAGATGCTAAGTTATTCTTCACAGCAGTGCTCTGCCCTATAGGGAGACATGGAGGCAGACAATGAGGCGCGAGCTGCGGAGTCGAGTAGATGAATTTGTTCTGGAAGAGATGCTAAGTTATTCTTCACAGCAGTGCTCTGCCCTATAGGGAGACATGGAGGCAGACAATGAGGCGCGAGCTGCGGAGTCGAGTAGATGAATTTGTTCTGGAAGAGATGCTAAGTTATTCTTCACAGCAGTGCTCTGCCCTATAGGGAGACATGGAGGCAGACCATGAGGCGCGAGCTGCGGAGTCGAGTAGATGAATTTGTTCTGGAAGAGATGCTAAGTTATTCTTCACAGCAGTGCTCTGCCCTATAGGGAGACATGGAGGCAGACAATGAGGCGCGAGCTGCGGAGTCGAGTAGATGAATTTGTTCTGGAAGAGATGCTAAGTTATTCTTCACAGCAGTGCTCTGCCCTATAGGGAGACATGGAGGCAGACAATGAGGCGCGAGCTGCGGAGTCGAGTAGATGAATTTGTTCTGGAAGAGATGCTAAGTTATTCTTCACAGCAGTGCTCTGCCCTATAGGGAGACATGGAGGCAGACAATGAGGCGCGAGCTGCGGAGTCGAGTAGATGAATTTGTTCTGGAAGAGATGCTAAGTTATTCTTCACAGCAGTGCTCTGCCCTATAGGGAGACATGGAGGCAGACAATGAGGCGCGAGCTGCGGAGTCGAGTAGATGAATTTGTCTGGAAGAGATGCTAAGTTATTCTTCACAGCAGTGCTCTGCCCTATAGGGAGACATGGAGGCAGACAATGAGGCGCGAGCTGCGGAGTCGAGTAGATGAATTTGTCTGGAAGAGATGCTAAGTTATTCTTCACAGCAGTGCTCTGCCCTATAGGGAGACATGGAGGCAGACCATGAGGCGCGAGCTGCGGAGTCGAGTAGATGAATTTGTTCTGGAAGAGATGCTAAGTTATTCTTCACAGCAGTGCTCTGCCCTATAGGGAGACATGGAGGCAGACAATGAGGCGCGAGCTGCGGAGTCGAGTAGATGAATTTGTTCTGGAAGAGATGCTAAGTTATTCTTCACAGCAGTGCTCTGCCCTATAGGGAGACATGGAGGCAGACAATGAGGCGCGAGCTGCGGAGTCGAGTAGATGAATTTGTCTGGAAGAGATGCTAAGTTATTCTTCACAGCAGTGCTCTGCCCTATAGGGAGACATGGAGGCAGACAATGAGGCGCGAGCTGCGGAGTCGAGTAGATGAATTTGTCTGGAAGAGATGCTAAGTTATTCTTCACAGCAGTGCTCTGCCCTATAGGGAGACATGGAGGCAGACCATGAGGCGCGAGCTGCGGAGTCGAGTAGATGAATTTGTTCTGGAAGAGATGCTAAGTTATTCTTCACAGCAGTGCTCTGCCCTATAGGGAGACATGGAGGCAGACAATGAGGCGCGAGCTGCGGAGTCGAGTAGATGAATTTGTTCTGGAAGAGATGCTAAGTTATTCTTCACAGCAGTGCTCTGCCCTATAGGGAGACATGGAGGCAGACAATGAGGCGCGAGCTGCGGAGTCGAGTAGATGAATTTGTCTGGAAGAGATGCTAAGTTATTCTTCACAGCAGTGCTCTGCCCTATAGGGAGACATGGAGGCAGACAATGAGGCGCGAGCTGCGGAGTCGAGTTGAGACTTAGACAACGATACAATTGGTGGCGCGGTGGGATGACGTCATTCGAAGACGTAACGAGACGCGCGGTTCTTCATATTGTTTTTTGATTTTTTTGGCACATTCTAATGTTTATTGTAATTAGTCTACCCTAAAAAGAAAAAATATTCTCAATATTTTTCATGCACATTGACCCTATATTATAAGATGTGTTTTAACAGTATTTTGTAAAATGTGTGTGTTTCTATCAACACATATTCACATAATCTCTATTTGTATTCAAATATTAAATTCAATTTTTATTCAAATATTTTTCGTACAATAGAATTTCAAACTCACTAAATAATGCCACATACTGGGGTACATTTTGACATCTGTCTGGTACGAACTCTAATCGGTAATACGATTGATTTCAATATTTAGTACCTATAGTAAACTTTAACTATGCGCTCCTCAATTGATTTCTAAATGAAATAATGTCCAATCCCACCGCCGCCACGACTTGTAAAGTGAAGTATTGCATCATCATAATTGTTAGGCGATGCTCTAGGTTTTGTCATTCGATATCGATGAGCAGTGGGAAGGAGGCTGTCGCGGCCTATTAGCAGGGAACCTTCCCATCATTTGCCTCTCGAAGGAGGAGCGCAGGACTGTCTACTGGATAGTTCTTGGCCCCGGTGAAACTATAGGCATTATATGGAAGTGGGAATCATAAACACGTATAACAATGAAACACACCCTCTATTTATTTGTTTTATAGCCCCGCGTATTGGTCTGGTCCGGCCCACTACATGAACTCGAGGCTATGTGTGTTCGTGTGAATAGCATGTGATGTATGTGATGTGTGTTCGTGTGAATAGCATGTGATGTGATGTGATGTGTGTTCGTGTGAATAGCATGTGATGTATGTGATGTGTGTTCGTGTGAATAGCATGTGATGTATGTGATGTGTGTTCGTGTGAATAGCATGTGATGTATGTGATGTGTGTTCGTGTGAATAGCATGTGATGTGATGTGTGTTCGTGTGAATAGCATGTGATGTATGTGATGTGTGTTCGTGTGAATAGCATGTGATGTGATGTGATGTGTGTTCGTGTGAATAGCATGTGATGTATGTGATGTGTGTTCGTGTGAATAGCATGTGATGTATGTGATGTGTGTTCGTGTGAATAGCATGTGATGTATGTGATGTGTGTTCGTGTGAATAGCATGTGATGTGATGTGTGTTCGTGTGAATAGCATGTGATGTATGTGATGTGTGTTCGTGTGAATAGCATGTGATGTGATGTGATGTGTGTTCGTGTGAATAGCATGCACACGCACTGCCCACCCACTCGGCGACAAGTAACCATACACAACACTGTCGGTCTGTCAATACTAGTTTCTAATTGTTTTCGGATGAAATGCGACTGTCGAAAACATGTTATGTGGTAGGAAGCATGGCCATTGCCATACCAACAATGTGACCCAGAATTACAACTCAATATTACGAATTGAATGTTTCCTCTGCTGATTTTCATTGAACAGTGTGCACAGTTGGTAATGTTGTGTCCACAAGTTGAACCCATTTCAACAATATTTATTACATAGATACAAGGGTGCATAAGCTTTTCAGTTTTAGGACAGTGTTATATATTTCAGTTTTTCTGAAAATAAACAACCACCCACATAAGCCTGCTTGTGTATTATATTAAGCTTATTGCAGGAGAATTCTTATAGGTACTAGGAAAACGCTCAGTGTAACGCGTTGATGAGCGAGCACGGGTACGTGCAAATTCTCGAACCGGAAATGCGTACACAACGCACAGAAAACATATACATCCATATTGAATTGAAATATGATCACTCAATCAACATGTATATGCTCTTCATTGAAACTTGAAAATAGCATCTAAGGCCCCTGGTAAATATAGTTCAATTCAATTGGCACTGGAAAACATTCATTTCGATACTTTATTATACTGACAGATATTAAAAATGTCAATAGGTTAATACGTTCTTAACTGATTGGGATGAAAATTTGTAAAATAAGACATGCAAAATATGAGTTTGATCAGAATTATCGAAACCGTTTTCATTTTTCAGCCTATCAGAAAATATTTATTTAAATTTTAACCAATAAATGGATTTAAAAAAAAATAGGGTCTGCAAACAGAGAAGGTTGGTTTTACATGTGTGCAAAATTTCAGCTCGATCAAAGAAAAACTCTGACCTGTAGGTATAGCCAAAATATGAGTTTGATCAGATTTATCGAAGACCATTTTCATTTTTCAACCTATCAAGAGATGTTTATTTAAATTTTAACCAATGAATGGATTTCAAAAACAATAGGGTCTGCAAACAGAAAAGGTTGTCTCTACTGTGTGCAAAATTTCAGCTCGATCGAAGATACATTGTGACCCGTGTATCGGTTAGTAACAGAAAAAACAAAAACAAAACAGAAGTCCGTGCCAAAGAAGCCAAAAGGAGACGCTCGTTTCGCTCGCTCAATGATTGAGGTCTGTTACCTAGCAACCAGGGGGATGGAACTACCAAAGATATTATTAAAACTGTATTCATAACATCTTTGAAACTACCCTATTGTCGACAAGATATTCTCGAATTACTTAAGGAAAAATCCGGATCCACAGAGAGGGTAAACGGAAAAAATGGCGACGGAAAAAATGGCGCTTCCATGCGGAAGAAATGGCGAAAATTTATTTTCAAAAGTTAGTTGCGTCTGTTGTTGTGTCTGTTATTTTTTGGAAATGAAAATAGGTTGATAAATTTTATTTTTTCTTTTTCTTTTAAAGAACTTATGAATTTATTTAAATTTTTTAAATATTGAAATAGCCGTATGAAAAGTGATGCTATGGAAATGAGTTGGAATCTACTTGTGTTTATTATGTTGATTGAGTTGATCATTCAATATGATATTATTAGCTCATCACCGCGTTACATACGGAGCGAATTTTCCTGCAAAAGAAGTTGCTCCCTGGCAGACATGTTAACTTTCATCTTTTGGGGGGGTTTAGGACAGGAAGTGGCTATTTTAGTCCGCCATCTCAACAGAAATTCCCATTAGAGGTAATTGTTGACATGAGACGTAAGCCCTGGTGATTGTTTTTGTTCCTTATTTAAAAGAAAATTACGAAATCTGTCAAGAGTATAAAAGTGTGTTTGTAAAAGTGTCCCCCACCTCTCGTCCCTTAATAATAACACTTTGAAAATATGTTGTTAAATTACTCAAAGAAATATTCACTCTGTTTTCAGTAAAATAAATTTTTCCCTTTCGCCATTTTTTCCGCTCATACCCATAATTTGTCGCCATTGCTTCCGTCAACATTTTTTCCTACCCTGTTTTTCGGAATTTTTTCCTTCGCCATTTTTTCCGTCGCCATTTTTTCCGCCAATCACAGAGAGAGCTCCACTATCGCTCAAAGAATTCAATTGCCAGTTTATACCTCAAATGCGATTTAAAATATATAAATTGCATTTAGGATTGCATCTGTCACGTCACAACTAATATGTTTGCAATTGAGAACTAAAACCACCAGACCAACTGCTATTACATCGTCAACGAATTGAAATTGCATTTTCGTTTATGTAAGTAAGAAGTAATTTTATTACCATTCTACAGCCACTTTACCGAGGATGAGTAACAGTAAAGTTGCATGAATGAATTACGATGGAGGATGTTTGAAGAGTGAAATGAAAATTAGTTTACATCTCGCTCGAGGCAATGAAGGAACTTCAGTTCGAGTGATTTTCTTCCTCACGTTTTAATAATTCGCAACCGGCAAGGTAATCTCTCCATTCTTCCGAGTGTCACACATCGCTTTGAGCCATTTCGAGAGCTGTGAATTTATAACTCGATCCGAACTTCAAGTTTGAAACTTCGTAGCGAAGTAAAAAAGGAAATATCCGGCAGCGAGCAGCGAGTCTTATGTAAAGAATATTTAAGGAGAGATTTGAGATTAGAGCGGACGCGTGAAAGACAGTCCATCCGTTATTTTCGTCTGGTTTTTGGTCCGGAGACAGATTACATCTAATCCGATGGAATTGGATTTGCTTGGAGTCGTCGGGAGACATTTTGTTTCCGTCATGGCTCCTCCACCGAGTATTAGATAGAGTGCATTTCACAAGGAATTAGCCATTGAATTGGAAGCGAAAAGCCGGGAAATTCGATCAACTCAGTGTGAAATAAACTGTAGATTGATTCTGTGTAAGATTCTAGCAATCTACTGGTATATTTTGTAATTAAATTGGTTGTAAAAATGAAGGATAATCGTTTGAATGTCCTCTTCAGGTGGTGGATTTGTTTTGTTTTACTTGAGCGAGAGTTTCAACTTCTCCCGATGAATGTGCATTTCACTTTCTGATTCAGTGAGCTCTGAGACACTTGGATTCAGCCCGACTCTTAGTTTCATTGTCTTGATATAGTCGCGGTTGTTTCGCTTCGGCCTTTGATTTACACATTATATTATCATGGATCATTTTTCAAACAATAATAAGACACAACGTAGCAGAAAATACCCGATTTATTGATTTCTGTAAAACCTTATTCGTAACAAACACCTGTATTCAAACACCCAGAGATCGACTGCTGGTCACTTATAATAAGCTGAATAAACAAGATTTGTTAATTTAATACTTAATATTACGAAAACATTCTCTCCATTGTAATCTTTACCTGATTATAATGAATATTTCAACTCCCAACCACTTATTCTTGATGAACTTCAATTAAATGAATTGGCTTCTAATTGTAATTATTTAGTTGTAGTGCGGTGTAATGGCCGTGTGCTGACGTCACAGACTGGAATGGAACCCGCGTTATGCCGTGTCACGTGACTCGCAGCAGAGGCAGTGCAGAAACTTGATCATCTAATAGTTAATGATTATTTATCATATTAATGATTATTATTTATGGTTAAAGTTTATAGCAGCACGATTGATTAATCAATGTAATCCGGACAATTTAAAAAGCATTTTTATAGTTTTGTTGTTAGATAAAATCGATCTGTCCTATTTTGATCTGAAAACAACAAATAAAATATAAAACCTGTATAGAGAAGTTGAACTGAGTCGTTTAGTAAGAATAACCTCATAGCTGAGTACTAAATACATCTAAGAAATGCAACTCGTTATGTTAAGTAACATTAGTTAGTACGTGTGGGCTCAATTTGTCTTCAATTTGAATATGAACTTACCACATCTTTACGTTGTACAAGTTGGATGTGAATTTGAAATATAATTCTCCCAATAGACCTAAGACCATATCGCTCCAAGGCTATTCCATGTGAATTTATATCCCCATAAAAAACACTCCGTGTAAAAATACCAGCCAAGTCTCTTCAACCAAAAAAAATAGTAGAACTAAAAATTCAGCATTGAAAAGTAAAGATATCAAAAAATTGGCCAAGCCAATAGGCCGGTCCGGAAGTAGGCCGGTAATCAAATATACTCATCTATATATAAAATAGGCTATGATCCCCTAAAAAAGCAATGCTCCAAGTATTTATTGAAAAGTTTTGATTTGACTTTATATTGTAGCACCAAAGCCTATAATTCCTTTAAAAAATACGCCTATGTGATTTGGTTGCTAAGAAAAGTTGTGCTTGTTAATATGTATAAGCTATAAATAATATGCTATGAAGTATAGAGAAAGTTTCGTTCCCATCGGTCCAGCCGCTCTCAATTTATGGCATCACTTCCGGTTTTCAAAATGGCGGCTGACATCACAGCAACCTAAAATTTGTATCTATAAATGTTATGGAACATTATAAGCCTTCTGAATATGTAGTTATCGTTATATGAGATGATTTTAGTAAGATTTGGCATTTTTATGATGTCATTTCCGGTTTCGGTAATAATACATTTTTATTTCGACTGATGATATTTGATATAGATAACCGTCCGAATCGTTTGGCGCTAGTTTCTTCCCGATCAATCCATCCGTTTTTTGAGATATGACGTCACTTCCGGTTTAAGAATGGCGACACAAAAAATTCGTAAAGGCAAGGTATCATCACACGCCAATAGTGCATATGTGGTAAAAATTTCAGGTTGATTGGTTTAGCCGTTTCGGCTGTGGCGGTGATAGCAACGTTTCCTGATATCATCATAATCAGAAAGTGGTGTAATTTTACGTATTTCACGGCCCTCTAGCACGCAAATGACATAGCCTATTGTTCCCAAATTTTGTATTGTTGTCAGGGGGGCCATAGCTCGAAAATTAGATATTTCGCAACAATGTGAGATTTTCCAATTTTGAGATCTAGTAGGCCGAAAATGCCATGTTGTTGCTAACAGTGAAAGTGGTTGGTCTGCTCCTCAGTTTATTAGGCATTTACGGTATGTTGAGTGAGTGTGAGTGTACTGTACGACTTGGCTGGGTGGAGCGACCGCTCCACTAGATGTAAGTACACTCAAAAAAATATAAAACATATTTGAATGAACCGTATTAGCTGGTTGTCAGGTTCCTGACCATCAAACCATGATATTATCAATGAAATCAGAGCTCACCTACTAGAGGTAGATGACGAGTTAGCATAGACTTCATCGGATGATGCTATCATAATATCTTCTTCAGCCAATCCGTTTCTTTCGAATACCGTTTTACCTTTTGTTGAGTGTATTCTTATCTGCAACAGTAATACTCGTTTTATAAATTGTATTGTATGTATTTATTGTTAGCTTATACAAGCCAGTTTGTTTACACATAATAATACCCAAATACAAAACACATAATACACATAATACACATAATACATAATAAATAATACACATAATACACATAATACACACAAACACACAATACATAATACACATAATACATAATACCTAGCATCCAACTGATTCAGCTAATATACTCCTGCAATACGCACTCATGCACTTGCATTGCTAATTACATCGCCGATTCGAACCACCTCGCACTGGCTAATTCCAAACATATTGGAAGCCGGATATTTATTTGGCGTTCGTAAAACCGGTCTTTTGGAAGAGTAATTCCACCGTGTTTAATTTGGAGGACTTGTAATCGATGGCATCAGCAGTGTTATTGGCTTATCAATATGTTTGCGCGTTCCGATGTGCCTCATGTAGGACAGATATTGTGTCTTGAATGACACATTACTCCCGATGTGCCTCATGTAGGACAGACCCAGAAAAAACACTCCGTGTAAAAATACCAGCCAAGTCTCTTTAACTATAAAAAAAAAATAGAAGAAATCTAAAAATTCAGCACTGAAAAGGAGTGATATCAAAAAAGGAGCCAAGTCAACGAATTTTCAAAATTTTAATCGTACCATTGAAATAAAAATATCAACCCCCGAGAAATACTTAAAAAAAGGACTTGGCGCATCGTTTTTTTAAAGACACTTTTCTATCCTAAAAGTATAGGAAGAACTCTACAAGTATATTTTCCTGAGTATATCACATTCATTATCGACGAATCATACTACGTTTTAATATAACTAGTACTCTTACCTACTGGCAGTTTTGGTATTTTGTCAATATTCAGAGGAAATAAACGGATAAACGAATAACGAATAAACGGAAGCGGCCTAGTCTATTCGTTATTGCCACTATTTCTAGGGTCATATTAATCAATCATACTTCTCAATATCGTGACTGAGGGAAATAGCGAAAGCGCTCATTACAAGAAGGCCGTCAATGAGATTTGTATAAGTGACTAGTGCACTGAGCCATGCTGCTCAAATAATTACTGACTAGATTTTTATCTAAAGTAATACGTTATGTAATTTATGAATTTTTTTGGTATAAAATGTTAATTAATAGCAATTAATTACACGGCGAGAAGGTTCAAAGTATAATGCTGTAGTAGGTATGTTGATGTACCCACAAAACTATAGGTACCTACCAATCACAAACACAACTGTTCTGTATTTATTGCTTGTAAGACAATGCTATGTTTCTTTGCGTACTTATATTTAAATTTAAAATATTTTACAGAATGTTCAATATTTAATTTGAAAGTTTTGTCCCAATTTTTCTAGGCATTTCTGAACTACGTAGTATGTGAGTGGCATAAGCTTAAGAATAGAAAAATGTCTTTAAAAAAACGATGCGCCAAGTCCTTTTTTTAAGTATTTCTCGGGGGTTGATATTTTTATTTCAATGGTACGATTAAAATTTTGAAAATTCGTTGACTTGGCTCCTTTTTTGATATCACTCCTTTTCAGTGCTGAATTTTTAGATTTCTTCTATTTTTTTTATAGTTAAAGAGACTTGGCTGGTATTTTTACACGGAGTGTTTTTTCTGGGATATCACTTCTTTTGTTAGTTTATTCATACAGCTTGTAGCACATGTCCGAGCAGGGACTAATTTCTTTAAAAAAATACGCCTCAACCGATTTGGTTACTATGAAAAGTTGCGTTTGGTATAAGATGAAAATGATTATCCAAGAAGAATAGCTTAAGTTTCGTTATAATCGATCCAGCCGTTTTCGATACATGACGTCACTTCCGGTTTTGAAATAGCGGCCGAATTCCGGTATAGGTAATAAGAAAACAATCTAGTTTTATCTAGTTGATACCTTCATGAACGACCATCTGAATTCCTAATCCCTATATTTCCGTAAAATCGGTCATGCCGTTTGTAATATATGACGTCACTTCCGGTTTCATTTAGTGGTTCCTGCCGCCATTTCCGGTACCATTAATTTATTTATTCATTTTTCACAATTGATTTTTCAAATAAATAGCAGAATGAATACGCAGGAGCTAGTTCAGTTGCAATCGTTACAGGCGTTTTAGATATATGACGTCACTTCCGGTTTCAGGAATGGCGGCCGAGAACACTGCTACCTTGAATATATAAATTGTATTGTCTATGTTACAATGTAAGTTAATTATGTACGTATTTTAAGTATAATTTGTTGAAATAAGTTAAATATTGCGTATTTATGACGTCACTTCCGGTTTAGAAAATAAGAAAATAATATTTTTTTTATTGATACTTCATATAGATGACCATCTAAATCGAATGGCGCTAATTTCGTTCTACACTGAGAGAAATTTCATGCGAAACTTACGCTGGAACAGCGTAAGAGTCTCATTGAACTAGACACAGGGATTTAATTTCACAAAAATAGCGAAAAGGGTTTCGCAGACTTCTACCGCAATATTTGTACTAGGCCAGTGAAATTTGTTTCACATATTTAGTGTAATTGTTTCCCTGTCTAAATATGCAACTTTAGTGATACAGTTTCGCTGGATTATAGCGAAATTTTTCGCAGGCCCCAATATAACACGTAAGAAAAAAACATAGCAAATATTGCGCTGGATTAGCGATTATTTTTCGCTAAGCTATACCAATGTTAAATTTTATTATTAAAAAATTTAAAAGTTATTTGACGATTACTTCACAGGATTTACTTACAACTACAATCTGAGTACATATTCACAGAGATGATTACATTTGTGACTAGAATCTGAAATTAAAACGCACTTTGATTAGTTGAGATTCGGGCGTGATTCGAACCCGGGTCGGCAGATTTCGAAGACAGCGTGTAGACCAACTGGCTGTGCGGACGGGTGATGGTAGAAGCGGTCACAATCGTACAAGAACGATGCGAGGAGTTAGCGAAATATTTACTGACGCTAGATTCAAAATGTTAAAATGTTACACTGGTTTAGTGTAAGTATTCTACTAAACGATCGATCACGTTTGCCGCTGCGAAAACATTTCGCAAATCTAGTAAAATTAAATCGCAAGACCCGAATAGTGAAAAGTCCTTCGTTATTCCTGCTAAATTTGTTGCTAAAACAATGAAAATTTTCGTTAAACTCAGCATAATGTTTTTAGCGTAAATAATTTCACAGCTTTTAAGAAAATAGTTACACAAAATTTGCGTAAATATTTCACTAAAAGAACGATTATTTGTCACATGAAACATTTCGCAACACTAGTGAAATTAAATCGCAAGACCCAATTAGTTCGGTTTGTGAAACTGATTTCGCTAATCCAGCGAAACGTGGTTGCTAAAACAAGTGTAAACTTCGCCAAAACCAGCGAAATATTTTCAGCGTAAATAATTTCACATTTATTTCTCTCAGTGTAATCGGTCCAGACGTTTTTGAGTTATGACGTCACTTCCGGTTTAAAAATGGCGGCACAAAAAATCACAAGAGGCAAGGTATCATCAGACGCCAAAAGTGCATATGTGGTAAAAGTTTCAGGTCGATCGGTTTAGCCGTTTAGGCTGTGGCGCTGTCAACAGGGTTTCCTGATATCATCAGAATCATCATCTTCAGAATCAGAAAGTGGTGTAATTTCACTGTTTTCTCGGTCCTCTAGCGCGCAAATGGCATAACCTATTGTTCCCAAATTTGGTATATGTAGTGGGGTGGGCCATAGCTCGAAATTAAGACATTTCACAACAATGTGAGATTTTCCAATTTTAAGATCCAGTAGGCCGAAAATGCCATGTTGTTGCTTACAGTAAAAGTGTTTGGTCTGCTCCTCAGTTTATTAGGCATTTACGGTATGTTGAGTGACTGTGAGTGTATAGTACGACTTGGCTGGGTGGAGCGACCGCTCCACTAGATATTGTGTCTTGAATGACACATTACTCCCGATGTGCCTCATGTAGGACAGATATTGTGTCATGAATGACACATTACTCCCGATGTGCCTCATGTAGGACAGATATTGTGTCTTGAATGACACATTACTCCCGATGTGCCTTATGTAGGACAGATATTGTGTCATGAATGACACATTACTCCCGATGTGCCTCATGTAGGACAGATATTGTGTCTTGAATGACACATTACTCCCGATGTGCCTCATGTAGGACAGATATTGTGTCATGAACGACACATTACTCCCGATGTGCCTCATGTAGGACAGATATTGTGTCATGAATGACACATTACTCCCGATGTGCCTCATGTAGGACAGATATTGTGTCTTGAATGACACATTACTCCCGATGTGCCTTATGTAGGACAGATATTGTGTCATGAATGACACATTACTCCCGATGTGCCTTATGTAGGACAGATATTGTGTCATGAATGACACATTACTCCCGATGTGCCTCATGTAGGACAGATATTGTGTCATGAATGACACATTACTCCCGATGTGCCTCATGTAGGACAGATATTGTGTCTTGAATGACACATTACTCCCGATGTGCCTCATGTAGGACAGATATTGTGTCTTGAATGACACATTACTCCCGATGTGCCTCATGTAGGACAGATATTGTGTCTTGAATGACACATTACTCCCGATGTGCCTCATGTAGGACAGATATTGTGTCTTGAATGACACATTACTCCCGAAGTGCCTCATGTAGGACAGATATTGTGTCTTGAATGACACATTACTCCCGATGTGCCTCATGTAGAACAGATATTGTGTCTTGAATGACACATTACTCCCGATGTGCCTCATGTAGGACAGATATTGTGTCTTGAATGACACATTACTCCCGATGTGCCTCATGTAGGACAGATATTGTGTCTTGAATGACACATTACTCCCGAAGTGCCTCATGTAGGACAGATATTGTGTCTTGAATGACACATTACTCCCGATGTGCCTCATGTAGAACAGATATTGTGTCTTGAATGACACATTACTCCCGATGTGCCTCATGTAGGACAGATATTGTGTCTTGAATGACACATTACTCCCGATGTGCCTCATGTAGGACAGATGTTGTGTCTTGAATGACACATTACTCCCGATGTGCCTCATGTAGGACAGATATTGTGTCTTGAATGACACATTACTCCCGATGTGCCTCATGTAGGACAGATATTGTGTCTTGAATGACACATTACTCCCGATGTGCCTCATGTAGGACAGATATTGTGTCTTGAATGACACATTACTCCCGATGTGCCTCATGTAGGACAGGTATTGTGTCTTGAATGACACATTACTCCCGATGTGCCTCATGTAGGACAGATATTGTGTCTTGAATGACACATTACTCCCGATGTGCCTCATGTAGGACAGATATTGTGTCTTGAATGACACATTACTCCCGATGTGCCTCATGTAGGACAGGTATTGTGTCTTGAATGACACATTACTCCCGATGTGCCTCATGTAGGACAGATATTGTGTCTTGAATGACACATTACTCCCGATGTGCCTACTAGTCCTGAGCTTGTCTAAAACATCATCAAAGCATGGAATATGCCAAGTTGTGTTCGCATTAATTACATGCAATAATTGTTATTGCCAAGAATGACTGTCATGAAATCACTTGTCATTGATAAACTAGATCTATTATATTTGTAATTGGCAAGTACTCTGCATGTAATTACATGATTGTCGGACATGTTAAGGAGGCTGTGTTATCATCACAGTTATCATCATGAGAGTGATCAGTTCCATCAACCTTGCGAGGTAGCGCAACACTTCCTCGGCGCTCGGCCGTTTCAGCAAATTGAGAGAGAGAATTGTTTCATAAGTTGGTGGTGTTACTTTGATAGGTTGTTAACATGATCAGTCTGATTGTGTATTAGTGACTCTTTTTCATTTGTGCTTCGTGCCTTGTTAATTAGGCGCCGGTTATTCAACAAAACCGCTCAAAACTATGAAATATCCGATACGATTGGAGACCAAACCCGTGAACATATTGATTTTTATTTTGTCTGGGGCTTAACGTCGCACTGTTCTGCAGCGAGGCTAATGGCGACAAATTGATCTCAAATTTTAATTATGATTAGATAAAATACAAACTTAGGGTTATCACTTGGAACATTTTTAAAATAAATTTCGTACGGTACCCAGCGAGAGAAAATTACACATTTTCACAAAAATCAACTAAATGTACCAAGTGATAACCTTATGTTTGTCTTTCATTTAAACACTATAAAAAAATCTAATAATTTCGTTCACTCATTTCGTCTCCAATCTTATCCAAAAATGTGTCCACAACAGGCAGCATAATTGCTCGCGCTTTCAGCATTGAACAATCATTTGTATGGAACCTGAAGACTCGGACTATGTAAAAAGTATGATGCACACCGGACATTATCTACTGCCTGCCTACTGCCTGCCTACTGCCTGCCTACTGCCTGCCTACTGTCTGCCTACTGCCTGCCTACTGCCTGCCTACTGCCTGCCTACTGCCTGCCTACAAGATGATAGGTTTTAGAGGATAAAGACCATGCCCGTCAGAATTACAGTGCGACATGTTTATTAACAATACTTTTGTAAGAACAACTCAAATTGAAACGATTGTAACCCATTGGCTAAAGAGGGCGCTCTTGTTGCGCCCCACACTGGCCTCCTGCTTGCAGGTTCACTACCATGAATAAATAACTAGGAAAACGCTTTGTGTACCGCGTTGATGAGCGAGCACGGATACGCGCAACACCTCGAACCGAAATTCTGCATATATCGAAAATGTCCTTAAAAGCCAATAATTCTAGAATTTCGTCACAGACTTGTATAAAAATCTCAAAATATTCCTAAAATATTGGTCCAAATAACCATGCAAAGTTTTAAGTTGATCGATTGAACCTTTATGATTAAACGGTTCCTTGTTAATTTTCAAAAATCACAGGATCTCCTTCAAAAAATATACCTGGGACCACTAATATGATATTACTATTGTGTCCACACAATATCAGATCGACTGTTGAACGGTCATATCAGTTTCATATGCGTTTGAAAGTTTCTGCTCTGAATCGATTATAAATTATGGCATTTTGGCCTGGGGTAATGCTTCTTACATTCATCTTCATCAAATAACCATTATTCAGAATAAAATTTTAAAATCAATCCTACCCCCTTTTATCAAGTTCAGCCTTAACAATAATTACGATAAAATGTTTCAATTTTATAATGTTTTACAAGTTACTGATTTGTTTACTTATAAATTCATCATTAAACATTATTTTTCTGAAACTTTCAAACAAGTAAATTCCCATCATTTTAATACTCGACATAGTTTACTCAGTAATTTTATTATCCCCGTTCATACCAACAAATATGGTAGAAGGTCACTTAAATTTCAAACCCCTTCAATTTTTAATACGTTACCAGGCAATCTAAGAGAATTAGAAAATTACAATCAAGTAAAAGTTTTAGTTAAAAAATGGCTCTTGCATAATTAATTATTTTTTTTACTGCAATTAAAATTTGATCCTTATATTTATGATCCTTTCACATTTGAAGTTGAATTATATTTATTTGTGTATGTTTGTGTTTCTTTTCTTGTATTATTTAATGTGAATCAACTGTACTGTATTATTTATTTGGTATTAATCCACAGATAAGTCCCTTTTAGGGACTTAGTGGAAGAGTGTTTATTGTATATTTATTATTTGTGACAATAAAAGAAGTGTTCAAACTAACTACCTTGGACTGAAGAGTCAAAGTTGCCGTGATCAACATGTTCGAGAAATTTGACAGCCAACAAGCAAAATGTCCGTAAAATATCAATAACTTTTTGATTGAAACACAGATTAGTCTGCAAATTAACAAAAATGCAGATAATGTTGGTCCCAACCATCATGCGAAGCTATACGTTTATCGTTCAATCGGTTCTATAGTATAAATTAAAAAAAAAAAGGAAATATGTATTTAAATTTTAACCAATGGAAGGATTTGGCTGAAACTTTGTAAGATGGTGGAAAATGTTGGACGTTATGACTGATCAAAATTTCTTATTGCAGATCAGACCAACCAATCGAAAGATATTTTTTTTTAAATTTGAACCAATTAGGGGATTTCAAAAAAATAAGGGTCTGCAAATCTCATATTTGGTCTGGACATGTGTGCAAAATTTCAGCTCGATCGGATAAACGGTGCGACCTGTATACGAGCAGACGACAGCAAAAAAAAAGAGGTCCTTGCCAAATGAAGCCAAAAGGAGTCGCCCGCTTCGATCGCTCAATTTTTTTTTTTTGGAGATCATGCCGACATAACTCGTCCAGAGCTGTTATTTTTTTTTACATTTTATGGATTGATTTTGTCTGAACATTTTGAAAAATCCGCTGAGTTTCGATTATGTCGGTCTGGAAACTGAAAGAGTAAAGACACGCAAGATTAAGTAACATGTTTGTCCGTTTCTTAAATTTCAACTATTTTAAAATGCAATTGATGCCAATCTCTTGGCCGCGACTGTACTGTGTTCTGATGTGTTTTCTCTGTTTGTTGTAGGTAAGTGGCCGGGTGTGCGAGCGAGTCGGTCAGTCGGTCTGCGCAGGTAACTGATACTAACTTACTATGTGAGCGGCCGAGGACAGATTGGCGTTGTTCTCTTCAAATATGCTCTCTACAACATTCAAACATCCGCCAAAATCCTCGAATTTCTTTAATTTAGAGAAGATCACTGATAGGGATAGATCAATGCTTCTTTATGTCAATGAATAATTCTGTCAAGATTCGTGCAAATAAAAGAGGTATTGCAATTAATTTCACCACAAGAATCATCCATGACTTGAGTAAATAATATAGCGACTGAAAGCTAACAATTTGCATAAACTTACAGCACGGTGTGGCGAATTTTGGAAATGACGGGCATTTTGATGAAAATTATTCTCCAAGAAACAAATGTTATATATTTGTTTTTGGGTCTGATTTGACTAACTGGACTATTACTGGCCTATTACTGGACTATTACTGGCCTATTACTGGCCTATTACTGGACTATTACTGGCCTATTACTGGACTATTACTGGACTATTACTGGACTATTACTGGCCTATTACTGGCCTATTACTGGACTATTACTGGCCTATTACTGGACTATTACTGGACTATTACTGGACTATTACTGGACTATTACTGGCCTATTACTGACATATTACTGGACTATTACTGATTACTGGACTATTACTGGACTATTACTGATTACTGGACTATTACTGGCCTATTACAGATTACTGGCCTATTACTGGCCTTTTACTGGACTATTACTGGCCTATTACTGGCCTATTACTGGCCTATTACTGGACTATTACTGATTACTGGACTATTACTGGACTATTACTGGACTATTACTGATTACTGGATAATTACTGGCTTATTACTGAACTATTACTGGACTATTACTGGACTATTACTGGCCTATTACTGGCCTATTACTGGCCTATTACTGGCTATTACTGGACTATTACTGGACTATTACCGATTACTGGACTATTACTGAACTATTACTGGACTATTACTGGACTATTATTGGCCTATTACTGGCCTATTACTGGCCTATTACTGGCTATTACTGGACTATTACTGGACTATTACCGATTACTGGACTATTACTGGACTATTACTGGCCTATTACTGGCCTATTACTGGCTTATTACTGGACTATTACTGGACTATTACTGATTACTGGATAATTACTGGCTTATTACTGAACTATTACTGGACTATTACTGGACTATTACTGATTACTGGATAATTACTGGCTTATTACTGAACTATTACTGGACTATTACTGGACTATTACTGATTACTGGATAATTACTGGCTTATTACTGAACTATTACTGGACTATTACTGGACTATTATTGGCCTATTACTGGCCTATTACTGGCCTATTACTGGCCTATTACTGGCCTATTACTGGCCTATTATTGGCCTATTACTGCACTATTACGACAGCTAACATAGCTCTTGTTTTGATAGCTATGATATCATGGAGTTAGGCGAATGAGACGGCTGCATAATTTCACAGCATTTAAACATAATTTCATATAATTTCAGTCTGCTCTGGCTTAGAGTCAAATTAAAGCAATTTGCTTTTCCCATGTATCGTTGAGATAACTAGAATGCATCTCAGTTTTGCACTAAAATGGAAAGTAAGAATAAAATTAATAATTCTTCTTTTACCGAGAGTAATCTCTTCCTACAATCTGAGGATCTTACATTTCATAATATTTCAGCATTTTATGCACATAAACATGCAATTACAATCTGTGTGGTTAACGAATAAGTTTTCCAAGGTTTGAAGATAGCACTTGAGTGTAAAATACGTTTAAAAGTGATTATCTGATAATGATGGAGGCTATTTGAACTGAGCATGAATATTTGGATAATCCCGGTGTATTGGGGATGTTGCAAGGCTGTTCCTTCCTCTGCACATGGCCCGACATACTCGATGTTGCAAGTTGCAAGGCTGTTCCTTCCTCTGCACATGGCCCGACATACTCGATGTTGCAAGTTGCAAGGCTGTTCCTTCCTCTGCACATGGCCCGACATACTCGATGTTGCAAGTTGCAAGGCTGTTCCTTCCTCTGCACATGGCCCGACATACTCGATGTTGCAAGTTGCAAGGCTGTTCCTTCCTCTGCACATGGCCCGACATACTCGATGTTGCAAGTTGCAAGGCTGTTCCTTCCTCTGCACATGGCCCGACATACTCGATGTTGCAAGTTGCAAGGCTGTTCCTTCCTCTGCACATGGCCCGACATACTCGATGTTGCAAGTTGCAAGGCTGTTCCTTCCTCTGCACATGGCCCGACATACTCGATGTTGCAAGTTGCAAGGCTGTTCCTTCCTCTGCACATGGCCCGACATACTCGATGTTGCAAGTTGCAAGGCTGTTCCTTCCTCTGCACATGGCCCGACATACTCGATGTTGCAAGTTGCAAGGCTGTTCCTTCCTCTGCACATGGCCCGACATACTCGATGTTGCAAGTTGCAAGGCTGTTCCTTCCTCTGCACATGGCCCGACATACTCGATGTTGCAAGTTGCAAGGCTGTTCCTTCCTCTGCACATGGCCCGACATACTCGATGTTGCAAGTTGCAAGGCTGTTCCTTCCTCTGCACATGGCCCGACATACTCGATGCACTCCGCCATATAATCATCCAAACCAGTATTATGACTTTAATTATTCAGTAAAAACCATGCACAGGTCTGACGGATGTTTTGTTCGAGCTGAGAACAATGCAAGTCGTGCCTCGCCCGGGACACGAACCTGGTCACATGCCGTCGTGACGCTGTAGGGTGGGCGTCGATGAGGAGGGCGTCGTACTGTAGGCGTCGATGATGAGGGCGTCGTGCCGTGCCCGGGACACGAACCTGGTCACATGCCGTCGTGACGCTGTAGGGTGGGCGTCGATGAGGAGGGCGTCGTACTGTAGGCGTCGATGATGAGGGCGTCGTGCCTCGCCCGGGACACGAACCTGGTCACATGCCGTCGTGACGCTGTGGGGTGGGCGTCGATGAGGAGGGCGTCGTACTGTAGGCGTCGATGATGAGGGCGTCGTGCGTGCCCGGGACACGAACCTGGTCACATGCCGTCGTGACGCTGTGGGGTGGGCGTCGATGAGAAGGGCGTCGTACTGTAGGCGTCGATGATGAGGGCGTCGTGCCGTGCTCGGGACGCGAACCTGGTCACATGCCGTCGTGACGCTGTGGGATAGGCGTCGATGAGGAGGGCGTCGATGAGGAGGGCGACGTGCCTCGCCCGGGACACGAACCTGGTCACATGCCGTCGTGACGCTGTGGGGTGGGCGTCGATGAGGAGGGCGTCGTACTGTAGGCGTCGATGATGAGGGCGTCGTGCGTGCCCGGGACACGAACCTGGTCACATGCCGTCGTGACGCTGTGGGGTGGGCGTCGATGAGGAGGGCGTCGTACTGTAGGCGTCGATGATGAGGGCGTCGTGCGTGCCCGGGACACGAACCTGGTCACATGCCGTCGTGACGCTGTGGGGTGGGCGTCGATGAGAAGGGCGTCGTACTGTAGGCGTCGATGATGAGGGCGTCGTGCCGTGCTCGGGACGCGAACCTGGTCACATGCCGTCGTGACGCTGTGGGATAGGCGTCGATGAGGAGGGCGTCGATGAGGAGGGCGACGTGCCTCGCCCGGGACACGAACCTGGTCACATCCGTCGTGACGCTGTGGGATGGGCGTCGATGAGGAGGGCGTCGTGCCTCGCCCGGGACGCGAACCTGGTCACATGCCGTCGTGACGCTGTGGGATAGGCGTCGATGAGGAGGGCGTCGTAGTGTAGGCGTCGATGATGAGGGCGTCGTGCCTCGCCCGGGACGCGAACCTGGTCACATGCCGTCGTGACGCTGTGGGGTGGGCGTCGATGATGAGGGCGTCGTGCCTCGCCCGGGACACGAACCTGGTCACATCCGTCGTGACGCTGTGGGATGGGCGTCGATGAGGAGGGCGTCGTTGATGTAGGCATCGTGGAGGTGGACGTTGTTGATGTTGGCGTCGTGGAGGTGGACGTCGTTGACGTGAGGTGGACGTGGAGGTCGTGAGGGTTTTTAAGGTACGCGTCGAAACTTTTTATACAAAAGTGTTAAAAAAAAACGTCGGAAACGTTCTGTTGAATTGTTTGCTGATTTTCTATGTGAACACCTTATTTTCCGCAACTTTTTATATTATTTACTAGTTGTAAGAAACGATTTGAATTTGTCGGTGTGACAGGAAGATTAGAAAGTCGTGAAATGATCTGATTCATCTTCAAGCCGTCTTGGTCACTATGTCAAATGCAAATGGGAATGTAAAACCGTCTTTGTTTGCGCCTCCGGTGACCTCTGGCGCGTCGTCATCGGCGGCGTCGTTCAATCATCATCAGTCGAGCTCGTCGGCGCCATCCTTCAGCGGTCACGTGAACTCAGATCGGATCACGCGCGGGATCTCAGAGCTTTCGGACATTACTTCTGCTTCCGGTCAGACCATGTGTACAGTTCATTCTGCCTCTCTTTATATGGAGCAGAGAGAGACAATATTGTTTCCACGCTGTACACACGGCGATCAGAAGAATATGGTTGTACTGTGTCAAGTTTCCCTGCAATCTGGTGACATTTTGATCTTGGTCTCTTCATGGACAAAAGTTTCTTTGTTTGGGATTCGCAAGTCTGTCGCTGATGTATGTTGACAAAGCACGCCGCCTCGTTCTTACTACAGACCAAGGTCGAATTCTTCACGCGTGCGGCTGAGATCGTCTTACATTACCAGATTGCAGGGAAACCTGACTCAGTACAACAACATGCTTCTGATCTAGTCGTATATTAAATGTGTATATATGTTCTAATCGCAAATATAATTAATATCAGTTCTTTATAACGCCAGAATTTGGTGAAATATTGCGGCCTTCGACATCGACAAAGCATAGCGAATCCCAACATAGAGCGGATCCGCTCAATGCCAATGAATCTAGAACCTAGTTAGCTGCAGACTTTCTGTTATTGCAGAAAGAAGTCGGTACTTTCATGTCCCTCGATTCCCAAAGCACTGCATTGAGTGTTCATCGCTCCCTGACCGCACTTGTGTGGACCCCGGAAGCGAGAATTGAATTGCAGGTAGGTTCGTAAATGGAGTTATTTTTCAGCCAAGGAGTAAGGGTGGTAAAACGTCACTCACAATCATGACGTCGATCTTGCTCAGCTGATCAACTGTTATGAAATGTCATTGTCTTTGCTCAGCTGTTTAATTTGATTAACGAAATGTCATTGCCTTCCCTGTCAATTTTCTTTCAGTTGATGTTATATGAAGATATGACATTTCATTAATCAAATTAAACGACCCCCAACATCTACGTGACGCCCCCCTTGCCTTCTCTGGGCCCCCAACATCTACGTGACGTCCCCCCTTGCCTGCTCTGGGTCCCCAACATCTACGTGACGTCCCCCCTTGCCTGCCCTGGGCCCCCAACATCTACGTGACGTCCCCCCTTGCCTGCCCTGGGCCCCCAACCTCTACGTGACGTCCCCCCTTGCCTGCCCTGGGCCCCCAACATCTACGTGACGTCCCCCCTTGCCTGCCCTGGGCCCCCAACCTCTACGTGACGTCCCCCCTTGCCTGCCCTGGGCCCCCAACATCTACATGACGTCCCCCCTTGCCTGCCCTGCACTGGGATCGTATAACTTTTGTCAACAGTCGATCGACATCTCTTATGGGAGAATAACATTGACACGTCATAGTTGATCGACTACAAAGTCGAGTCAATGCTAATCTCTCATAAGAGTTGTCGATCGTTTGTCGGGCAATGTTATACGATCGCAGTACAGGGCCCCCAACCTCTACGTGACGTCGTAAGTGTTGGTCTGATGTGATCAGCGACCTGCATATCACGTGATCTGTCACCTGCGCACGTTCTTGTTGGTAAACAGATTAGAATCACCCCTATGACATGTAACTACATAAGACCTGGGGACTAATTGTAGGATTGCATTATATTGCATGTTTTGGAGACAGACCAACGAAATCTTGAGCTTGCACAAACTTCTTTTGTTCAATATCAACCATGTAAAAAAAAAATGACTTTGTTGGCACATTGACGGGTCAGATTTGAGGTAAAAATCAATATATTTTTGGAATTCATTTATCTTTTACTAGGTAACCATTAATACTATCAAATATCGCCAAAAAGGCACATAATCACATGCAGCTATTCTAAATATTACCATATAAGTTTAATCTTCAGTTTAGTTAATATGTATCCTGAGGTATCCTGTATCAGTTAATTTGAAATGAGGAAATAAGCTCCGGAATTAAATTGCAGTATGTGCAAGCGTGGAAACAAACAAGTTGCTGACTGGTTTTCTCTCTCTACTCCATATAAAAACATGTTTATGTTATGAGTCAGAGAGTGGCAGGACACGGTCTTCTTTCCACCACTGAACCTAATGGTAATACACCGAGTTTTCTAAAGTGGAGCTTAAGCTAACTGCAGCTTTAACTAATGGTTATACCGGCTCTAAGTTGCATAAAAGTAGCTGAATTAAAAGCCGGAACTGTGGCGTTTCGAAAAGAGAATCAAGTTAATTGTATTTTGTATTGTAGTTTAGTGACTGGAAGTGCCGTATGATGTGATGCATGATGTTTACTGTTGTGTAGATTAGAAAAGTTTTAATATACAGATCCTCTGTACGCTGCTAGCCAAGTCTCAGATTAATACCGTGAACTTCCACTCTTGATTGTAAGTCTTGTTTTCCGCTCCTTGATGTCTTGCACCAGCGAAATGTCTGGTTTTTTGCGCCTTGTTTCGCTCTCGGAGGTTTTTTAATTACGAGGCTGGAGTGTCGGGCGATGCAAGCAGCTCGTTGTAATTAGTATTTCTCTTATAATTGTGCTGTGTGCGCGTCATATCTGCCTCGGAAGCAGCGAGTAGGCCGAGACAAACCTGGCTCAGTGCTCAACTTATGACCTTGTAATTGTGCTGTGTGCGCGTCATATCTGCCTCGGAAGCAGCGAGTAGGCCGAGACAAACCTGGCTCAGTGCTCAACTTATGACCTCGTAATTGTGCTGTGTGCGCGTCATATCTGCCTCGGAAGCAGCGAGTAGGCCGAGACAAACCTGGCTCAGTGCTCAACTTATGACCTTGTAATTGTGCTGTGTGCGCGTCATATCTGCCTCGGAAGCAGCGAGTAGGCCGAGACAAACCTGGCTCAGTGCTCAACTTATGACCTTGTAATTGTGCTGTGTGCGCGTCATATCTGCCTCGGAAGCAGCGAGTAGGCCGAGACAAACCTGGCTCAGTGCTCGACTTATGACCTTGTAATTGTGCTGTGTGCGCGTCATATCTGCCTCGGAAGCAGCGAGTAGGCCGAGACAAACCTGGCTCAGTGCTCAACTTATGACCTTGTAATTGTGCTGTGTGCGCGTCATATCTGCCTCGGAAGCAGCGAGTAGGCCGAGACAAACCTGGCTCAGTGCTCAACTTATGACGATCTAAACGCAACTGCGTTGCAAAAGGTAACGATTTTCAGATTGCTTTGCACAGTTACTTCGAAGCAAGCTCTGTATTTAAAAATAAATGCATTTGATACTACAATATATAAGTATTATTCAAATATTACGTTAAATATTCATCTTAGGATCAAAGCGCAACTTCTTTTCTCTGGAGCGAATGGTTTTTGCGCCGGTTATTCAATCACTTGTTCAGCTAATGATATCCCCTTAAAAAACACGCAGTGTAAAAATACCAGCCAAGTCTCTTCACCTATAAAAAAAATAGAAGAAGTCTTAAAATTCAGCACTGAAAAGTAGTGATATCAAAAAATGGGCCAAGTCAAAATGTAATTTTAAAAACCAAATTATACTTGGCGCATCGTGTAAATAAATAGTATAGAAGTATATGCCAAAAGTCAAATGTAAATAAATTATATAATATACCTATAATGCCCTAGAAAACGATGCGCCAAGTATATTTTGGTTTTTAAAATTACATTTTGACTTGGCCCATTTTTTGATATCACTACTTTTCAGTGCTGAATATTTAGATTTATTTTATTTTTTATAGGTGAAGAGACTTGGCTGGTATTTTTACACGGCGTGTTTTTTAAGGGGATATCATTAGTTTTTTTAGTTTATTTACACAACTTATTTACCTATTTCATATCGGAGTAAGAATGAGTATTACTAATTATTCCTTTAAAAAAATACGCCATTTACGAATTAGTTGGGTACTAAGAAAATTTTTGTTTGGTTTTAAAGATAAACTTGAAGTTATATTCTATGAAGAATTGCAAAAGCATCGTTCCAATCGGTCAAGCCGTTTTCGAGATATGGCATCACTTCCGGATTTCAAAATGGCGGCTGAAATTACTGCCACCTAGAATTTATTTCTATAAATGTTATGTATCATTATAAGCCTTCTTGAATAGATATTTATAGGTTTTTATATAAAGGGGAAGTGAATTTAGGCAGATTTCGCATAACTGACGTCTTTTCCGGTTTCAGTAATTAGAAAAATTTAGTTTCACTATTGATATTTCATAAAGAGGACTGTCTGAATCGATTGGGGCTAGTTTCATTCCAATCGGTCCAGCCATTTTCGAGATATGACGTCACTTCCGGTTTAAAAATGGCGGCATCCGGTTGTTTATATAAAAAAGGCACCTCAGACGCCAAAAGTGCACATGTGGTAAAAATTTCAGATCGATCGGCTCAGCCGTTTAGGCTGTGGCGATGATTGCGGTGTTTCATGATATCATCAGAATCAGAGTCAGAATCAGAATCAGAAAGTGGTGTAATTTCACTGTTTTCACGGCCCTCTAGCACGCAAATGTTATAACCTATTGTTCCCAAATTTAGTATATGGAGTGGGGTGGGCCATAGCTCGAAATTAAGATATTTCGCAACAATGTGAGATTTTTCAATTTTGAGATCCAGTAGGCCGAAAATGCTATGTTGTTGCTTACAGTAAAAGTGTTTGGTCTGCTCCTCAGTTTATTAGGCATTTACGTTATGTTGAGTGAGTGTGAGTGTATAGTACGACTTGGCTGGGTGGAGCGACCGCTCCACTAGATCCCAGAAAAAACACTCCGTGTAAAAAAGGCAGCCAAGTCACTTTACTTTAAAAAAATTCAACACCGAAAAGGAGTGATATCAAAAAAGGAGCCAAGTCAATGACATTTCCAAATATTTAATCGTATCTTTGAAATAAAAGTATAAACACCGAGATATACTTTTGTAGAAACAAACAACAGCGTAAAATGTCATCTCTTCCAGGCTCATTCTTTATTCCACTGTGTTGCAACTTTGGGGAATAGTTTAATCAAAGATAGTTAAGGTTTAATTACCCAATTTCTTGTAATAATGGTGAGAAAATTTAGTAAAAACTATAAGGAAAGTTTTTATTTCATATTTTTAATTAAATAAAAATAAAAATGGAGTATAACAAAATACCTCCCAGAGTTTCTTTACCTAGGTACATGGAATAAAACATTAGTTTTGGGGCGATAACATTTTGTGGGGGATGTTGTAACGGCAGCAATGTATTGTGATGTTTTGGTGTATTGTCAGCGAGCCGGCTGGTTTCCACTACGTAATGAGTATGCAGGCCAAACAGCCAGGTAATTAAACCTTAGAACTTCTTTCCACGCTCTGTGACGTCAGCACCAGAGGCTTTTCGCGCAGGTGAAGTTGCGTAACATCCGTTTTAGAGTCTTATTTAGTTGGCAAGTTCGTCGTCTCGTCGTCCTCGTTTCATGCCATATGTTGTGTTCACTTCGTCCTCTGCTTGCTTCCAAGATCTTCCTCTCTGCATTAGCAGCCGAGATACAGTCATATTAGAATAGTTGAGATGGCTGACATTAGACATTGGAAGTAATGTTTCCTTAACATCAGTATAACTTTTGAACCCTTATAATTATGAAATACCTACCTATGTGAAAAAAAGTATTAACTGAGCTAATTTTTTAGTCGATCTTAGCAATTTATAAACACCAACTTTTATGTCCAAACTCTTGGAATATCTGATAAAAAGAGAAATATCAGTTTTTCCACGCGTTGGGGCACAAATATTGCTTTATAAGTTGGTGCTAAGGCGATTAAATAATTACATTTGCGTCTTCATTTTTAAATTTTTCGTAAATTGAATAGTAAATAGCTATGACAATATTTCGGGAAATAATCTCACATCGTACATCAGGGAGGCATGTGGGACATCAGGGAGAATGTCGGACATCAGGGAGGAATGTCGGACATCAGGGAGGATGTCGGACATCAGGGAGGAATGTCGAACATCAGGGATGTTTACATCAAGTGCAGCCTGGACGTTGTACAAAACAAAATAAATAGCCCCCCCCCCCCCCCCCCCACAAAACAAGCTTTATAATGCTATGTACGTAGATATCTGATATCATTTACAATAAAATTTAGAGACTTTTCGAATTATTACTATCAATTGTAAGTGTAGTTTATCGTGGAAAAGTCTTTCATAATAAGTTCTACAAGTGTTACGATCAAGTTCATAAGAGAATAACTTGTGAAGAATATTCCCCTCCCATTTGCTGGGCCTCTCGATCATTAAACTGCTTTCATTGGATTTAATTATTCGCACCTAATTAACAACTAATCTTTCAATTAGAATGAGTTTTCGTAGAAGTTTGTGTAATAAAGCTGAGTCGTGGAATATCCGGTGAGCTGGTAATGTCGGACATCAGGGAGGAATGTCGGACATCAGGGAGGAATGTCGGACATCAGGGAGGAATGACGGACATCAGGGAGGAATGTCGGACATCAGGGAGGAATGTCGGACATCAGGGAGGAATGACGGACATCAGGGAGGAATGTCGGACATCAGGGATGAATGTCGGACATCAGGGATGAATGTCGGACATCAGGGAGGAATGACGGACATCAGGGAGGAATGTCGGACATCAGGGATGAATGACGGACATCAGGGAGGAATGTCGGACATCAGGGAGGAATGTCGGACATCGGGGAGGAATGTGGGACATCAGGGAGGAATGTCGGACATCAGGGAGGAATGTGGGACATCAGGGAGGAATGTCGGACATCAGGGAGGAATGTGGGACATCAGGGAGGAATGTCGGACATCAGGGAGGAATGACGGACATCAGGGATGAATGTCGGACATCAGGGAGGAATGACGGACATCAGGGAGGAATGACGGACATCAGGGAGGAATGACGGACATCAGGGAGGAATGACGGACTTCAGGGAGGAATGTGGGACATCAGGGAGGAATGTGGGACATCAGGGAGGAATGTCGGACATCAGGGAGGAATGACGGACATCAGGGAGGAATGACGGACATCAGGGAGGAATGACGGACATCAGGGAGGAATGATGGACATCAGGGAGGAATGTGGGACATCAGGGAGGAATGTCGGACATCAGGGAGGAATGACGGACATCAGGGAGGAATGACGGACATCAGGGAGGAATGACGGACATCAGGGAGGAATGACGGACATCAGGGAGGAATGTGGGACATCAGGGAGGAATGACGGACATCAGGGAGGAATGACGGACATCAGGGAGGAATGACGGACATCAGGGAGGAATGACGGACATCAGGGAGGAATGTCGGACATCAGGGAGGAATGACGGACATCAGGGAGGAATGTGGGACATCAGGGAGGAATGACAGACATCAGGGAGGAATGTGGGACATCAGGGAGGAATGTCGGACATCAGGGAGGAATGACGGACATCAGGGAGGAATGACGGACATCAGGGAGGAATGACGGACATCAGGGAGGAATGACGGACATCAGGGAGGAATGTGGGACATCAGGGAGGAATGACGGACATCAGGGAGGAATGACGGACATCAGGGATGAATGTCGGACATCAGGGAGGAATGACGGACATCAGGGAGGAATGTCGGATATCAGGGAGGAATGACGGACATCAGGGAGGAATGTCGGACATCAGGGAGGAATGACGGACATCAGGGAGGAATGACGGACATCAGGGAGGAATGTCGGACATCAGGGAGGAATGACGGACATCAGGGAGGAATGTGGGACATCAGGGAGGAATGACGGACATCAGGGAGGAATGTCGGACATCAGGGATGAATGTCGGACATCAGGGAGGAATGACGGACATCAGGGAGGAATGACGGACATCAGGGAGGAATGTCGGACATCAGGGATGAATGTCGGACATCAGGGAGGAATGACGGACATCAGGGAGGAATGACGGACATCAGGGAGGAATGTCGGACATCAGGGAGGAATGACGGACATCAGGGAGGAATGTGGGACATCAGGGAGAATGTCGGACATCAGGGAGGAATATCGGACATCAGGGAGGAATGTCGTACATTAGGGAGAATGTCGGACATCAGGGATGAATGTCGGACATCAGGGAGGAATGACGGACATCAGGGAGGAATGTGGGACATCAGGGAGGAATGTGGGACATCAGGGAGGAATGACGGACATCAGGGAGGAATGTCGGAGATCAGGGATGAATGTCGGACATCAGGGAGGAATGACGGACATCAGGGAGGAATGTCGGACATAGGGATGAATGTCGGACATCAGGGAGGAATGACGGACATCAGGGAGGAATGACGGACATCAGGGAGGAATGTCGGACATCAGGGAGGAATGACGGACATCAGGGAGGAATGTGGGACATCAGGGAGAATGTCGGACATCAGGGAGGAATATCGGACATCAGGGAGGAATGTCGGACATTAGGGAGAATGTCGGACATCAGGGAGGAATGTCGGACATCAGGGAGGGATGACGGACATCAGGGAGGAATGTCGGACATCAGTGAGGAATGTGGGACATCAGTGAGGAATGTCGGACATCAGGGAGGAATGTCGGAAATCAGTGAGGAATGTCGGACATCAGGGAGGAATGACGGACATCAGGGAGGAATGTCGGACATCAGGGAGGAATATCGGACATCAGAGAGGAATGTCGGACATCATGGAGGAATGTCGGACATCAGTGAGGAATGTCGGACATCAGGGAGGAATGTCGGACATCAGGGAGGAATGACGGACATCAGGGAGAATGTCGGACATCAGGGAGGAATGTCGGACATTAGGGAGAATGTCGGACATCAGGGAGGAATGTCAGACATCAGGGATAATGTCGGACATCAGGGAGAATGTCGGACATTAGGGAGAATGTCGGACATCAGGGAGGAATGACGGACATTAGGGAGAATGTCGGACATCAGGGAGAAATGTCAGACATCAGGGATAATGTCGGACATCAGGGAGGAATGTCGGACATCAGTGAGGAATGTGGGACATCAGTGAGGAATGTGGGACATCAGTGAGGAATGTGGGACATCAGGGAGGAATATCGGACATCAGGGAGAATGTCGGACATCAGTGAGGAATGTGGGACATCAGGGAGGAATATCGGACATCAGGGAGGAATTGCTAGGCACTGCACTGCAGTTGTAGAATCAGGGTCCAGGGAAGAATGACGGACAATGAAAGGGCTCGGGTCCGCCGGGCATATTTGAATGCCCAGTTGTACGATGTCTCGATAAGTAAGATCCCCATAAAAAAACACTCCGTGTAAAAATACCAGCCAAGTCTCTTCAACTTAAAAAAAATAGAAGAAATCTAAAAATTCAGCACTGAAAAGTAGTGATATCAAAAAATTAGCCAAGTAAAAACTTTCAAAAATTACTTTCGCATCGTGCATATAAATAGTATATAAGTAGGTCGGTATCAAATATATACTCATCTATGCAAAAAATATATCTATAATCCCCTAGAAAAACGATGCGCCAAGTAATTTTTGAAAAGTTTTGACTTGGCCAATTTTTTGATATAACTACTTTTCAGTGCTGAATTTTTAGATTTCTTCTATTTTTTTTAAGTTGAAGAGACTTGGCTGGTATTTTTACACGGAGTGTTTTTTTTTATGGGGATATCATTTCTTTTTTTAGTTTATTCTTACAACTTGTATCATATATTGTGGCACCGAAGACTATAATTCCTTTAAAAAATACCCCTTTTTGATTTGGTTGCTAAGAAAGTTGTGCTTGTTACTACGTAGGTATATGCCATAAATGATATGTTTTAAAGTATAGCGCAAGTTTCGTTCCAATTGGTCCAGCCGTTCTCGAGTTATGGCATCACTTCCGGTCCCGGCTGATTTCACTGCCACCTAAAATTTGTGTCTATAAAATGTTATGTAACATTATAAGCCTTCTGAATATGTAGTTATTGTTATAAAAAATGATTTTAGTCAGATTTGGCTTTTTTATGACGTCATTTCCGGTTTCGGTAAAAGTACATTTCTATTTCGACTATTGATATTTCATTAAGAAGACCATCCGAATCGTTTGGCGCTAGTTTCGTCCCAATAGCTCCATCCGTTTTTAAGATATGACGTCACTTCCGGTTTCAAAATGGCGGCACAAAAAATTCGTAAGCACAAGGTATCATCAGACGCCAAAAGTGCATATGTGGTAAAAATTTCAGATCGATCGGCTCAGCCTTTTAGGCTGTGGCGGTGACAGCAACGTTTCCTGATATCTGAAGAAGCGGAAGAAGAAGAAGAAGAAGATACCTTTTAAAAAGGGGTGTAATTTCACTGTTTTCACGGTCCTCTAGCTCGCAAATGGCATAACCTGTTGTTCCCAAATTTGGTACATGGGGTGGGGTGGGCCATAGCTCGAAATTAAGATTTTTGCAACAATGTGATATTTTCCAATTTTAAGATCCAGTAGGCCGAAAATGCCATGTTGTTGCTTACAGTAAAAGTGGTTGGTCTGCTCCTTAGTTTATTAGGCATTTACGGTATGTTGAGTGTGTGTGAGTGTACGGTACGACTTGGCTGGGTGGAGCGACCGCTCCACTAGATAAAGTTCACTTTAGCCTAAAATTTCTGATCGATCGGCTCAGCCTTTTAGGCTGTGGCGGTGACAGCAACGTTTCCTGATATCTGAAGAAGCGGAAGAAGAAGAAGAAGAAGATACCTTTTAAAAAGGGGTGTAATTTCACTGTTTTCACGGTCCTCTAGCTCGCAAATGGCATAACCTGTTGTTCCCAAATTTGGTATATGGGGTGGGGTGGGCCATAGCTCGAAATTAAGATTTTTGCAACAATGTGATATTTTCCAATTTTAAGATCCAGTAGGCCGAAAATGCCATGTTGTTGCTTACAGTAAAAGTGTTTGGTCTGCTCCTTAGTTTATTAGGCATTTACGGTATGTTGAGTGTGTGTGAGTGTACGGTACGACTTGGCTGGGTGGAGCGACCGCTCCACTAGATAAAGTTCACTTTAGCCTAAAGTGATCTGGATGGCCGTGTTTCATTGGCTGTTCTGATTACTGAATGTTCCTATATAAGCGGATTACTGGCTGTTCTGATTCCCTCCCTTGGGCAGGTCTGGAACAATCATAGTCATGGAAGGCAAGAGAACTTGGCCAGCGTGGCGCTACCGCTCGGCGTGTAACGAGGAAATGATTGTTCTCTGCGACTGAATTGAAACCCGGCGGTGTGCATAACGGCTTTCTGATGATACATTATTAAAGAGGTGGGTGGTTGAGGGGGGGGGGAGGTATTTGCTGCGGTGAATGTGGTCTTGATTGCTTCTCTCAGATCGCTAATGACCTGCCACATGTTCTCGCAGCTTTTGTTTCTAGTTTATTACATTTTCAATACACCTAGAATATACAAGCCATTTGAAATATATTCTTTCAAATTAATTATCGACAAGGAAATCAAAATTAATAGGTCGTGATATTTAGTTGATTGTAAAGGATGGTTTTGGCGCAGGAATAATATTCCAAGTGAGAATAAGTTTGAATTTCAGATGCACCTGAACAGAACCGCCATGAGTGTTCACTATTTCATTCTGCTGGCGAAAACATGCGCGAGGTTATTCTATTCTCCTTTTACACAGAATATGTTGCCTATTATTCTATTATTCAGATGGTTATAAGAGTTAGCTCTGCTATGTGCTCACATGCATGCGACGTTCTGATACCTATGTATGTAAACACAAATGATACCTGGACACTCAACTGCATTTGACCATTTCGAAAAGGAACGCCTTATTTTGTGGTCTTTCACAATATCTACGATTGGTGTAATGGGACAAACATGCAGTCGGATACATCAGTTTGGTTTCGATCGCTGCGGCTGACGACTCGATCTGTTTGCTGCAACGTTGAAGTACGAACTCTCCGGCGATATTTCACGTTCTTGTTGTTTTGTGGTCTGGAACTTCATTTCCATTGCCCAGGTTCTTCTTGCGATGGGAAGCGTCTCCTCCACTTCTCTCCATAATTCACTTCATTCCATTCACAAGATAAGACTCGTGTCTTTTTATAAGACTATTTATGGCGGGTTCCATATTCAATTCCAGCATATTCCGTCCAAGATGTCGTACTACATCATATCTGAGGTTCTAGAGATTGAATTTCAATATTTTTGAAATAAATAAGACTATCTTTGCAGGTACATTTTATTCAGGCCCTAACCATACCTATAACCATGTGAGTCCAGGGCCCTGACACAGAAAATTTAAATTTTTTTGATAGAATTTTATTGGCTTTTAATCATTTTTGACGTTCAATTTCACTTAATTTTTTTCAGCAGAATATTTTTAAAGGGCGCATTAATTTGTGAAAGGGGGGGGGGGGGGGTGATCTCCTGGGTATGACTGAAATCATCACCGAGATCAACCATGCCCCGCAGGGCGTTTTTGTGTTTTTAATACGCAAAAATTAATTTTGGGTGCAAAAAAGTCATTACATAAAAATTTGTCTTCCTGGCGCCCCATTGTTGGCGGCGCCCTGTGCTGCCGACCGCCCACACACCCCTTGTTGGCGGCGCCCTGTGCTGCCGACCGCCCACACACCCCTTGTTGGCGGCGCCCTGTGCTGCCGACCGCCCACACACCCCTTGTTGGCGGCGCCCTGTGCTGCCGACCGCCCACACACCCCTTGTTGGCGGCGCCCTGTGCTGCCGACCGCCCACACACCCCTTGTTGTGCTGCCGACCGCCCACACACCCCTTGTTACGGCCCTGCTCTGCTCTACACAGACACACGAAATGCGTCAAAGAAGCAGTGATATGATATCTGACATTTCCTTCAAGAAATTTGAAAAAATATTTCCAAACACGCATAAAACGTCCGTAAAATGTCAATAACTTTTGAAGTTGATTATAGATTTATCTCAAAATTTACCAAAACAGCTAATTGATGGATCTGATGACCATGCAGAATTTGAAGTTGATCGGTCAAAAGCGTTCCAGTATTAATTTTCTAAAAATCACAGTATCCTGTTCAAAAACTATACACGAGACCGCTCAGATGACATTAGTATGTGTGCAAAATGTCCGATCTATTGGTTGAACGCTGGGCAGTGCAGGCAAACCCACAGAGAAAGTGTAAGTGTAACCCGGGCGAGCAATGCCACGCGAGGCGATATGTTCTTGAACGATCGAGATCGAGATCGTCTGGCTATTGTGCAGGGAATGAGATCATCTCGACACTGATGGAGACGTTCAAACACGACACGGCGTCTCCTTTTGCTCTTTTCACAACCTGTCAATTCGTCTGCTTTTCCGTGCAGAAGGAAGTCGTTCAATAACCAATACGCTACGCTGTAAACATATCGCATGAGTAATTTTACCTTCTTAACCTGCGACAGAAATGATTCGGGTAAAGCGATGTGAAATGTATTCTATTTGTACGTAAAATGTACACAATATTACACAAATATAATGCATTATATATTGTCAAAGTAGATATTAAGTATTTTGATAGGTAGCTATGATATTTCCTTACAAAACATGTTAGTTTATATAGGTATTTCAGTTTCCATGTATTCATACTCATACTTCATAAATCATAACACTCCATAAAGCATGAAGATTTGCTAGACTTCATTTCCCATCAAAACATACCAGTGGCTCAACCCTTTTCGCACCATTGTCAGAATTTGTTCAGGACACAATTTCCCCCTTCCCAAATAGACCAACTCGAGCTCAAATGTGAATTTCACAAAAATACATAATATTGAAAATTATTTTTTTCTATGTAAGTATGGTACCTAATGACGATTTTGGGAAACACATTTGCTCACGACACAGTGGGACTTGGGCGGATTCGGGCTGCATTGGCCGGAGAAATGTTTTGAAGTTCTGACTGACCTAGACCATTTCTAAAACACATGACGATGCGCCGCGTAAAATTACTCGTGTTATTCCTCTGCGTCGTGTCCATGTACCTTATATTGTGTTAGGATATAATATAATAATATATCACGCCTCTGATAATACGTCCATTTAGACATTGTCAATGGCGTACACAATAACACTGGTGTTTATTCCGAAGATTAAATTATTTGTGCAATGCGCCTTGATCATGAACAAAACGAGAAATTCAATAATGTAATCGTATTTACGATGGGATTAGTCCATGTTGAAAAGCGCGTTGTTTTTGTTTTGCTGCTCATGTGGTACGTATTCCGATCTGACTGAGAGTTCTTGCAACCTTATTTATGAGTTGGAGACTCTTTATTCAGTAATGATTGTTATAAGTTTATTATTGCCCGCACAAATCAAGTATCTGTCGTTCTAAATGCACTGAACACAATCTATTCAGCCATACCTCGGCGTAATGAAGACAGTTATAATGCAGCGTCTGTTCGTCATTGTGAATCAATTATCATATCATACAATACTAATGTAATCGCATTGCACAACGTTTGAAAGTGGCAATCCTCGGTAAGTAATTGTATTGACTTTACTTTAAGTTGACAGGTGCTACTTTCACACCGCGTCATTGCAGGGGCCTGATTCTACAACTGTTTCGGAATAGCAATCTGTGGAAAACTTACGGCAGATAATCGCATTGCTTAGCGCTTTGCAGTTAGAGAATCAGGCCTCAGAGCAGCTGACTAGTTATGTTAGTGACAATCTGCTCACATTTAGCTGACATTGACAACTGGAATTAAATATTGGGGATTATATTTGCAATAGTTGAAATGATGACTATTTATCAATCGTAATCATTATTATGTTGAAATCTCAGGAAAAAAGCGTGTGCTAAATCACGATTTTCACAGTTCCAATGCAATAATAGATCAATACCAACAATAGATTATGTCATAATCTATTGTTGGTATTGGGCATGGTATGTGTGGTATAGGGTGGGCCGTAGCAAGACCTCCAAATTAAAATATTCTACAACAATGTATAAGATTTTAGATTTTAAAATCCATGCCGAAAATGTCGTGTAAGTATAGAGGAGATGCAGTAGACGTGGTTGCTAGGTAACATACCTCTTTCTTGTTTATTTCACATGCATTTTTCAATAGTTTCATATATAGTCGGAAAAATGAAAAATATATTACAAATCAAGACAGAAACAGATGCATTTGATGTGATCAAATGCAATAAGAGACAATATCAATAAAGATAATGATTACTTATAATTTATATTGAAAGTGTGCAGTTACCCTATGAAACAATTTGCTCACAGAATGGACCGCGTTTAGATCTCTGATTGTGTTGGAATTCCTCCAGCGCTTATCATTGCAACATACAAGAAGACAAGTCGCCAAACTCGTTTCACATTCCTTGACGTGACTGCATTCGATATTAGTTGTAATGCAGCCGCAGTACAGAAATAATTATTATAATATTGTAATTTCTCATCGGTTCACTACCACGATACCGCTACACAGTGCAGAGAATGGAGGAGGTGAAAGGCCATCGGAGATGATTTAATATTCTGTTTGTGCACTTGTAGCTTGTAGTTAGGGTAGAGCACTTGCACTTAGTGCAGCTGTACCTTAGAGCAGTGCAGTTGTCTTTGACTAGTTAACTCTTTGAAGCAGTTGAATGGTATTTGTAACATGTTGTGGAGGACCACTTTGTAAATAGGACAGCTTTCCTTGGGATATAAAGACAAAACAATTTCAATAAGGCGTCAATTATTAGAAGTAAGTACTCAGGCTGCACTGTCTGAAGTCTAGTTTCTCTGCTAATGGCTGTCTTGCTGCACTGTCTGAAGTCTAGTTTCACTGCTAATGGCTGTCTTGCTGCACTGTCTGAAGTCTAGTTTCTCTGCTAATGGCTGTCTTGCTGCACTGTCTGAAGTCTAGTTTCTCTGCTAATGGCTGTCTTGCTGCACTGTCTGAAGTCTAGTTTCACTGCTAATGGCTGTCTTGCTGCACTGTCTGAAGTCTAGTTTCTCTGCTAATGGCTGTCTTGCTGCACTGTCTGAAGTCTAGTTTCTCTGCTAATGGCTGTCTTGCTGCACTGTCTGAAGTCTAGTTTCACTGCTAATGGCTGTCTTGCTGCACTGTCTGAAGTCTAGTTTCTCTGCTAATGGCTGTCTTGCTGCACTGTCTGAAGTCTAGTTTCACTGCTAATGGCTGTCTTGCTGCACTGTCTGAAGTCTAGTTTCACTGCTAATGGCTGTCTTGCTGCACTGTCTGAAGTCTAGTTTCTCTGCTAATGGCTGTCTTGCTGCACTGTCTGAAGTCTAGTTTCACTGCTAATGGCTGTCTTGCTGCACTGTCTGAAGTCTAGTTTCACTGCTAATGGCTGTCTTGCTGCACTGTCTGAAGTCTAGTTTCACTGCTAATGGCTGTCTTGCTGCACTGTCTGAAGTCTAGTTTCACTGCTAATGGCTGTCTTGCTGCACTGTCTGAAGTCTAGTTTCACTGCTAATGGCTGTCTTGCTGCACTGTCTGAATCTAGTTTCTCTGCGAGTTTCTTTGCTAGTGGCCTTCCTGCTGCACTGTCTAGTCTTACGTCACAGTCTGGTGGACTTGCGATGGTTTTTGTTTGAGCCCCGAATTTCTGCCTAATCATCTGCTTGCGGGTGGCGAGATCTTTGTGTGCAGATTTTCTGGCTATGTCCATGTAGGTGTCTTGCTATTTCACAGGCTGGGATGTCTTGCTAGTGTCTTGCTATTTCACAGGCTGGGATGTCTTGCTAGTGTCTTGCTATTTCACAGGCTGGGATGTCTTGCTAGTGGCGAGCATTTCACAGGCTGGGATGTCTTGCTAGTGGCGAGCATTTCACAGGCTGGGATGTCTTGCTAGTGGCGAGCATTTCACAGGCTGGGATGTCTTGCTAGTGGCGAGCATTTCACAGGCTGGGATGTCTTGCTAGTGGCGAGCATTTCACAGGCTGGGATGTCTTGCTAGTGGCGAGCATTTCACAGGCTGGGATGTCTTGCTAGTGGCGAGCATTTCACAGGCTGGGATGTCTTGCTAGTGGCGAGCATTTCACAGGCTGGGATGTCTTGCTAGTGGCGAGCATTTCACAGGCTGGGATGTCTTGCTAGTGGCGAGCATTTCACAGGCTGGGATGTCTTGCTAGTGGCGAGCATTTCACAGGCTGGGATGTCTTGCTAGTGGCGAGCATTTCACAGGCTGGGATGTCTTGCTAGTGGCGAGCATTTCACAGGCTGGGATGTCTTGCTAGTGGCGAGCATTTACAGGCTGGGATGTCTTGCTAGTGGCGAGCATTTCACAGGCTGCACGCGGTCAATCAAATCCAAGAGTAGGGAGAAGGCTTATTGAGAAGAAAATGCAATAAGCAAACACAGCATTGAAAACAGAAAGAGGAGATAGAATACTGGGCCAATATCAATAACGCTTAAAGCGATCAATTGGAAATAAAGTTATTGAAAACATCAAAGGAATATAGAAAATAGTCATAAATATCAAGTGAAGATGATTATGAGTTTTATTGCAAATGTCAGTATTCCATCATTTGTATTCGAACAAATAAGCGATAGGTACGTCAAATAGCGATACTTCTGGCAGGAAACTTTTTAGATGCACTTTTTTATTTTGATGTTCGTGTTTCCATAGGGCAGTGAAAAAGGAGAAACAAATGAAATTTAGATTTAGTTTCAAGTTTACTTTTTCAACCATAACAAACAACTAAAGCAAATTTTATATCATTTATTGACATAAATAAACCCTTTATATCCTCCATTATGGATAGTACCAAAGAATCCACCAGAGGTCAGTCGTGTTCCTTATTTTCTCGAATTGAAAGCGTGGAGTGATTGTGATTTCCATATTCCTCCCGTTGGGTTTGCTGTGAAAGGAGCGCGTAGGCCGTGATATTGTTCAACGGGGCAGTGGAAGAGGTGCATCTGACATTGCCAAAATCCAGTGATTTATTTGCTGCTGTTGTTTTGTTTGTGTACAGAAGATTCATCGAAACTTGCAATAGTCAAACATTTCCCAAGCTAAAGATCAATTCGGTTGGCAGACAATTCTATTGGCACGATTTCTCTGTCCAATCTCGACACAATGTCTACTTAGTTGAAGTTTCGGAGCTCAGGAAACCAACATGAAACATCCGGTCATTTTGTAATACTTGAGCAAGGAATTCTAAAACGCGACCAAAAAAATATTTGACAATATTTTGTTGTGCTTTCAAAATCCATAACTTTCTAAGACAAATGTGGAGTGGGGTTTTAGCCTACAAGCTGGACTCGGACGTATTGTTATCTGCAATCACAAGTGTGTTGGAAGGATGAACTTAGGGTTATTACGTGGCATATTTTTAAAATTAATTTTCATACGTCAAACCGTGAAAAAAGAAAATAACCAAAATCAATTAATGATTACTAATGAACGATTCAAAAAATTAAAGATGTACGAAATAGATTAGATTATTATGGTTTAACGGCGCGTCAACGACGAGGTTATATTGCCCATTTATTGCCCATTAATGTTTACTTTTAACTTTGTTGATTATAAGTGGAGGGCATGGGGAGGGGTCGACCTAACGGGCCCGATCCGGGGGAGTCCAGCACTGGTGGGAAGGCCAGGCCGGAATGGGGACGGACCGGGGGGTGTGAGGATTCGGGCCGGCTGAACCCGATTTCAGGGGGATCACCATATCGAGGGGGGAGGCCGGCCCGAGGGGACCGCAAATTCCCGGGAGGGCATGGTTAGGCCGACCCTGGCTGCTCTTGGTCTGGGCCTCACCATTGATCTGTCCGGCATGGGTAACCCTTACACATGAGCCTATGCTCGCCGGCGTAGCTGATGGATCATTGGCCAACACAAACCCCACCACCGCGATAAGGTGGCAGCCGTAGATGGGGATTTTTTCGGCTAGAAGTCACTAAAAAAAAAAAAAAAACGCATCAGGTTGGTAAATTACATAAATAGATGACACCCATGCGAATACTAATAAAGCTGGTTGAATACTTCAACACAATTAGACATGTTTGCGAAATCGTTCTGACTACTTTATTAAAAGGCGAGTTGAGTACATTTTGTAGTTTTGTAAAAGCTATTTGAGGTGATTTTTATAATGATTGCTGCTAATTCCAAACTAATTTAGTTGTGATTATTTGTGTTGATTGAGCTGAGACTTGTCTGTAGATATGATGTCATAGCCACGGTACTCAGCGAGCGATCGAGATCAGATGTCGATGTCGATGTCATAGCCACGGTACTCAGCGAGCGATCGAGATCAGATGTCGATGTCGATGTCATAGCCACGGTACTCAGAGAGCGATCGAGATCAGATGTCGATGTCGATGTCATAGCCACGGTACTCAGCGAGCGATCGAGATCAGATGTCGATGTGTCTCAATGAACCGTCATACATGGAATTGTTTTGTTCTGCTGTTGAAACTCGAGTGTTTTGCTTGAGCTGGTCAGAAGTGCGTCATTAACCCAATTATAATGACTCTGCATGTCATTAGTATGACTCATGACAATGTCATCACTCATTAGGACCACGTAGGACTTACAAGATCTTAGCGGCGTTTTGCTAAGAGCATGGAATTTGGCTCAGTTCATACAACATTTAAATGTCCTATTATTAAAATATTGCCCCGTTTGGGGATTGTTGGAGTGGAAACTTTGAGGTGAAAAGATTTTACAAATAATTATTACAATATCACTCTATGTTATCAATTTAGGTCCACTTGCAGTGGCGAAGCGTACCTCCAAAAATTGGGGAGACACAAGACAACAAATAAATAGAAAATAGCGTATTTTGGCTTACTTAAATTTTTTGTATATTAACTCAATTCGACGCACTTACGAGTTACGACTTATTTTACCATCTCTCTGGCTAATATCGAGATGAGGCGTAAGCCGCTTTGATTTTATTGAACACTTTTATTCGTATGAAAGAGCGGCAAAACTGTTTGATAATAAATAAATAATCGATAACGTCATTGTCAACGTCAGTTTCCATTTTAGTGATAAATAAATTATTAAATAATACACCGTACACAAACACAATACAAACGATTAACGAACTAAAATATCTGGAGGAAATAATACGTCTAATCAACGCAATTTCAATGCGTGAACTGACTTGTTTTCAAGTCTGACTCATTTTTCTAGATATTTGTAGTTTTACTGCTGACTAAGTGCGTTTATGCGACTGTTGTGTGTGTTGCACAACGGCGTAGGCGAGGCGGCTAGCATGGCACTGCGGTGTGTACATTCCAGTCAATATGTTCTTGTTGCTGTCAAGGGACATTATAATAACCAAGGAGACACGTCTACCTCGGAGTCTATTTTGCAAGACTGTTATCGCATGGAATGTCCATACGAGGGATAGGCTGGCAGATGTAAGTGCGAGTGCGAGTGGGAGAAAACATATGAATGCGTGAACAACGAGTGGAAGAAGGATGCAGATACTTCTGCGTTCGCCTGCGAGGACACAAGTAGCTTATGTCTCCCGGGTTATAAGATAGGAGATGCGCGCGCAGCAGCAGAACTCGCTCGCTCGTAAAGACACCAAATTGAGCATGGTTTTCAACTGACAAT